>CM021250.1:14483352-14795369 GCA_010577795.1 Isatis tinctoria | reverse complement strand
TATCTTGATCTGGCATAAGGCAAGAACTCGTGTCATCCTTAATCAACCAAACCATGTTTATTGAACTCCGATTTATACTGATAAAAGACAAACGATTGACATTCAATCCGTTTGAGCGCGGCCACGCATTTCCAGTATCAAATCTTCGATAGGCCCAGAGATATCTATCTCCCGTTATATGGGAGGGACAAATTCCATCTTGTTCCATCCCTGTTCCCTACACACTTCATAATATGCCCAATCAATGCCTTTATAGTCACCAGTTACGGCTGACGTTTGACAAAGTCAAAACATAGCAATTCATATGCAAGAAAACATGATGAACTCAGGTCTAAGGACTATACTCTATAGTCGTAATGAGAAACTCTTATGACACTCATATAACAATCTTGTAGAGTTCTCATTAGCGGGTCATGTCCGATCATGTGTTCTCTAACACATATCTATGTGATTGACTTTAATACTCCTATTAATGACTACATGAAACTTAGTCATCAGTCACCTCACATACTAGTCTCACGCGGTTATTAATGTCCAACTTTAATAACCTCGACTATGGACACAAATAATTTATGTCATCTATCACTTATAGAGTTTCATGATCAAATTACGTATTTAATGATCTATAAGAATGCCACAAATTACTTTTGGACAGTTATTTAATAACACCATTAAATAATACTGAAACAATTTCATTAAATAAAACATAACCAAATGTATGTTTACATGAACATCAAAACATAAATGTGATAACTCCCACTAAAAACAAGATTACTGCTTAAGGAATCTAATGCCTATAGCAACTGCATGACTCTCATGCTTCGGTCGTGGGAGTGGCTTGGTCAAAGGGTCAGCGACGTTCTCGTCTGTCGGAACTCTGCTGATATTGATGTCACCTCTCTCAATAATATCACGAATCAGATGATATATCCTCTCAATGTGTTTGGATTTCTGGTGTGATCTAGGCTCCTTAGCCTGAGCTATGGCTCCATTGTTGTCACAAAACAATGCCACGGACTCAGAAATGCTAGGAATCACACCAAGCTAAATAATGAACTTCCTAATCCAAACAGCCTCCTTCGCCGCTTCAGAAGCAGCGATGTATTCAGCCTCGGTCGTTGAACCCGCTCTGCTTGGAACTCTTCCAACTAACTGCACCTCCGTTCAGACAGAAGACGTAACCAGATTGAGATCGGAAATCGTCTTTATCTGTCTGAAAACTAGCGTCCGTATAACCACTCACTACAAGTTCATCACTTCCTCTGTACACTAAGAACTTATCCTTAGTATTTCTCAAATACTTCAGGATTGTCTTGACGGTAGTCCAGTGACTCTCACCGGGATCCGACTGGTATCGACTCGTCATGCTTAACGCACAAGCAACATCTGGACGAGTACAAAGCATGGCATACATAATAGATCCTATCGCAGAAGCAAAAGGAATCCTACTCATGCGTTCTCGCTCAGCAGCTGTCGAAGGACACTGCTTCTTGCTGAGAGTAATGCCATGAGACATCGGAAGCAAGCCCTTCTTGGAATCATGCATGTTGAACCTGTGTAGAACATTATCGATATAAGTGTCCTGACACAGTCCAATCAGCCTCTTTGATCTATCTCTATAGATCCTTATTCCAAGAATATAGGCGGCTTCGCCCATGTCTTTCATGGAGAAACAACTTCCTAGCCAGTCCTTTACTGACTGAAGTAACGGAATATCATCTCTAATGAGAAGTATGTCGTCTACATACAGTACGAGAAATGCAACTGCGCTCCCACTAGTCTTCTTGTAAACGCAAGGTTCCTCTTCGTTTCTGATGAAGTTAAACTTTTTAACTGCTTCATCAAAACGAAGGTTCCAACTCCGAGATGCTTTCTTCAATCCATAGATGGATTTGTGAAGCTTGCATACCTTCCCAGCAGCATTAGGATCAATGAAACCTGGAGGTTGTGTCATGTACACATCCTCTTCCAGAATCCTTTAAGGAAAGCTGTTTTCACATCCATTTGCCAAATCTCATAATCATGATGAGCGGCTGTTGCTAGGAGAATCCGAATAGATTTAAGCATAGCGACTGGGGAATAGGTTTCATCATAGTCAACACCTTGAATTTGTTTGAAAGCTTTTGCCACCAACCTTGCTTTGTAAATCTGAATGTTTCCATCCACATCGATCTTCTTCTTGAAGACCCATTTACACTCAATGGCTTTTACACCATCAGGTAAATCACCCAAAGTCCATACTTGGTTTTGTGACGTGGAACCCATTTCGGATTCAGCGGCCTTAAGCCACTTTTCGGAGTCAGGGTCCATCATAGCTTCTTCGAAAGTCGCAGGTTCGTCACTGTCAATGATCAAGAGGTCATGGCAATTAGTCACAAGAAATCCATATCTCTCGGGCTCATGACGAATCATTTCGGATCTGCGAACTTCTGGCATCACAGGCTCGGGCTCTACAACTCTTTGTAGATCCAGCCGCTGCTCTTCCTCGACAGGTTGAACAGGCTCCTGTGATTCTCGAATTTCTTCGAGTTGTATTTTACTCCCACTGTTCTTCTTGGAAAGAAATTCTCTCTCAAGAAAAACACAGTTCTTGGCAACAAACACTTTGTTCTCAGAACGGTTGTAAAAGTAGTAAGCCTTGGTTTCCTTAGGATAACCAACAAAATAGCACTTATCAGATTTGGGTGCAAGCTTATCAGATATCAACCGCTTGACATAAGCTTCACAACCCAAATTTTAAGAAAAGACAAACTTGGAACATTTCCAGTCCACATCTCATATGGCGTCTTTTCAACTGACTTTGATGGAACTCTGCTCAGCGTAAACGCAGACGTTTATAGAGCGTATCCCCAAAAGGATAATGGAAGATCTACTTGACTCATCATCGATCGGACCATATCCAATAAAGTCCGATTCCTCCTCTCAGACACACCGTTCCACTGAGGTGTTCCATCAGGAGTGAGCTGTGAAACAATTCCACAACTACTCAGATTATCACAGAACTCTTGGCTTAAGTACTCACCTCCACGATCTGATCGAAGAGCCTTGATACTTTTGCCAAGTTGGTTCTGCACTTCATTCTGGAACTCTTTGAACTTTTCAAAAGATTCCGATTTATGTCTCATTAAATAGACATAACCAAATCTACTGAAGTCATCAGTAAACGTGATGAAGTACTGAAAGTTTCCTCTAGCACTAACACTCATTGGACCACATACATCGGTATGTATAAGGCCCAATAGGTCACCGGCCCTTTCATTAAATTTGTTGAAAGAGGCCTTTGTCATTTTGCCCAATAAGCAGGATTCACACTTCTCAAATGATTCAAAATCAAATGAGTCTAAAAGCCCATCATTATGAAGCTTTTGAATCATTTTCTCATTGATGTGGCCCAAACGACAATGCCAGAGAAAAGTGGGGTTCGAGTCATTGGTTCTTAACCGTTTTGTACTTATGTTATAGACAGGCAAAGATTGGTTAAGAATATAAAGCCCATTCTCTAATGGAGCGCTACCATAAAATATTTCATTACGATCAAAAGAACAACACTTGTTTTTAATCGAAAAATGAAAATCTTCTAAATCCAAAACAGAAATAGAAATGATGTTTCTGCTTATAGCATGTACATAGTAGCAATTATTTAATTCTAAAACCAAGCCTCACGGCAGAGACAAATTATAAGTTCCTACGGCTAATGCAGCAACTCTTGCTCCATTTCCAACGCGCAGGTCCACTTGTCCTTTTTTCCAGCGTTCTACTGTTGCTTAGACCCTGCATATTCGTAGAAATATGAGCGCCACAGCCGGTATCCAATACCCAAGAGTTAGAACCTGAAGTAGTAACATTTACTTCTATAACATAAATACCTGGAGAAGTCGTTTCAAACGTCTTCTTAGAGTTCTTTAGATCTCCCAGATACTCTTTGCAATTTCTCTTCCAATGCCCAGACTTATTGCAGTAATGGCATTTATCAGCATCAGTAGGGCCGCGTTTGGGCTTGGAAGAAGACTCAGGCTTATCCTGATTCTCAATCTGGACTGCCTTAGCCTTTCCTTTGCCCTTAGCGGGTTTCTTAAACCTTTTACCCCCTTGCACCAAAAGTACATTAAGGGTGCCTTTCTTGATGTTTGGCTCAGCTGTCTTGAGCATGCCATGAAGTTCAGTCAAAGTCTTTGTCAGACTGTTCATGTTATAATTCATGATGAACTGATCAAAACTCGACGGCAAGGACTGCAAAATGATGTTCGTAGCCAACTCTTGGCTAAGGGGACAATCCAGTTTTGCCAGGTTATCAATATAACCCATCATCTTGATGACATGTGGGCTAACTGGACCATCCTTTGGTAGGTTACACTCAATGAGAGATTTAACCGTCTGATATCTCTCAGTTTGTGCTTGCTCCTGAAACATACCTTTCAGGCTAGTGATCATCTCAATTGGCGACGCTACGTTCTCGTATTGCTTCTGCAAATCCGAGTTCATGGTAGCCAGCATGAGACAACTCACATCGACCACATCATTAGAATGCTTCTCCCAAGCATTCTTCTCAGCGTGTCCGGCATTGGGTTTTGGTTTCTCAATGAGAGCCTTCTCAAGGACATATTCCTTTTTCTTCTGCTTGAGAACAATTCTCAAGTTCCGATACCATTCGAGGAAATTCGATCCATTTAACTTGTCCTTCTCAAGGACGGATCGAAGTGAGAATGTGTTTGAATGAGTGGAGGTAGACATAGCTGAAAACACAAAAGAGAGTTTTAGTTTCGATGTTCAAGAAATAAGAAATCTTAACAATTAAGAAACTCACATTATATTCAAAACAATTTTCCTCAATTGAATATAATGATCCAAGATCTATATTTCACAAAAATTTTAGTGAGCTTTGGCCCATCGCCCAAACTTTAGCTATTTAGGTAAACAACTCTTTGCTAATTATATCATATATAATTCTTGGTCTCGGATTGATATCTTATATCAAATCCAATCCTATATCTCTAGGCCCAAAACTATTTTGATAGCCCAGTTAAGCAAACCAATCTCTTAAGTCATGCAGTAACGATTACAACCTGCCTCACTCGTGTAATTGCGAACACCCTGCTTTGGCAGACCCATCACACAATGAAACGAGCCTTGACAGTTGACAAGATTGGGAAGATATAAAATGCTTAATATTAGGTTTAGGGAACAGAACCTTAAATCTAGTTTATATCACTTATATATTCTAGATATTTCAACTTGTTATATACTTAAAAATTTTCTTAAGTTAAAGAAGCTAGGAACGCGGATTCTGAACTAGTGTCGATCGACACCAGCTCAGTGTCGATCGACACAACTGGTTTGTGTTGACCGACAGATTCTGATCCAGTTCAATCGCGATAAACAATTTAACCGATTAAACCGATCGAACCAATCACAAAATTCGACCGGTGTCGATAGACACTACATTAGTGTTGGTCGACACCAACCGTACCGGGTCAAACACGATAACCGATTTATCGCTTGAACCGATCGCGATAATCCGGTCCAATCCAATTGAACCAATCACGATAAACCAAGCGGTGTCAATCGACACTACATTAGTATCGGTCGACACCAGTGGTTTGAGGAAACACGATCTTCGATCGTGACATAAAAGTTTACGCGAAAACCCAATCGGTGTCGATCGACACTCACTTGGTGTCGATCGACACCCGTTTCGCACAAACCCTAGTGGTGTCGATCGACACCGGATTGGTGTCGGTCGACACCGAAGAACCCAGAACGGCGTTCTTCTTCAAAACGATTTTAAGAGCAAAACCGATTTTAAACTCTAGCATGCAATCCTATATATCAGATATATCTATTTGAATTCAACTAATTCAATTACATGCTTCAGATTCAATAAAAACACTAGGCTCTGATGCCACTGAAGGAATTTGTACAGGTTTTAATCTTATTAAAACAGTCCTAACAACAAATCCTAAGCCACAGATCATGTGTCAATTGAATCTCAATAGATCTCGAAGATACCTGGAGATAGAGCAGCGGAAGATTATCAGGTACAACGAGATTAGGAGCGCCTCAAGTGCTGCGCCTCTACAGAAGTCCACACGCACACAAACTGGACGACAGGGATGCTAGTGCCTTCGCGAACGGTTCACCTTAGGGTTCTCTCTGCGTTTCTGTGACGGCCAGGAACTTCTGATAGTCTCAAAGTCGTGCATTATATCCTATATATAAGAGACTTAAAGAAACCTAGTTGACCGATGGACCAAACCAACTTGATTTCAATTAAATCAAAACCCGGTTTCTGATCCCGAGTGGTGTCGATCGACACTCACCTTTGGTGTCGATCGACACCCTCACAGAAAATCGATACCAACGTATATCTTATATACATTGATCATGATCATTACTCTAATGATCAAACCCAATTTATATTATACAGTTTGCTTAGGTGTGTGACCCTATAGGATCATATGATAATGGTAATGAGTTCATAACTCATAAGTTATAAGCGGCTTCTAGCAAAACATTATAACCGTCCAATATCATATGATTGTCTTATCTCGACATCACGACTCTACTAGAGTAAATACAAGTATGATTTCAGGATATTCCCTTCAGCAAATACCCCGAAAAAAAAATGAACATGCAGACAAATTAGTGAGGAGTGCCAGGATCTACCCTTCAGAATTGATTCAACTCCACCTTGGATGGCCATGAATATATATATTTCGTTTTGTTTCTTTCTTCTATTGTGGAAAAAAAAACGTAGTCATCTTGATTATAAAATTCGGTCACAAACCCAATTCCGAAGAAATTACGATTTCAAGACACAAGCCACAGAATCGATGCTAATTTCAATCAACTCTCAGTTTATCTTAACTCAACCAACCAAAAAGGAAAGAATTTAAGAAAGTAAATAATGAAACCGAAGAAACCCAAGAAGCAATCTTTAATCGCCAGAAATTGTACAGTTAAAATGTTTTTGGATGAAATGTGTAGTATTTTTTTTTTTTGCGAAATGGTAAATATCATATAAAATGAAAGTTTAGGTGTTACAATATGTGTAGTATATATGTTTTTGGATGTGAAATAAATTGAGTAACTGAACGGACATTTCTTTAGTAAAGAACGGTTGCTAAAAAAACATAGATAAGATTAAATTTTGGTGCTGACCAGTATCGAAATAGAAACCTTTGGCGTGTACTGTAAGGCAAACCGTTTGCCTCAAACGTGATAACCACTACACCGCAGCACCTAGTTCATGGTTGGTTTTATTTTTGCACCTTACCCAATTGGTACGTGTAACTATTTTGATAGATGCTTGCAGCAATGTATCAGACTTTATATTTACACGAGTTGTGATATCACTAATTCGTGTTCTTGTACAACTTTGTTTTTTAACTCATTTTCGTGTTTAACATTTTGTCTTATGTGAGGTTTCATAACTACCAATATTCATTAACTAGGTGACGATATTTGAAGGGTTCACAACTTTCTGTTCCTTGATTGTAAAACATAAACTAACCAAATCAAAGCAACACATTGAATATTGTTTGAAATAAAGAAATAGGAAGAACTTTTATGACAAAAACAAAAGGAAGAACCATTGTTTGATTTCTTTCTAATTTATTATATGTTCTTAAGCTAGTTGCAAACTAGCATTTAAACTTATTTTTTCTGTTGTTGTCGTTATCATGAATTTTGCTTCTTTGAGACTGGTAGAGGTGGGATACTCTGCTCGTGCCTGAAAAAGTTCTCTGGATCGACCTTTGTTTTGATTTTTATCAATCTGTTGAAGTTGTTCTTGAAGTACTTGGCTCCCCATATTTGAGCTTTTATGAAGTTAATCTTTGAGTTTTTCTCGTTCTTTCCCAAGTCAAGATCACGATAATTCACATAAGCTTGTCTTGGATTACTTGAGACATATGGGGCCATGTAGCTGTACAGATCTCTGATCCATTTCATCTTTTTTTTTGAACTCTTGTCGTTCTCTGACTTCCAGCTCGTGGCATAGTGAATTTTGAAGATGGTTCCGTTTCTATGAGGAAATGGGGTCTCAGATTCAGGGATTTCCGCCATCATTCCACCGTAAGGAGTCAAAAGCAGAGATGATGGGTTTTGTTCACTCAATCTTTTGAACAATCCTTTGAGCCCTAAAGTTGGGATAGGTTTTTTAGCGAAATCCGACTTTCCTTTGAAGTAATTTTTTCCAAAAGGCGACTTGGGTTCAAGCAAAACTTCAATAGGAGAATTTGTAGGGAATCCAGCATTGAAAACAATGGAATCTATCCAGGTCATTTCGATACAATCTTCCTCAATTAGCCCTAATTCCGGAAAGTCTTTCTTCATAATCTTCATCAAGGTGCCTTTCTCACCAAGAAATTGACCTGTGTATTTTGCTGTCACAGTCTTGTTCACCGCATTTCTGAACAAGACTCGTATGAAAAGCTCTTCAACAAGCTTGTTCGCAGTTTGTTGCCACTTTGTAAGTATCTTGTATCCTGGGTCTTGTTCTAGCGTTTTGGTAACGGTAAAGACGGTTACGGTATCAGGAACAGGAACAAGCTTAAGCTTCCATGTTATAATTATCCCAAAACTCCCTCCACCGCCTCCTCTAATAGCCCAAAACAAATCCTCTCCCATCGCGGCTCTGTTAAGTAATTTACCATTTGAATCAACGATCTTTGCATCTTGAACATTATCTGCAGCAAGACCAAACTTCCTCAACAAGGAACCGTATGCACCGCCTGTTATATGCCCACCTATCCCTACAGTCGAGATCAAACCTGCGGGAAATCCATGGATCTTGCTCTTCCGTGCAATTCTGCATTTAAAAAGAGAGAAAAAAAAAAGAATAGAAAAACAATTAGCCAAAGGCCCAAAGATTTATCCGCGCAATTATTGTTACTTCTTCCTTTTGTTTTGCGTTGATGGTTTCAAATTGTATGTTTATGTTTGGTTTTACATTCTAAATATGACCCGCAACTAGGCCTGTTAATCTGGTCTCGTGGTCGATTGGTTGTAGACCCATCGGGTTAGGTCAAGTGATCCATATATCTGTGTCAAATTGAACCGTAAGCTACATACCAAAATCTGACGAACATGGTTAAGTCTCGACATAGCTTTCTTTAGTCGACATTAAGGTATGATTGGTTGGGCTGTAAAAGCCATCTTTAGCTTTAATTTTTAGGTACAGCCCAACATTACCAATCGTGTTTTATCTCCTTTTTAAAGCTACAGCCCCTACAGCACAAAAATGTCTGTAGAAACCTTATTTACTAAAGCCATATTTTAAAGGCCGTAGAGACAAATATATGGCTGTAGGAAGATCTTTTTTTTTGTCATTTATTATCTACAGGTACAGAATATACAACTACAATAAATATATCTACAGATCAAATTTTACAGCAAATAATATACAGCTACAGTCCAACCAATCATCCACAATTGTTTAGCTAATAAAAAAAAATTTAAACATATGTAGAGTAGTTTTCAAGTTCAGCTTTCAAAATAGCAACTATTTTTAAACCAAAAAGTAAAAAGAGGAACTATTTTAATATGTCCTACTAAAGGAAAAAATCATATTGTAATGATTAAAAACTTCTCCTCGTTGAGAAATTTTAAACTGTAAATTTTAAACTATAAATTAATAACGTCCTCCTCATATCTTGGCTTCAGACGGGATCCAGATATTCAGATATTTTAAGGTATCCGAATCCACAGGATATGTGTTATTATTATCTAGATTGGGATTTGGGATTTCCAAATATTGGTCTAAACTTTGGGAGATCCGCGGATATCCGAATCCAAATAAAAAAAAATTATAATAAAAATTGACAATATAAGTTGCTAATTAGGCCTTCGGTTTTAAATCATTATTTTATTTATCAAGTGGATGCGTTTAGGTATGAATGGGCGAAAATGTGAAATAAAAGAAATATTTAATCCATTATGCATAACCAATTCACGTTATTGGGTTTACCAATGAAATAAAAAATGACTAATTTATTAGGTATACACGGATCTTGCGGATATTCGGTCATGAAATAGCACATTATCTGGATTCAGATCCAATAGACCTGTAATTTTATTATCCGGATCCAGATCCGGAACTCCCAGATATTCTAATTTTCAGAGTGGAGCAGAGCGGATCCTGGATCGGATCTCAAATCCCCAATAATAATCTCAACCTTAGTTATATCTATAATCTGTTAAGCAAAATATTTTGTTTTGCGTTTTCCGTTTACATTTTGCACTATTATTTTATGAAAAAACTAAAAGATGTTCAATGTATCAGAAGTGTGATTTCTTATAGAGACATTCTTTCTAGCCAACGCATAATATAAGAAGTATTACCTGTAATATAGTTCACCAATTGTAGCACCAGTTTGAACCCAAGCACTATTGTCTTCAATATCAACCTTGACCTGTCTTAATCTGGACAGATCGATCAATATAAACGGTGTTTCCATCATTGAAACATAAGACAAACCTTCATAATCGTGACCACCGCTTCTAACACGGAGATGAATCCCGAGTTTCTTGGAACATACGATCGAAGCTTGGACGTGAGATTCGTGAACCGGTTTGAATAAGAATCCGGGTTTAGGCGTTGACTTTGTCACGTACCGTAGATTCTGAGCTTTTGATTCAAGGACTTCGTTGAAGATTGAGGCGTTTGTTTCAGGTGTGAAGAACGTTTTGTCGAGTGGAAAATCCACATTTGTGGTTTCTTGGAGACAGTTAATGAAGTCATCTTGTAGAGAGGTTGAGGAAAAATTGGTGTTATTGTGTAGAAAGAAAAATAAAAAACTAAAAAAGAAATTGCAGGGAGTGCCTTTGAATTTCCCATTTCTGCAGCATCTACAATAGAAACTCAAAGCACAAGATGGAAATGGATGTATGTATTTATAAAGTATGATTGTCAATGAAATAATTGTGTTCATGATATGACACTCGTTTCATAATAATGACGTGACAGCCATTTTTCACGTGTCTGGAAAACGTTGACTTTGATTTAGCATGTTTGAGTAGGAAACTAGAAAATTAGAATGCACGCGAACATGGTTTTTATGAAAAATAACAAAATAATGAAAAAAATAAAAAATCGAAGATTTTGGAAAGAAGAAAGATGAGGAATATTTAAGCGGTATCCTAACAAAATATTAGGTTTAGCCGTCAAGGAAATATAGTGAGCAAGCTAGGGTAGCTAAGGTTTTTACGGGGAGTGAACTCCAGAGAGTTGTAAACTGATGTTATGTGTGTAAGGTTGGGTAGATTAGGAATTGGCCAGTGTCGTACCACAGGAGGTGAGATCGTGTAATTCTGATTAGACAAATCTGTAAAGATTGTTTAAATGATTTCTAATAAAACAATTGATATTGAGAGAATCCTGTGCATTGATATTTTGTGTCATACTTGGTTCATGTGTTCTACGTTTTTACATTATTGCTTTAACGGTGGAAATTCCTACGCAAAAGGACATTTTAGAACAGTAAATCATCATGATTACCGCCAGAGAATGCACATTTGTTTAAGGAAAATCACATAGTTTCAATTATTTCAAAATTGTATACACATACAAACATCCAAGTCCAAAGAAGCAAGATTGATATTAAGCATGATTTCAGTGATAAATTAGCTTTAAACATCAAGACTGACATATCAATCACAACTACTGTCGAAGATCGGGTACCTCATCTAAATTGGAAAAAGGCATGATTAAAGTTACCAAAAATACTGCTGTGTTATGTTCGTCCAACTGTGTTCAGTATACACTTCAGTTTCTCTGCTTTTTTTATGAGCATTACTGATAGGTTTCTTTTTCTTCAGTAGTTATGATGACATTACTCATAAAAGACCGACCTATGGCTCAGTGTTGGCTCACTCTTTGGACAATCCGGAAGAACGTGCCTAGAAAGATTAAGAAACGAATCAAGCCAATTATAACTAACTTCATTATATAAGTATCTGGCCATGCAGTTCCAAAGTCTGACCTTAACAGCAAAATAGCTTGGCTATGTCTCATGACTTTGCTCTCAAGGTTAGGAAGAGAACAAGAAGAGTCCCCAAATAAGGAGATGTTTTTGGAATTTTTCGGAAACTAGAACTTCCCCGCACTTTCGATATCTGATAAAAGCATTTGACATCTAAAAAAAAAAAGCACAATCGTAAACTCTCTTCCCTGACATGAAGATTTCTAGAAGGGTTGAAAACAAAGGGAAACTACATTTCAACTACATTCAAAATTCTACTGTCAATAGAAAAAGAACCAAAGACATGGTTTGGTCTGATTATTCGAGAGACCTTTAGACACCAACTGTCAAAAGCCAGAAAAATCAGAACGATGAAGAAGTAACTAAAAACCGTTTACATAATCAAGCTATGTCGTTTCTTAAGTCTAAATTATAGTTTTCTCAGGTAGTCCTCCGTCCAAATTAAGTTTCCGAAGCTGTCATCTCTCAGTCTAAATCGAGTGAGTATGTCATTCTTAAGTCTAAATTTCGCTTGTCTAGTCATTGTAAGCTTTTAGTAATGTTCCCGAGTCATCTTTGCAAATGAGCTTCGCTATGTCCACGTTTGAACAACAAAATCAGATATTCTGATCTAGAATTAGGGTCGATATGTTCAAATATGAGATAATCACATTATTTTATTTATTTTCAATTATACCTTGTGATTACTCCAAATTGAACATAATGAAAACTTATGTGAGGTTTTATAATCATCATATACCTCCATCGATGTACGTGACTATAATACACCTTTTTCTCCGGAAATTTTTATAAATTTCATGATTGCAAAACATAAACCAACCATATTGAAGATTATCTGAAATAGAGAAATAAAAAAAAACCCATTGTTTGATTTCATGTTCTTATGCTAGTTGCAAATAAACATTTATTCATATTTTAAAACTGATCTCGTTACCATGAACTTATCTTCTTCCAGAAGGGTAGCGGCGGGATACTCTGTTCGTGCCTGAAGAAGTTCTCAGGATCAACCTCTCTTTTAATTTCCATCAATCTGTTGAGATTGTTCTTGAAGTATTGGGCTCCCCACTTTTGAGCTTTTATGAAGTTAACTTTTGAGTTCTTCGTGTTCTTTCCCAAGTCAAGATCACGATTACCCACATAAGCCCGTCTTGGATTGCTTGAAACATATGGTGTCATGTAATTGTACAGCTCTCTGATCCATTTCATCCGCTTGTTTGAACTTTGCTCATCGTTTGACCTCGAGAACGTGATATAATGAATGTTGAAGATGACTTTTCTATGCGGAAATGGGAGCTCAGATTCGGGGATTCTCGCCACCATTCCACCATAAGGAATCCACATCATAGATGACATGTTTCCTTCAATCAATCTTTTGAACAATCCTCTGAGCCCTAATTCAGGAATAGGTTTTTTAGCATAATCTGACTTTCCTTTGAAATCGGTTCTTCCAGAAACCGAAACCATGGGATTGAGCAAAACTTCAATTGGAGTATCTTTTGGGAATCCAGCATTGAAAACCTTGGCCTCTATCCAGCGCATTTCGAAACAATCCTCCAGAGTAAACCCTAATTCTGGAAAGTCCTTCTGCATAATCTCCATCAAGGCCTCTTTCTCGCCAAGAAACTGACCTTTGTATCTTACTGTCACAGTCTTGTTCGTCGCAACTATGAATTCCGATATTATAATGAGCTCTTCAGCCAGCCTATCTGCAATTTGTTGCCACCTGAAAAGAGTCTTGTATCCAGCGTCTTGTTCTAACGGTCTGTTAATACTAAAGACTGTGACCATCTCAGGAACAGGAACAAGCTTGAGCTTCCATGCTACAATTATCCCAAAACTTCCTCCACCGCTTCCTCTAATCGCCCAAAACAAATCCTCGCCCATCAAGGTTCGGTCGAGTATTTTGCCATTTGCATCAACGATTTTTGCGTCTAAAACATTATCAGCAGCAAGACCATATTTCCTCATCTCGGTACCGGCCCCACCGCCTGAGATATGCCCACCTACGCCTACAGTCGCGCACATACCTGCAGGAAATCCGTGTATGTTGCTCTTTTCGGCAATTCTGCGAAAGAAAAAGGTAGAAAAGAATTAGCAAAACATTCAAAAGTGAAATATTGTTTTATCTTTTGTTCT
Organism: Isatis tinctoria; assembly: GCA_010577795.1. Taxonomy (NCBI): domain Eukaryota; kingdom Viridiplantae; phylum Streptophyta; class Magnoliopsida; order Brassicales; family Brassicaceae; genus Isatis; species Isatis tinctoria. The sequence goes on along the minus strand of CM021250.1, from coordinate 14,781,252 downwards.
TTTGCCTATATGGTTTCCATTGTTTGTTTGTTTTTTCTTTTTTGGTTTTACAATATATATATATATATATATATATATATATATATATATATGTTTTTAAAATTACCACAGCTAAACCAGTCAGTTTTGTCTCACGGTTGACATAGACTCAGATAGCTGACTTTTTAGGCGTCTACATGGGCGCTCAAAACATTCTGTGCCGAAGCAATTTAGATGGTTGAACTTCAGACTTATATACAATATAAATTATTCAATGGATTGTTTGATAATTTTCGTCGGTCCGAGACCAGTTCAAAGTAAGAAATAATTTGAAAAATATTAAGATAACAAATTTTAGAAAGAAAAAAAAGACAAAACAATTTAATAAAAGGAGAAGAAAATTAAATTTATAAAGTTAAATTAATCTATAACCAATGAAAACAAACATTCTTTTGTTTCATATAAATAATAAATTAAAATATGAATCTGAAAATGAAACTTATTTTTAAATTAATAACTCTATAAATTAATAAAATATCATAATTCTAATATTATTAATTTATAGAATTTTTACTGTATGCCAAAATTATGTCGAAGTTGTAAAATTGGAACATAACTTTTTAATCGACATTTATCATCTATTATAATGAAAATTATAAATATATACAGTGAAATTCTTAAAAATAACCCTCCAAAAATATTTTAAAATATTGTACAGATAGTATAAATCTAGTATCAAAGTTATTAAAAACTTCTTTCTGAGTTTGGAAATTTCAAAATTTGTATAGGAAAAGAGGAATCCAAATATAAGGTTTCCATTTTATTTGTCTTTACTTTGGAGTAAAATATATTCTCACTTTATTTGTTAGCTTAATTTTATGCTATTTTATGGTATTTTCACACACACACATATATATAAAGTGTTATAACTTTTATATTTATTTTTTGTTTTTTTATTAGCATTTAAGTTTATATGATCATATATAATTAATAACATAAAAGAACATCCTAGTAAAAAGTCAAAAAAATTATACTAAAAGTATGATTGTGATCAGCATTTACAAATTGTTATCTGTAATGAGATTTTGCGACCAATAATGTCAATAAAATATAAAAACTTTTAATTCATTAATAGTATTTCTGTAATTTATTTTGATAAAAAAAATTAGATATCAATATTTTTGAAAGGTAACTATTCCACTTTCTATAGCTCAATTGATAGAGCTTCGGTTTTGCAAATAGAATCACAGATTATGGTTTCGAGGGTTATGCATTACAAAAAGGTTCTTATTCTGAATGGATATGCGGAAGTACGCTATAATGGAGGAAGTATAACATATAAGAAACTAACGTCTCCAATAATATTATAGATATACTTCCTATGTTTCAATATTTCGATTTTTTTGGTAAAAGTACAAGTATTAAGACAAACACTTTTTCTAAAAATTGTATCCAAAAATATAAATTAAAAATAATATAACCAATTATTTTTAAAAATGTAAAATACAATTGGTTAAATAGTTTTCAATAAAGTGAGATGTCAGAAAATTATACGGATGTAGTATTTTATAAGTGATGATAGTATAGGTGAAGTTTTACGAAATTGTAAATCGACGTCAAAAGCTTAACACCTTTTCGTACTTGTGGCTTTTTCATCTTTTTCATATTAAAAATTAATGAAAAACAGAAAAGGTTGTCCTGGTTTCTTGGGTATACCGACCGACTAAATTTTAGTCCGCTTGATTGGAAGAGCATTTTTTAGAGCATTATACTTTTCATCATTTAATCAATTTTTGTACATAAAGCATTTAAGAAAGTATTTAGAAGCTGTTAATGCTCTCCAAATGTTTCTCTCTTCTATGCTCTCGGATGAAGCTTTTTGTAAAGTATTTACCATTTAAATATCTAAAAATTCTAAAATAATTATATATAATTAATTTATTATGTAAAATAATACAAAAAATATCTTTATATTCAATTGTAAATTTTATACTTTTAAAACTAATATTTATTAATAAATAATTTTTATTAAATTTATAATTATAAAAATAAAATTAACAAATAAATTTTTAAAATAGAAAAAATTATTATTATAATTATATTGTAAGTATAAATAAATATATAATACATAAAAAATATCTTAAATATATTTTTCAAATTTTATGTATAATTGCTCACAGCTCTACCAATCATTTAAAAAATAAATATTTATCATAGCATACTGTTTATGGTGCTTACTGCTACTGCTTTTCTATCCAGCTATGACAATCGTACCTTAAGTAATTTTATCCCTAACCTTTATCTATTTATCATTTTAAACAATAGTTTTTCATTCTGCATTTTGTGTTTAAATTTTATAAATAAAAAGCTAAAAAATGTTAAATGTATCAGAAGTGGATGATTTTTTACAAAAGCATTCTTTGTTAACAAACACATAACTTAACCAATATTACCTGTAGTAGACTTGACCAAGTGTAGCACCACCTTGAACCCAAGCACTATTGTCTTCAATATCAACGTCAATCTGACTCAGATTCGCCAGATCTAGCAATATAAACGGTGTTCCCATCAGTGAAGCATAAGACAAAGCTTCGTAATCGTGACCACCGCTTCTAACAATGAGTTGAAATCCGAATATCTTGGAACATATGACGGAAGCTTGGACGTGAGACTCGTGAACCGGTTTGAATATGAATTCCGGTTTAGGCGTTGACGTTCTCAGGTACCGTAGATTATGAGCTCTTGATGCAAGGACTTCGTTGAACTTCGTGGCGTTTCTTTCAGGTGTGAAGAACGTTTTGTCGATTGGAATACCCACATCTGAGTTTTCTAAGAGACATTTGATGAAGTCATCTTGTAGAGAGGTTGAAGAGATTGGTGTTATTGTGTATAAAGCAAAAAATAGAACTAAAAACGAAATTGCAGTGAGTGCTTTTGAATTTCCCATCTCTGCAGGATATTTGGTAAGGACAGAAATGGATATATGTGTCTATATATATAGTAAGATTGTCATTGAAGCAATTGTGTTTATATAAACAGAGATCGTGATATGCATGACATCCGTTTTTAAATGACGTGATAGGCTGGCAGCCATATTTTCACATATCTCGAAAACGTTTGACTTTATTTAAGCTTGTTTAATATGAAAATTAAGAAATCACATTAATGTTTTATCAATTTTATAGTAATTTATTTACATGTGAACCATGGATCCAGGCTTGAACCGTGGAGATCCCCACGCAAAAATACATTTTTGAGCATTAAATCATTTTGAATCTGCAGAAAATGAAGATTAGTTTAAGAGCAAAGATATGAATTAAATTTATTTCAAAACTGAATTGATAACTATTGTGGAAAATGAAGATTAGTTTGAGAGCAAAGATATGAATTAAATTTATCTCAGAACTGAATCGGATATCTACTTCATTTAAAAAACAAGATTATCTTACTTATCAATTGATAACCATCCTTAAAAGATAGGACACTAAATTCATCTAAATCAGAAAAAGCATAAAAAACAATTGATAACAAACTTAGACAGTTTTCTTAGATATTGATTGTCAAAATATTTTATTTTTATGAAAGTTAAATTAATGAAAATAAAGTTTTAGAATCCTTTTCTAATATCAAAATGTACAAGACGTAAGTTATATCAGGTTACTAACAGTAACCTTGTTACAACAAAAATATTTTAGATACTTCTGAAATTTGAATTAAAAGCTACCTGTTTAGAACGAAATAATATATGTATTTTGTTTCAATAGTTTTAGGTTTTACGTGAGTTGAGAGATTTCTTCAACGAATGAAAGGACGAAAAAGTAAAAGTAAGTGTTCATCTTTCAGGAAGAGAAATATGAAAGGGATGTATTGAATCTATGATTTGAAAAGATTTGAATTAAAATCATAAATTCAATGTTATTCGAGCATGAATTTTAAAACTTATATTTAAATCTAGTGTTATTGAACTTTTAAATTTAAAATCAACTTTGAAATCCAGTGTTAGTAGAAATATTTTAAGTAATTAATTCTAAGAGAGTTGTTGGAATTAGTTAAAAATATAAAATCTCAAATCTCATGGTTTTAGATGGAATTTGAGAGTGTTTTTAATTAAAGTCACATCAACTTTCCTAATTCACCCAAAATCATCTACTCGTTAAAAATCAAATCATCTCAAATCTTCTAAGACTATATATTCAATACACCCTCAAGAGTTTTCATTCACTCGCGACATCTATTTTAAGAAAATTTACTTAAATTAGATTCGTTTTACAAAAAAAAAATTCAAAAAAGTCCTTGAGATTTGCATGAGGATCGAAGTTCTTAGAAAGATTTGCTAAAATATGTAAAAAATAGAACACTTGTCCCTTTACACTTTTTTGAAGTATGATATGTCTCCTTACACTTTACTTATTTTTTAATCCAATTAAAACAATAAAAAATAAATTATTAATTGAAAATTTAATTATTTTTTCCTTTTTATTTATTTCTCTTTCTTCTCTTTATCAATTAAAAACAGAAAAAAATTCTCTAATCTCTCTCTTTATTGATTATTAAAATAAAACAATTATATTATTTATTTTTCACAACACATCTTTAATTATTAAAAATCCCATTATATCCCACTTTATATAAATTAAAAAAAATCGAATTAAAAATTAATAGTTTATATATAAAATAATATTTGTCTATTAAAACTCTCTTGTCAAAAAGAGAGAAAATATTTGTTGGATATTAAAATAATAAAAATATAGTATTTATATTTTATAATTTTTTACTTAAGAACAATAATTTTAGATTTTTAAGTTGGAAAAGAAATTAATTAAAAAGATTTGAAAAGATACAGTGAATATCTTGTTACCATATTTCCTAGATTTTTTCAGATTATCGTAGAATATGTATTCTACCAGCGGTAGAACATAGAAAGAATGATGGAAGTTCTATTTTACGGATAGTAGAACAAAGTAGTAACAGTAGAATATAAATTTCACACTCCGTAGAATACAGAAAAAACGGTAGAAAACATATTCTATCAAATCTGACTGACCTGTAGGACGTAGAGTAAACAATAGAATTCATATTCTACGATTGGTAGAAGATATAGCAAGCAGTAGAAAACATATTCTACCACTCTGTAGACGGTAGAATATGAATTATACGGTTGGTAGAATTGAAAATTATCTTTCATTTTAAAATTTAATTTTCAAAAAAATGTGTTAATATAATCTCATAAGTGTATATTCTGATGTTTTGTTTTTTCTTATATTTTTTGGATTATAAAAGTATTTATTTTTAATTATTAGATTTATTTAAAGGACAATGTAGTCAAGTTTTTATAAAAATAAAGAAAGGTATGTGGACAAATGTTCCATTTTTTTTACCTATTTTGCCAAATCTCCCAAGTTCTTATGTGGGTAAATGTATAATTGCTTAAGCTTGACTATAAGATGGCAATAATAAATGTGGTTTAAACTTTAAACTCTCCTTTTGATATTTTTAAAAGGTAAAAACAGACTATTATCAATCTAAATCTTAATCTCCCAATTTTATTAAAAGATTTAGTGGTACAAAGATGATTACCATCTATTTTTTCTTACCAAATTTCCCAAGAAATAAAGACACATTTTGGATTGATTTCATGAGACAACATTTGAGACTTGTGACTTTAAGCATTTTGAAACGCTTTCTCTAACATGTTTTTTTTTTGTTTATGTGGGCATCAAAGTTATAAAATGAAATTTTATTTCCAGTAAATAAATATAACATAAAATAATCCCTAAGAGTATATATTATTTAACATATTAATCAACAATAGTTGTTATGTTAGGTTCAGCAACAAGGGCATCTATTTGGTGCAACAGCAAGCAATGCCTCTCTAGCAACTGTGTTCAGTATACACTTCAGTTTCTCCGTTCCAAGCTTCTCCTCAAGCATTCTCCACAAATCTGGAATATGCTGCTCATAAACAAATACATAAAAAATAGAACTAGAAACGAAACTGCAGTGAGTGCTCTTGAATTTCCCATCTCTTCAGGATATGCCATAAGGTAGAAAATGGATATATGTGTATATATATATAGACTATATAGTATATAACATTATGAACGAAGCAATTGTGTTTATATAAATAGAGATCGTGATATGCATGTCATCCATTCCTTAATGACGTGACAGGCTACCAGCTATATTTTCACGTGTTTTGAAAAGCGAGAAGGTTGACTTCGTTTATGGTTGTTTGATATGGAAATTAGCTACGAAAGCACCTTAATCTATTTTATTTTATTAATTCAGAGACACTATATAGAATAAATATTATATTCATGTGTAATTTACAAGAAATGCCATTAAAATTAATAAAAATGATATAATTTCATTAAAGTTAATTTAGACTAATTTAGACTAAACATATATGTAGACTATAATAGTTTTTTTTTTTTGTCAACAAAAGAATTAAATCAAACTAAACATCAAAAGTAAGCCATCGTGGCAGAACTGAATCAATGAACTGAATCAATGTAGACCAATTCTGCGGAATGACTACGTGCACTTCTCGCCAACTTGTCTGCTTTTCCATTTTTTGTCCGAGGTATAAGTTTGAGCTGAAAATTCTCCAGGTGCTCCTTCCAATACTGGAATTCTTCTAAATGAATAGAAAATGTCGGCCACTCCATTGGAGAAGACACTATCTTAACCAAGTCAGAGCAGTCAGTCGCAAAAACCAGTGGAGTACGTTGAAGTGTATACATACATTCCATTGCCCAAATTAAAGCTTCAAATTCCGCGTGTAAATGTGAGAGACTACACCGTATATTACGTATTCCCAGCATCTGATCTGCTTCCCCAATCCCTTTACAATACCATCCCTGTCCAGAATAAATATCTGAGGCTTTCCAGGCGCCATCCACAAAACACCACCAAGTCCCAGGAAACTCCGACTCTATCATAGTGTCACCCATCGACGACTGAGCATCTACCCTCCTCCCTATCCCCTCGTCACCCGTATTCGCCTCTTGCCATATAAAACCTTCTGTTGTTGCCAGTGCCAAAATATCTGGTGGACTCTGATCCTTATTAGAAAACACAAAATCATTTCTACTTTTCCAAATGTACCAAATAATCCAGGGAAAATAGGTATCCCTAATACCCTGTGGTAGTCTCCAAAATAAGAAATCCAAATTCGCAAAAATCGATTGCCCCGGAAACTATAATAGTTTTAATACACTTCATCAAATAAGATCATGTAGAGATTAATTATCATAAATAACAATATATTAATTACATATGTATCAAAACAATTTAAAATAATGGGTCTCATTTCTCTAACTGACTAAAAACAAAAATAGTAATAAAAAATAATATATATATATATATATATTAGAAATTAAATCAAATGATAAATATAAATAGATAATTAATAAACCATAAAATCAAATTTCAGTAATACATTAAAGTAACATAAAGATATATTTGGTAAATATATACAAAAGTAACATAAAATTATATTTTTGTATTTTTAGTTTGATATATATATATATATATATTATTCACATAGCGAGAAATGTTGATGTCATAGCGAGAAATGTTGATGTTCTTATAGTTATGGGTTTTTATAATTTTTTATATTAAAATATGTAAAGCATTTAAAATTTTTGAAATTGGGTTAAAAAGAGGGAATTTGTCAAAAATACCACTTTCATCATATACATTTTCAAAAATACACTTCCTTCCATCCTTTACAAAAATGAAGATTTAGGGTTTACGATCGAAGGTTTAGGGTTTAGGGTTTACGATTTAGTATTTAGGGTTTACAGTTTTAGGGCTTAGGGTTTACGATTTAGTGTTTAGGGTTTACGAATTAGGGTTTAGGGTTTAGGGTTTATGATTTAATATTTAGGGCTTGTGTTTAGCGTTTATGGTTTAGGGTTTAGGGTTTACAAATTAGGGTTTAGGGTTTAGGGTTTATGATTTAATATTTAGGGCTTGTGTTTAGCGTTTATGGTTTAGGGTTTAGGGTTTACAAATTAGGGTTTAGGGTTCAGGGTTTAGAGTTTACGATTTAGAGTTTAGTGTTTAGGGTTTAGGGTTTAGGGTTTACGAAATAGACGATTTAGGATTTAGTGTTTAGGGTTTATGATTTTGGGTTTAGGGTTTAGGGTTTGTGAATCTAAACCCTAAACCCTTAATCTTATGGATTTGTGAATCTAAACCCTAAACCCTAAATCTTAAACCCTAAACGCTAAATCGTAAACACTAAACCCTAAAACTTAAACTCTGAATTGTAAACCCTAATGGAAGATTTGCCCTAAAAAAATTTAAGAGTTTATAAAGCTTTATAAAAGAGTGTAAAAATGAAAATGTCTTATTTAGAAGTGCAAAACTGAAAAAGTGTACCAAAGAAAGCGTGCTTTTGAAATTTCCCCTTAAAAAGACTAAATAACTCATTTTAATTATAATATTGTTAAAATTATTAAGATGTGACAAGTTTCATAAACAGATTATCATATTTTAACTTTCCTAAATATGTATAAAAATAAAAGTTTAATTATAACAAGTAGAAAATAAAAATAAAAATTAATACAATATACTATATAATTTTGTCATATACTTAAAAAAAGATCAGCACAAATTATAAAATTAATATTTGAATTGATAGTAAAACTAAAACCTATCAGTATTTTATTTTCTTGTAAGATGTCAAATATTATAAAACTAATATTTGAATTGATTGTGATTACTTTTTAGTTTATAAATGAAGACTTTACTTTGATCTAAATGAAAATATATATCTAAATTTAGAATGATATATTTTAATTTCATAAAATACTATAAATTACCCGATAACATATTGTACGTGTTGGTATTATTGTTTTTATGATTGATGTCTATTGCGAGTTGTTTCATCGATATACAAAATATTCAGGTTAAATGTACAAATTGTCACATCTCGATTATGAAAAAAAATTAAGAGCAAACATTTGTTACTCCACACTAGATTAAAATAATGGATTAATCTAATTTTGTTTATAAATATATATGAAAATTTTTAGGGGAAATTGATAGATTCACAAACAGTAAACCCTAAATCATAAACCCTAAACCCTAAATCCTAAATCGTCTATTTCATAAACCCTAAACCCTAAACCCTAAACCTTAAACCCTAAACCCTAAATCTTAAAACCTAAACCCTAAACCCTAAACTCTAAATCGTAAACCCTAAACACTAATTCGTAAACACTAAGCCCAAAACCCTAAACCCTAAACTCTAAATCGTAAACTCTAAATCCTAATTCGTAAACCCTAAACCCTAAATCGTAAACCCTAAACGCTAAATCATAAACCCTAAACTATAATTCGTAAACCCTGAACCCTAAACCCTAAACCCTAAAGCCTGAACCTAAACCATAAACGCTAAACCCTAAATCGTAAACCCTAAACCCTAAGCTCTAAATCTTAAATTGTAAACCCTAAACCCTAATTCGTAAACCCTAAACCCTAAATCGTAAACCCTAAACACTAAATCGTAAACCCTAAACCCTAAACCTTCAATCGTAAACCCTAAACTTTCATCTTTGTAAAGGATGGAAGGGAGTGTATTTTTGAAAAAAAAATTTTTTGATGAGAATTGTATTTTTGAAAATGTGTATGATGAAAGTGGTATTTTTGACAAATTAGCAAATTTTTAAACCAATACAAAATGGATTAAATAGATGTAATAGCCTATTTTTACAAATTGACACATATAAATCTGTGATGATATTTATATAAAAATAAAAATTTTCTATTTTTAAAGTAATTTGATTAACTCAAAACATATTGAACGTACAATATGACAATATTTTGATTATTTATACTTTTCTAAATTTTCTAAATGGAAAGAAATGACAATATTTTTATAAATTTTGAATTAAGTATACATACGATCATATATATTATATTTTCACCAAATTAATATACATTTTCTGTAAATAACCTAGTAAATGATATTTTTTTTAAAATTAGTTTCAGCATGTCATCCCTGTAAATAACATATGAAGACAAAGCTACTATTAAAAGTGGATTTTCAAATAAAATATGAAGATTTAATCAGCTTTATAACGCTTCACTATATTGATGGCCTGACAAAAACATACACTGTTTTAAAAAAACGTGAAGTAAAACGTATTGTTTCACTTAAATGAAAAATGACAAAAAAATCTAAAATTTTTGTGTTACTATAAAGATTAGAAGTTAGGGTCTGCTGGAAATTTTAATTTTGAGAAATCATTTTGCGGTTTTAAAATCTTTTCTTCCTTGATCTATTCCACAAATTAGCCAATGAAGAAAACGAGTTATTTGTGGATCTTATCCGGCCCTGATTCATGTTTCTCTCCCGACCACTTTGCTCTTCCCTTACCGCCACTCTCCCCACCGCCAATCTCTTTATCCCCCACCGTCCATTCGACTGATCCCAAAAATCTGTCCAAACACCTTTTTCTTCGGCCAAATGAAGCTTGGATAGTTAGAAACCGATGAAGCTTTGCACTTGTCAAAACACCCATATAAGAAGAATTTTGAATCCGTTGTATAGAACACCAACCCCCCCTCCCCATAACGTGACACGACGATGTTTTTTATTCTAGTTTCTCTGAATTTTCATGAAGAGAGAGATATAGATTGTTGATAAAGAAGTTTATTACTTTGTAACTTTAATTTTTCGAATTTTTTCTTGAGATATGTTCTTTAATTTTTTTGATGGGTTCTATTACTTCGACAGATGACTGAAATTGTGGTTCTAATAAATGGTCATGTAGGGTAGATGTATGAAGTTGACCGCTGCCTGATTACCAGATGTTTCAATTTTTTTTTTGTCCTAGACAGCAATATTACTGAGTAAGTCTGTTTATCACTGCCTTGTTGATTGGTCACATGTGATTGCTAGAATCCTTTAACACATTATTTCAAAAAAAAAAAGAATGCTTTAACACCAGTGAACCAGTAAACGGTCTACATGAATTTTAACGTGTTAGATAATAAATAAAACAACATCATTTTTGAGTGGGCTTAACATTTCAAAACGATACGTTTTAATTTCTGTACCCAATATAACGTCTGTTATAGGCTTATAGCTGAGAGTTATATAGTGGATTGAACGAGACTTTATTGGATTAACTTGTATTTTTATCTGAGCGAGGGGTAAAGTTGAAAAATAAAACTTCTATATAAAGTAAGCTTGTTAGTGAAGCAATCGTGTTTATAAAAATAGAGATCGTGGAACGTATGGCATTTGTTTTTTAATGACGTGACAGGCTGACAGCCATTTTTCACGTGTCTCGAAAACATTTGACTTTATTTTAGCTTGTTTGATATAAAAATTAAGAAATCACATTAATGTTTTATCCTCACTATATCATCTGCGTACGAAGACATTTTTAAACGTTAAGTTATCATGAATCTGGCATAAAATGCAGATTAGTTTAAGGGAAGCTATATGAATTAAATTTATTTCAAAACTGAATTGACAACTATTACGCAAGATTTTCTTACTTATCAATTGATAACTATCATTCTCTGTTCGGAATTTGCTACGCGTTAATCAGACGACAGACCCAGATCTATCGAGTTAACAAAAAATCGGAAATTAATCGGGAATACGCGGAGATTAGTTTTTATATAATTTAATATATTAATAACATATTTATCTAATTTTATTGGATATATTATATATACTGTACAGTGATACATAAAAGAATAGCTTAGTTCAGTGGTTGGATCTACGGTAGTTTCTCTCACAACCCGATTTCAAAGTCCCGCCCTCCCATTTTCACCTTCTTTTACGATTTTATTAAATGAATGAATGGTAAAATCGACTTTTCGATATCTTCCTCATAACAAAACCAGAATAATAACCCTTAAAACCGTAGCCACCGATTTTTTTTTCCATCTCCATCGATTTCTTTTGATTTTCTTTCAATTTTAACTCACAAATCACATATCAACTAGTAGATATTCGAGTTTTCAACGAAAATGGATACAAAATAAGATTTTTTTAAAAATCGATGTTTAAGCCGATTTGAATAAAATCGCGATGGCTTCTGACCGCCGAACGCCTTCCTTGACTAGGCAGCCGCGAAGATTGCGTTTTCGAACAAGGCTATAATTAGCTCAGGGTATTCGGTTTTGTTTTGGATATAAACAAATCGATTCTGAGTATTTTTTTAGGATCTAATTGGTACTCAAAAATCTTCGGTTCCTATCGATTCCGTGTCGATTCGAGTATCGAGAATGAGGAACAAATAAATACCCGAAAACTTTCGGTTCTTTAAGGATTTGGGTTTTAGTACCCGAAATGTTAAATAATACCTTAAAGAACAATAAAATATCTGAAACAGTGTTTAGTTATTAACCAAAAAATTTAACTTAAGTGAACTGATTATTTTACTAAAGGAAAATGGTAAAGACAATACAAATTAGTAATTAGAGTCAATAACTGAAAAAACATAGAGATACATGCATGCGTTGACCTATATATACTTTTGGGCATTCAGGTAATTATTTCGGCTCTCCCGCATTACTCAGAATCGAACCGTTACCCATGGATCTTCAATGCAAGATTCAATAAGTATTTTGGCAAGATCTGGAATCAAAATAAAACCTCTATATAAAGTAAGATTGTTCGTGAAGCAGTTGTGTTTATATAAATTGAGATCGTGGTTTTTGGCAAGAACTCTGTAAACAAAAAACCTTGTTTACAGAGTTCTTCTGCATTTCTTTATAGTTCAGAAAGCCGATTGTTTATATCGAAAGTAGAGAACAGAAAAAGTGAAATAGATTATCTAGTTGCCAGCCATCTCTGCATTGCATCCCCCAGTTTTTCCTTACCACTTAGACGAAGTGAGAGGAAGCGGTTTCGAACCTGTCGATCAATATTGTGTACCAAAGTCGAAATTGGTGGTAGAGGTTCTCCATGTTTTTTCCTGTTTCTAATCGACCAGATCGTTGATCTCACCCACAGCTCAAGGTTCGACAAAACAAGTCAATTCATTCTCAGATATCTCTTACAAACCGCAGTTTTCACAATCTGCTCGATTAGAAACAGGAAAAAACATGGAGAACCTCTACCACCAATTTCGACTTTGGTACACAATATTGATCGACAGGTTCGAAACCGCTTCCTCTCACTTCGTCTAAGTGGTAAGGAAAAACTGGGGGATGCAATGCAGAGATGGCTGGCAACTAGATAATCTATTTCACTTTTTCTGTTCTCTACTTTCGATATAAACAATCGGCTTTCTGAACTATAAAGAAATGCAGAAGAACTCTGTAAACAAGGTTTTTTGTTTGAATGAATTTAACATACTTTCAAAAAAAAAAAAAATTGAGATCGTGGTATGCATGGTATCCGTTTTTCAACAACGTGACAGGCTGACAGCCATTTTTTCAGGTTTCTAGAAAACATTTGACTTTGTTTGATTTGAAAATTAGGAAAGCACATTATTTCGCGTTTTCTTCCTCAGAAGCTCGATCGGTGAAGGCTACGATTTGAAGGACGAGATCCACTCCAAATCTTCGATCTCAAACCAGTTTTCTTCGATTTCGACTCCATTAAGCCTCGGCTCCGATCTGCACCGTCGGCTCCTCCATGTCGCAGACGGAGGCTCCGGCTGGCTCCGACAGTCAGGGGATCCTCTCCTCTCCTGGTCTGGCTCCTCCAGACTCTCCGATCGGTAACAAACAAACAGTCTCATGGGCAACTATGGTCAAAAATCAAAAAATTCTCACCAAGTACGACCTCCAAGTGACGATGCAAGACGGGCTGGGTTCAATAGATGTCCCGGAGGATGTGTTCACAGATTCGGCACCCCTTTGGAAAGATTTCCTCATTGGAAAATTCTTAGCAAAAGCACCACATATAGCAAAGATCCATGCTATTGTGAACAAAATCTGGGCTCATGGAGATGAAGCACAGATGATTGATGTTTTTGAAGTTAATTCAACAACGATGAAGTTCCGAATAACAAATCCTACAACTCGTAATCGTGTTGCTAGAAGAGGTATGTGGAATTTGGCCGATGTTCCTGTCGTTGTTTCTCAATGGTCTCCCTTAGAAGAAGAGGCACAACCGGAAGTAAAATCTGTTCCCCTGTGGATTCATATGCACAACGTGCCTATGAATATGTTTTCATGGAAGGGTCTCAGTGTTGTTTCCAGTCCAGTGGGCATTCCTTCTCGGCTACACCCGGAGACAGAACAATGCAAGGATTTCGAAGTGGCGAAGGTGTTCGTCAAGGCAGACCTGACAAAGGAGTTGCCGCAAAGAATGAAATTCAATTTCCAAGGGAAGGAAACTGTGGTGCAATACTCATACCCATGGCTTCCTTCAAGGTGTTCTGTTTGTACAAAATGGGGACATTTACCGCAGTCGTGTCTGCAAAAGCCAGTCGAGAAAGCCGATAAGGAAGATCATGAGGACAGCACATTGGTTCATCCGAACGTTGAGGTAGAAGTTCCAGTGGTTCCACCCCATGATGAAACTCTGGAACCGGCCTCGATCACAAATACTACACCTACACCTGCAGCGGAGGGAGGAAATTCAATCATTCAATCAACACCCATCGCTAAAGCTGCTACTCAGGAACAAGATTGGATCACTGTTTCGCCTAGCAAGGGGGGAAGATCTTCGGTTAAGCAGAATTTGGAATTTGGACAAGTGTCTATACTATCCAATTCCCGATTCTCTGTTCTTAGCCATTCGGAAGAAGAGGTTGAAATAAAGGAAACATCGGAACAAAAATCAGAGGAGACGAACTCAATTGATCTACCTGATACAGCTGCTGGTGCCTTACAGTCTCGGGAGCCCAACGGTGCTGCTCATAAGAAATCAGACTCAGAGGCTGTGGGAGTGAGGCAATCTTTACCTCGTGAGTCGAAGCACAATCACAAAGTTCTGCATTCAAATGTTCAGAAGACCAAGGATCAAGGTCTTAATCTTTTGAATAAAAAGAACTCCAAGAAGAATCATTAATGCCTGGTTTCTTCTGGAACATCAGAGGCTTCAACAAGCCACGTAAACAAAAGATAGTTGCAGATTGGATTAAGAAAGAAAGGTTTCAGTTTGGATGTATTTTGGAGACGAGAGTCAGGGAAAGTCTTTCACCTACTATCGCCTCTAATGCTTTTCGTGATTGGTCATTTTTGTCGAACTATGAGCACAGTCGTTTAGGCCGTATATGGGTTACTTGGGGACTGCAGGTTCGTGTAACTCCGTGTTATAAGAGTGACCAGATGCTCACATGCTCTATTCTGTTAGAAGGAATGGCAGATGAATTCCTTTGCTCCTTCATTTACGCATCCAACTTGCCGGATGAACGAAAATATCTTTGGGATGATTTGCGGACTCATCATAACTCTCCAGTCTATCGAAATAATCCTTAGATTCTCTGTGGTGACTTTAATGAGATATTGGACGTTGAGGAACACTCTGACCAGGGAGCTGTGGTCTCGTCAGGTATGAGGGATTTTCAGTCTTTGGTTAATGATTGCTCTCTTTTGGATATGCAATATCACGGTCCTCTTCTTACTTGGACAAATAAGCGAGACGAATGACTTATTTGCAAAAAGCTTGATCGAACGCTTATGAATTCAGCTTGGATGCAGTTATACTCTAATGCTTATAGTGTTTTTGAGGCAGGGGGATGCTCAGACCACTTACGATGCCGAATCAGAGTTGAGGCCGACCCACTTAAGCCACAGAAACCTTTCAAGTTTATTAATGCTGTTGCAGATCTACCGGGGTTTTTACCCATTATCAAAACTCATTGGGAAGAGACAGCTGATCTTTTTGTTTCTACCTCCGCATTACACAGATTCTGCAAGAAATTGAAGGCTCTCAAACCTCAACTCAAAGCTCTCTCAAAAGAAAAGATAGGGGACATCTCTAAGTGAACAAAGGAAGCTCTGGAGGAGCTATGTTTTCGTCAGTTAAAGACGTTAGAAAACCCGAACCGATCTGCGCACCTCGCAGAGGAGAAGGCATATGAGAGATGGTGTCTACTGTCTAGGATTGAAGAGAAGGTACTCAAGCAAAAATCCAAATTCCACTGGCTTAATGTGGGCGACGGGAACAATAAACAATTCCATAATGCGGCAAAAATCAGAGAAGTGAGAAACTCCATAAGAGAAATAAGAAGGTCTGATGGAACTCTGGCAGAAACTCAGGCTGAGACTAAAACAGAGGCTGTGGCACATTTTGAAGGGTTTTTGACTCATCAATTGGACAATTATCCAGGAATTTCAGTTGACTCATTGCAGGAGCTGTTGGGTTATGAGTGTTTTGAAACAGATGTAGCTATGCTTCTTCATGAAGTTACGGAGGAAGAAATAAGAAAGGTTCTGTTCTCGATGGCAAAAAACAAATCCCCTGGTCCCGATGGATACACTTGTAAATTTTACAGGGCTGCCTGGCCGGTTGTTGGTAAGGACTTTGTGATTGCCATTCGGTCTTTCTTTGAAACAGGATTTCTCCCTAAGGGAATTAACTCAACAATTCTGGCTTTAATTCCCAAGAAAGAAGATGCATCCATGATGAAGGATTATCGCCCTATATCGTGCTGCAATGTTATATACAAGGTAATCTCTAAAATACTGGCAAATAGACTCAAGCATCTTCTGCCACAATCTATCTCTCCGTCTCAGTCTGCTTTTGTTAAAGGAAGGTTATTGATGGAGAATGTTCTGCTGGCTTCAGAGCTGGTCAAGAACTATCATAAAAGCTCTGTCTCCTCCAGATGTGCACTCAAAATTGACATTTCAAAGGCTTTTGATTCAGTGCATTGGCCATTTCTTCTAACTACTCTGTCAGCTTTAGGCCTACCAGAAAAGTTTATTCTTTGGATTCAACGCTGTATCTCCCTGGCCTCCTTCTCTGTCCAAGTAAATGGGGAGCTGGCAGGCTATTTTAACAGTAAAAGAGGTCTCCGTCAGGGCTGCTCTCTATTGCCATATCTGTTCATCATCTGTATGCAAGTCCTATCAAAAATGCTTGATAAAGTGGCGGCTGACGGGAAGTTTGGCTACCACCCATTATGTCACGCTCTACGGGTAACTCATTTATGCTTTGCTGACGATATGTTGGTTTTCTCTGATGGGAAGAAAACATCTATTGAGGAAATTCTTAAGGTTTTTGCGGAGTTTACAGCATTATCAGGTTTGGGAATTAGCTTGGAGAAGTCCACCCTTTACGTTGCCGGAGTCCAAGAAGCGGAAAAGGTATCAATTCTTGAACACTTTCCTTTCGAATCAGCCACACTTCCGGTTAGATACCTGGGACTCCCCCTTATGACCAAGAAAATGACGGCCAGCGATTACTCTCCCCTCATCGAGAGAATTAGAACTCGGATTGATACTTGGACTACTCGAGCCCTCTCTTTTGCAGGTCGATTGCAGTTGATTCGCTCTGTCATTTTCGGCGTCACAAATTTCTGGCTGTCTGCGTATACACTTCCAAAGGCTTGTATTAAGGAGATCGATAGCATCTGTGCTGCTTTTTTGTGGTCTGGCCCGGAACTGAATCCGAGAAAAGCAAAAGTCTCATGGTCTGATGTGTGCAAACCAAAGGCTGAGGGTGGATTAGGTCTTCTCTCACTTGCGGAAGTGAATATTGTTTGTTACCTGAAACTGGTTTGGCGAATCCTGTCTGCCGATTCATTGTGGGTCAACTGGGTACATCGCTATCTGATTCGTAAAAACTCTTTTTGGTCTATCAAGAACACTACCTCCCTCGGCTCTTGGGTGTGGAAGAAAATTCTAAAATACAGAGAGGTAGCTGTGCAATTCACAAGAGTTGAAGTCCACAATGGCAGAGCAACCTCATTCTGGTTTGATCCATGGTCTCCGCTTGGCAAGCTATGGGATCTAACTGGGAGTAGATGATGCATTGATATGGGTATTCCGGTCAGTGCAACTGTCGAGGATGCGGTGCGGAGACGGCGAAGACATCATCAGCAGAACTTTCTCAATTTATTTGAGAAAGAAATCCATAGACTGAGATCTCGACGCCATGATTTTGACAACGACGTTTGGTTATGGAAAAGAAATGATGGTGAATTCAAGAACAGTTTTGCCTCTAAGTCAACCAGGGTTCAACTGCGTGGTACACGACCTCAGGTTTTTTGGCACAGAGGTATCTGGTTTCAGGGAAGTACACCAAAATTCTCCTTCATTTGTTGGCTTGCTGTACTAAATCGCCTGGCAACAAGGGACAGAATTTTACAATGGAATCATACGGCTGATGGGGTCTGTCTACTATGCAACGCTTCTCTAGAAACGCGGAACCACCTGTTTTTTTAGTGCAGTTTTTCGTTGGAGCTGTGGCAAGGGCTCGCTCTGCAACTTCTGGGTCCTCTCTACACAACGTCTTGGCCGCAGTTGATGGAGGTGCTCAGTACGTCTTCCCAAAACGCTACACACACCTTTCTCATTAAGTATGTTTTCCAGATAGCGGTTTACTCAATTTGGAAGGAAAGGAATGGTCGAATACATGGTCAGGTACCATCTTCTGCAACTCAACTTCTATGTTCCGCTGACAGGCAAATCAGAGACCGGATTCTCTCCTTTCGTCTTCTGGGTACTCGATTCGAAGACGCTATGGAGCTTTGGCTCGCTACTCGTTGATCTTATAACAATGTAATCTAAATTATCAGAACTATTGCTGCAGTTTGTGCAAAAACGGTTTTTTTGGGCCGAATTAATTTAAAATTTATACAAAAAAAAGAACCATGGTTCCATTCCGAAATGTAATACTGAGCGGTGCGGAACCAACGGTATGCATATAGTACGGTTCTAATAATTATAAAATATATAGATACAAAATATATGTAAAGAATTCTATTACTGTTAAGTGTGGTGCAGTCGGTTCGAACGTTACCATTCGGAGCCTAAATCATCATGAATTTGGCAGAAAAATGCAGATTAGTTTATGAGATACTATATGAATTAAATTTTATCTCAAAACTGAATTGACAACTACCATGGAAGATCTGATATCCACTTCATCTAAAAACCAAGATTTTCTTACTTATCAATTGATAACTATCACCAATTCAGGGTATTCGGGTAATCGGTTTGGTTTCAGATAGAAATCAATCAGTTCTGAATATTTCGGTTCTACATGTTTAAGATCTATTAGGTATTTTTTTTTTTTTTTGTGTCAGTTCAGATATATTGATTGTCAAAATCTTTAGTTTTCATAATGGTCAAATGAATGAAATACATTCATCACGGGCTGAAGCAATAAGGGAGGGGCGTCAGCTGAGGCCACCAAATTTTAAAATTATAAGTTTTTATTTTGTTTATGATTTGGATATCCTTAATGTTTATTTTTCTATCTACAAATATTTTTTTTTTTAATTTAGCAGATAACAAGTGGATCCATTTCTGAATCTGAAAAGAAAGTCTCCATCAACATAAAATATTGGTTTGATTATCTACCATATAATCCCGATGAAAGAAAATGAATACTAGAATATTATCCAAATTAAAGAGATGAGATAAGATATAAATAATAATGAGGGGGGTGTATTCAACTAAAGATTTGAGTTGATTTGTTTTAAAATCATAAACCAACTGTTATTCAAACGTGAATTTTTAAAATCATTTAAAAATCCAGTGTTATTGAACTTGTGATTTTAAAATGTACATTCAAATTCACTGTTATTAGAAATATTTTAAATAATGAATTTTAGAAGATTTGCTGGGATTTGAAAGTGTTTTGGTGCAATTTGCTGAGATTTGAAAGTGTCTTGGTGCAATTTTTAACTTGAATGATCAAAGAATATATTTGTAGGGGATGTATTGAATATGACATATGAAAAGATTTAAGATGATTTAGTTTTTAATGAGTTTTTAAATGATTTTGAGTGAATTAGGGAAGTTGTTGTGATTTTAATATAAAAACTCTAGAATTCCATCTGAAACCATGGAATTTGGGTTTTTATATTTTTGACTAAGAAATTTCCCCAAAACACTTTGAAATCCCAACAACTCTCCTAAAATCCATTACTTAAAATATTTCCAATAACACTGGATTTCAAAGTAAATTTTAAAATTACAAGTTCAATAACACTAGATTTTAAAGTGAGTTTTGAAATTCATGTTCCAATAACAATGAATTTGTCATTTTTATACAAATCACTCCAAATTCCTTCAAATCATTGATTCAATACACCCCTTGAGTGTTTCTGGTAGTTTATAAACTTTCGTTTTTATTTCTTTTGTTGATTCCAAAAAAGAATTTTCTGGTTCTGCACTGAATACAACTTTCTCAAATATTGATAGAAATAGATATACGTATATGTATAAAGTAAGATTGTCAATGAAGCAATTGTGTTCATATAAATAGAGACCGTGATATGCATGGCATCGGTTTTTTAATAAAGTCACAGGCTGACAGCCATTTTTCACGTGTCTCGAAAACGTTTGACTTTGTTTTAGCTTCTTTGATATGAAAATTTTAGGGAAGGAAATTAATGTAACCATTTTAAAATGATATATTAGCATGTGAAGTTGTGAACCATGGATCCAGGCTTCAACCGTGGAAATCTCTACGCAAAAAAAAAAAAAAAAAGCATTTTTTTAAGATTTTACTTGGATCTCTTTTCCCCCTGGAAAATGCATATTAGCTTAAGGGAGATCATATGAATTAAACTTATTTCAAAATTGAATTGACAACTATTGTGGAAGATCAGATATATACTTTATCTAGAAAAACAAAGGTTTCTCACTTATTTGATTGATAACTACTATAGAAGATCGGTTAATAATATCTTCTAAATAAGAAAAGCATAACTAACACAATTGATAACAAATTTAGAAAACTTTCTTAAATATTTTGTTTTTATAAAAGTGAAATGAATATTACATTTTTAAATACTTTACTAAATAATACCAAATTTTACAAGACCTAAATTATATATATTAGGTTACTAACATTGGTGTAACAAAATTTTATAGATTGAAATATGAATTAAAATTCAGAGGTAGTATATATAGAGTTACATGTTTGGGATGAAATAATATATGCATTTCATTTTAATGGATTTTACTTCAGCTGAGAGATATCTATGATGAAAGAAACAGCCAAAAAATGTATTGCAAGTGTTCATATTTTAGGAAGATGAAGTATTCACTCACTCGCATCGTAAGACAACGTTCTAATAAACTTAAAATCTTCAAGAAAAAGAAAAAGAGTTATCTTTCCAAAATATTTCCGATATCTAAATTAGATTCTTTTGATGGCGAATAATAAACTAAAAAGTCCGAGGTTTACATGAGGAGTTTCGTTTGCGGATGGAAGTTTGTATTTGTGGGTGAGTATTTTCTTGCCTAAGTTTGGGTTTAAAAGGGCCAAAATAACTAGGGCTTAAACTCTTCTTTTGATATTTTCATGATAGGGTTTAAACTCTCCCTTTTTATTATCTTTTAAAGGGTAAAAGCAGATTATTGTTAATCTGTTGAGAAAAACTCTAATTTCTTTATTCCATCAAGGAGTTTATATACAAGTACATGGTAAAATATAGCTAAAACTCTGATGGGTCAGGGGACATTAATCTGATGGTTAATGGGCCGGTTACTAAAGTCCAATATGATTGTGTTATAACACTCCCCCTTGGACGAAATTACCGTGTCTGACACAAAATCCGGGATCTCTATAATGCGCTGGGGAACGTTGCCTCATTAAAACCTTACTAGGAAAATCCAGTGGGAAAAACCATAGTGAAGGAAAAAGAGTACAACACGCATTACTCCCCCTGGTTTAAGCATCATTGTAGATCTCTAAGTCTACGCATTCCTATCTGATGAATGAGCTTCTGGAGTGTTGAAGTCGGCAGTGATTTAGTGAATAGATCGGCTGAATTTTCGCTTGAACGGACTTGGAGAACTTGGATCTCTCCGGCCTTCTGTAGGTCGTGAGTGAAGAAGAATTTGGGCAGAATGTGCTTCAACCGATCACCTTTGATGTAGCCATCTTTGAGCTGAGCGATACAAGCTGCATTGTCTTCATACATCACTGTAGGCTCCTTAACTTCGTCCATACCACAATCTGATAGGATGTGCTGAGTCAAGGACCGCAACCAAACACACTCTCTACTAGCTTCATGAATGGCCAAAATTTCTGCATGGTTGGATGAGGTAGCAGCGATAGTCTGCTTCATGAATCTCCAAGATATGGCTGTTCCTCCATGCGTGAAAACATAACCGGTTTGAGACCGGGCACAGTGCGGATCTGATAGATATCCTGCATCAGCAAAACCGACTAGGCCATCCTTGTTGTGGTTAGAATAAAATAATCTTAGATCCTTAGTACCTTGAAGGTACCTTAGGATGTGCTTAATACCGTTCCAGTGCCTTTGAGTTGGACACGAACTAAAGCGAGCTAAGAGGCTTACAGCAAAGTAGATGTCTGGTCTAGTGTGAGTAGCCAAGTACATTAATGCTCCTATGGCACTGAGGTATGGCATTTCAGGACCGAGAATTTCTTCATCGTCCTTCATTGGATCACTATCCAATCCTAGGCTCCTCACAACCATTGGGCTGGTCAATGGGTGGGCCTGGTCCATATTGAATCTCTTGAGTACTTTTTCAGTGTATGCCAATTGATTCACAAGGATTCCATCATTGACGTACTCAATTTGTAACCCCAAACAGAATTTAGTTTTGCCTAGGTCTTTCATTTCAAACTCTGCTTTTAAGCATTCAACTGTTTGGGTGATTTCACCAGATGTTCCGAAGATGTTCAAGTCATCCACGTATACTGCTATGATTACGAATCCTTTGTTTTGATATTTCTTGATAAAGATGCATGGACTGATCAGATCGTTTTTGTATCCTTCTCTGATGAGATATTCGCTTAAACGGTTATACCACATACGTCCGCTTTGTTTCAGTCCATATAAGGATTTGTTCAGCCTAATGCAGTGTTTATCTCGAGATGCATGCTTATCTTTAAGTTCAATGCCATCTGGTAATTTCATACATATTTCGTTGTTCAGTGGTCCATAAAGATATGCGGTTACAACATCCATTAACCGCAAATCTAAGTTTTCTCTTACGGCCAGACTTATGAGGAATCGAAATGTAGTTGCTTCCACCACTGAAGAATAAGTCTCCTCATAATCGATTCCGGGTCTCTGTGAGAATCCTTGTGCTACAAGGCGTGCCTTGTATCTAACGACTTTGCCGAGTTCGTTTCTTTTACGCACAAAGACCCATTTGTTTCCCATTGGTTTAACTTCGAATGGTGTCCTTAAGATCAGACCGAACACATTCCGTTTCTTTAAACTGTTCAACTCCACGTTTATGGCTTCTTTCCATTTCAGCCAATCTGATCTATGAGTGCACTCGATAATAGACGTGGGTTATATATCCTCTTGCGTGTGCGCAATCTCAAGTGCTACTTTGTATGCAAAAGTTTCATTGATGTCGACATCTTTTCTGTTCCATAGAGAACCGGATATGATATAATGGACTGAGATCTCATTATTATCAATCCCTTCAGAACCTTGAGATTTGGCGTCCCAAACCTCTTGCGTCCCAAACCTCTTGAGATGGTTCAATATGGTAAGTATCAGCTGAGGCCGCATCCGTGTTCTTTGAATCCCGGTTTCAATCATTGCACCTTTCTTTGAATTCCGGGGATTCTTATCTTTTGGTGGTCTGCCACGTTTTTTACGTGCGTCAGACTCTGTAGCAACTTGACTTTTCCCTGAGGGGACATCTATTCGTACTGTTGAATTACAAGCTGGTATGTACGATTTGGTAACTTTGTTCGGGTCGGTGATATGTATAGATTTTAGTGATTTTAATCTTCATTTGTAGATGCTTTTTTATAGTTTTTACTTGCATTTAGGCATTATTAGGTTGTACATTCTTGCATGTGTCTATATTAGGTCATGGAGTGGCTATCTAGTGTATTTGGAGGAGATAGAGTGGAGATAAGCCAAGAAAGATGAAGTTTTCAGCACATTGTTCCCACAGCGGGGTGATGAACCGAGAAGAAATAGGTCGCTGTCACACACCGACGTGATACACCGAGAGAATCAAGTCGCTGCGTGTTTTGAAGGCTACAAGGTTCCGTCGGCATACACCGATGTGATACACCGGGAGGAAATAGGTCGCTGTGTTGATACACCAACCAAATTTAGGGTTTTTCTTATGTTCAACAATAAACAGACTTCTTAAGGGGAGAAAAAAAAATGTGAAGCTACCTAAGCTTAGTTTTCTTGATATTTCTCTTTGTTCTTTGTCTAAACCCTTTGCAATCTTGATTTTATTTAAGTATTGTTTATATTTCTTCTTGTCTTCTCTTCTTCTAACATGAATCTCCTTGGATTAGAGATAATCTCTTGGGTTTTCATGGCTATTAGTGAGTAAACCTTTTTGAGTTCATGGAATGGGTAGATTAAAGGTGATTATGAGGTGATTAGAGTTTGTTGGTGCTTATTTATTTGTTTCCTTCTCCTTAGGTTGATATTAATGCTAGATTATAGGCAAAATCTCTTTTCTAGAACTTAGGTTTTCTCTTGCACTAAAGGTGTTTGATGAAATGTCTGAACCAAATCTTTAGAGAGCTTTGCATGCTTAGCCAATGAGAGTTGATGCTAGGCTGCTTAGTATGTTATTAGGACTGGATTTAATGCATGCTAGACTTGTGGTTTCCAATGAGAATTGATGTCATTACTTGTCTTGCATAGAGTCATTGCCATGAGAGTGGATTGATTTGCATAAGTGTTCTTAGGCTTAGTAAGGTTCTTCATTTTAGTATTTAGCATTCTCTAATCACCAATTGATCACCTAAATATCATTGACCTTGATCCATGAGCTTATTACTTCTTTATCATTTTCATTTGTTTCTTTTTCTTTTGTTTCACTTAGGTTGTTAGTATATATTCACATCCTTATCATTGAGCTTAGATTAGATAGCTTCATATAATCTTGGTGTTGTTAATCTCTACCCCTTTGGATTGAATCTCAAATACTACAATGACATGAGTAGGTTTGAGTAATTGAAAGTGATTGCAAAATCCTACTATCAATTTGGCACCGTCGCCATTGGGGTTTAGCATTAGTCATTAGGATTTTGAATCTATTTGAGACTAAGTTTTCTTTTATTGTATTTTGTTACTAACTTTCTTTCAAGTGTTTTTTCTTCTTTCTAGGCACAATCACAAGGGAGAAAGCATGGCTTCAGATATGACTTCCATGTTGAAGGCTGTATTAGAAGCTCAAGAGAGAGAGATGGCTTGAAATCCCACTAGTCATCATGGTTTTGAAAGATCATCCACTTACCAAGGAGAACTCCTCAATGAGAACTTTTCTCAAGTGAACCAATATGGATATGGTGAGAGATGCCAATCTTGGAACATGGAGGATCACCATGTAGCAACATATCCTTCCCCAATCTCTATAGAAGAAGAGAATCACAACTTGTTGAAGTTGATTTTGGAAGGACAAGAGGAGTTAACCAAGAGTATGAGGCACCAATCTTGGGACATGGAAGATGCCCATGGAGAAGCTTATTCTTCCCCAATCTCAATAGAAGAAGAGAATCTCAACTTGCTGAAGTTGGTTTTGGAAGAGCAAGAACAGTTTAACAAGAGCTTGAGTATGTTTTCTGCTGATGTGAGGGATTGGAATCAAGGCTCAAATGTTGCTTCACCAACACATAAAGAAGATGCTAAAATCAAGGATGAATTCCTACAAGAAGCTGAGAAGACTGTGGAAGAATTTGAATTGCTTCTTGGTTGCAAGGTTGATGAAAATATTGTGATAAGGTATGAAGATCCTTGTGAAGATGGTTTGGTGGCTGAATGCATGAACAATGCAAGGATGCACATGCAACTCATATTCCAGCAGGAAACAAAGGGTGCAACACCTAAGGAAAAAGAAGAGATTCACATTGAGGAAGCCACTAAAGAAGGTGAAACAGAAGCATCTCCAATGGCACAACCATTTGACAAGCATCTTGGTATACTCTCCACCTATGAAGTGAGCTTTGATGATCTATGGAAGGTACCATTTGAGGAGGTTAGGATGAAAGAGTTTAGGGGATGGTTCTATGATGAATATGATCCTGGTGATCCAAGGCCATGCCACACTTCTCCCTCAAAAAAGTGGAAGGAGAGTCAAGCTGGTGACTTTAAACAAGCTCACTTGGGAGGAAGTACCATGAATATCCTTTTGTAAATAGTTTTCAATCATTTTTATCTTTTTTTAAGTGTTGTCTTATCACTTCAGACAAGTGGAGTTGGTTAATGCTGTAAACACCAAGTTTGGGGGAGCTTCCAAGTTCCACTGAACTCTCACTTGCCCTCTCCAGCTCAGTCCACTTCAGGTAACACTCCATGCCCTGCTTTTCATTTTGTTTACTTTTGTGTTTAGGTCTTCTCTCAAGTCTACTCTCACACAAGGGACTGTGTGAAGTAAGTTTGGGGGAGAGGCCTAGTATCTGACCATGTGTTTTCTTTTGGTTTCTTCATTGAGTCTCATTTGCATTGGTAATAGCTATGATTTCTATAAAAAACCAAAAAAAATTGAAAAATTTCAAAAATATATAAAAAAAAATGCATTTAGATCATCATCTTTATTTTGATTTTAGGATTGAGTCTAGCTTCATTCTTGGTTGCATTTGCATATGCATAGTGGATAATGATGAGTTTGCCTTGTAGGAGTTCACATTAGAGATTGAGAATAATGCCCTTGTTAGTAGTTATAAGTTGCTTGGACTTCCTCTAAGAAAAAGGTTCCTTGAAAACTCATATCATTGTGAACCTTGCATGATCTCCAAAGCATCCTTATGAACTAATTGGCATTAAATTGAATCTAATTCTCTTGCTAAGGGGCTTGAAATGCATTTTCTTGGATAAGACTTGGGTTTTCTTTTCCATTTGCCACTCTTATGCTAACCCAAGCATTGCTCCTCTCCCTTGAACCCTGAATCTCCTTTCTAGACCAACATTAATTTGTTTGAGTGAGGCCTTTTCCTTGATAGCATTTACATGTGCAAAAACTTGAGAGTATTGGGGATGACAAAGGTTGTTCTTCATTTTGGCTAGCTATAGAACCTCATTAAGCTAGCAATTAGGTGGGAAGTGAGATGAGAAGGTGTTTAAGTATGTGTTATGTTGAGATTTGGGGAGTGAAATGAAGGGAAATGAATAAGTCTATGAAATAAAAGAGAGTCTCTAGGGAATCATTCAAGAAAAGTGAGAAGAGTAAGCTCTAAATAAATTAAAACAAAAAGAGAAAGAGATAGCCCCCTAAGTATTAAGAGATGTCAAAGGAAGAAAGAAGCATAGAAGGGAATAAAAAAAAAAAGAGTTAAATGAAGAAAGAACTGAGTGAAAGCATGATCAAAGTATTCCCTAGATGGCTAGCAAAGGAAATGGGACTTCATTGGGTGAGAGATGTTCTTTTTGGGAAGTTTGGATTTGATTAGTGAAAGAGCTATGTGCTTCAAAAGAGTAGGTGATTTAGATCATTTCTAGGAATGAGTAGAGCAATGAGGATCAACCTTTGTATGCATAAGTTGTTCCCTTTCTTAGATAGATTTTGTGCAATGTCAAATGCTCCTTGTTTTGAGAGTTAGCCACCCAAAAGAGAAATTCTCAAGCCACCACAAAAAGCCTTAATCCAAACCAAAGGAGAATGATTGACACTTCCTTAGCAAGACTGCACTTAAACACTTTAATGAATGTAAGAGGTTGCTTTGGCTTGATTGCATGAGTTCCATTTGATATGTCTAGTTCATGCAATTTATAACTACTTGGAAGGACCTTAGGCTGAATCTCTTGTGTGAATTTTGTGGTTCTGAATCCACACCTTCAAATCTCTCTCTCATTCTTTTCTTTAGCTTTGCTTGAGGGCAAGCAAAGGATAAGTTTGGGGGAGTTGATATGTATAGATTTTAGTGATTTTAATCTTCATTTGTAGATGCTTTCTTATAGTTTTTACTTGCATTTAGGCATTATTAGGTTGTACATTCTTGCATATGTCTATATTAGGTCATGGAGTGGCTATCTAGTGGATTTGGAGGAGATAGAGTGGAGATAAGCCAAGAAAGATGAAGTTTTCAGCACATTGTTCCCACAGCGGGGTGATGAACCGAGAAGAAATAGGTCGTTGTCACACACCGACGTGATACACCGAGAGAATCAAGTTGCTGCGTGTTTCGAAGGCTACAAGGTTCCGTCGGCATACACCGATGTGATACACCGGGAGGAAATAGGTCGCTGTCACACACCTATGTGATACACCGGGAGGAAATAGGTCGCTGTGTTGATACACCAACCAAATTTAGGGTTTTTCTTATGTTCAACTATAAATAGACTTCTTAAGGGGAGAAAAAAAAACGTGAAGCTACCTAAGCTTAGTTTTCTTGATATTTCTCTTTGTTCTTTGTCTAAATTCTTTGTAATCTTGATTTTATATAAGTATTGTTTATATTTCTTCTTGTCTTCTCTTCTTCTAACATGAATCTCCTTGGATTAGAGATAATCTCTTGGGTTTTCATGGCTATTAGTGAGTAAACCTTTTTGAGTTCATGGATTGGGTAGATTAAAGGTGATTAGGAGGTGATTAGAGTTCGTTGGTGCTTATTTATTTGTTTCCTTCTCTTTAGGTTGATCTTAATGCTAGATTAGAGGCAAAATCTCTTTTCTAGAACTTAGGTTTTCTCTTGCACTAAAGGTGTTTGATGAAATGTCTGAACCAAATCTTTAGAGAGCTTTGCATGCTTAGCCAATGAGAGTTGATGCTAGGCTGCTTAGTATGTTATTAGGACTGGATTTAATGCATGCTAGACTTGTGGTTTCCAATGAGAATTGATGTCATTACTTGTCTTGCATAGAGTCATTGCCATGAGAGTGGATTGATTTGCATAAGTGTTCTTAGGCTTAGGAAGGTTCTTCATTTTAGTATTTAGCATTCTCTAATCCCCAATTGATCACCTAAATATCATTGACCTTGATCCATGAGCTTATTACTTCTTAATCATTTTCATTTGTTTCTTTTTCTTTTGTTTCAGTTAGGTTGTTAGTATATATTCACATCCTTATCATTGAGCTTAGATTAGATAGCTTCATATAATCTTGGTGTTGTTAATCTCTACCCCTTTGGATTGAATCGCAAATACTACAATGACATGGGTAGGTTTGAGTAATTGAAAGTGATTGCAAAATCCTACTATCAGTTGGCAAAGGAATCTGGCAATTGATTAGCTAGCTTTTGTAAATGTATAATTCTTTGGACCTCTGAATCACATTCTAGAGTCCGAGGATCTTGCCATTGTATGGATGTTTGATTCCATGGAAGTTCCTTTACCAGCTTGTCTGTCTCTCCACCTAATCTAGGATATACCGATTCATCAAATCGGCAATCTGCATATCTGGCCTTAAACATATCTCCTGTAGTTGGCTCGAGATATTTTATGATGGTGGGAGAATCAAAACCAACATATATTCTCATCCTCCTTTGAGGTCCCATTTTAGTTCTCTGTGGTGGTGCAATGGGTACATAGATTGAACACCCAAATGTTTTAATATGGGAGATGTCTGGCTCATAACCCGTTAGCAATTGGGATGGTGAATATTTGTGTTCACTAGATGGTCGCATGCATATTAGTTCAGCAGCATGTAAGACTGCATGTCCCCAAGCTGAGACCGGGAGTTGTGACTTCATTAGTAATGGTCTAGCAACCCATTGAATTCGTTTTATGAAGGATTCAGCTAATCCATTTTGTGTATGGACATGTTGAACGGGGTGTTCGACACTTACCCCAATGGACATACAATATTCGTTGAACGCTTGGGAATTGAATTCACCAGCATTATCAAGACGTATAGTCTTTAATGGGAAGTCTGGAAAATGGGCTCTTAATCAAATGATTTGGGCCAATAACCTAGCAAAAGCTTGGTTCCTAGAAGATAGTAGACAAACATGCGACCAGCGGGTTGATGCGTCAATGAGGACCATGAAATATCTAAATGTCCCACATGGTGGGTGAATTAGTCCACATATGTCTCCTTGGATTCTTTCCAAAAAGTTCAAGGTCTCTTTAGACACTTTTACTGGTGAAGGTCGGGTAATCAGTTTCCCTTGTGAGCAACCTGTGCACTTGAGGTGCTTTAGGAAGATACAATTTGCTTTAAGGGTGTGCCCTTTAGAATTTTGAACTAATTTACGCATCATGTTCGCACCGGGATGACCCAGGCGGTCATGCCAAATAGTGTAATCTAAAAACCGTGCTTTGATAGCAACATTAGCCTCAATCATACTGACCTTAGCATGGTAAATGCCAGTAGATATTGTGGGTATTGTCTCAAAGACTTGTTTATGGTCATTTATCATTTTAGTGATGAGTAAAAACTCTTTGTTCCCTTCGTCCTGAGTTTCGACATGAAAACTATTCAATCTTATGTCTTTGAAACTCAATAGGTTTCTCTTAGAACTGGGTGAGTATAAGGCATCTGATATTTCTAGATATGTACCGTTTGATAACAACACATGAGCTTGGCCATGGCCCTCTATTAGGCTCGAAGTACCCACTATAGTGCTAATGTTCGCGGTTTTTATGACTAGATTTATAAAGTAATTCTTGTCTTTTAGAATGGTGTGACTCGATCCACTATCCTAATGATATCCATATTGTCTTGAATTGAAATTCATTAAACAAGAATTATGATCCAAATATCAGATGCAAATAAAATATTACTCCATAAATTAAGATGTAAAGGCAAAAAGGTCTTAAAGATAAAATCCAAAATAAAAGACAACAAATCCCAAAATTAAAGGATAAAAGTTCAAGGAGTAATGTAAAATGAATTCAGATATTGAGGTCAATCAAGAAGGTCGGAGGTCTCGTAATCCATGTCATCAGCCTTATCAGCCTTTGAGTCATCTTCATTGACTTGATGAACCAGATTAGCCTCATGATTATCTTTCCCGTGCTTTTGGTAGAGCTCAGCAAGATATTTGGGAGTACGGCAATTCTTGATCCAATGATTAGTCATCCTGCATCTTGTACAAGGAGTTAGTCTAGATGAATTGTCTTTGTGGGTCGGTTTGCTGATGCCACGACTCTTACCCCGACCATAACTGAGGTTAGGTCAGTTATCTTGGTTCAGTTTTCCGCGTCCTTTTTCGTGCTTCCCATGTCCATTTCCACATCCACGTCTGAAGGGAATGTCCTGAAATCATACTTGTATTCACTCTAGCAGAGTCATGATGTCGAGATAAGACAATCATATGATATTGGAAGGTTATAATGTTTTGCTAGAAGCCGCTTATAACTTATGAGTTATGAACTCATTACCATTATCATATGATCCTATAAGGTCACACACCTAAGCAAACTGGATAATATAAATTGGGTTTAATCATTAGAAGTAATGATAGGTTCAATGTATATAAGATATACATTGATATCGCGTTTCTGTGAGGGTGTCGATCGACACTCATGTTGGTGTCGATCGACACCACATCGGGCCAAAAACGTGTTTTTGGTCCAAGACTTAATTAACTCGGATTCGGTCCATCGGTTGATTAGGTCATTCTCTTAGGTCGTTATATATGTGCTATAGCACGACTTTTAGACATATAAGTTCCTGGCCATCACAGAAACGCAGAGAGAATCCCAAGGCGAACCGTTCACAAGGCACTAGCATCCCTGTCGTCCAGTTTGTGTGCGTGTGGACTTCTGTAGAGGCGCAGCACTTGAGGCGCTTCCTAATCTCGAATACCTGATCATCTTCCGCTGCTAATCTCCAGGTATACTCGAGATCTGATGTAGATTCAACTGACACATGATCCGTGGCTTAGGATTTGTCGTTAGGGCTGTTTTAATAAGATTAAAACCTGTACAAATTCCTTCAGTGGTAATAGAGCCTAGTGTTTTTATTGAATCTGGAGCATGTTAATGAAATAGCTGAATTCAAATCGATATATCTGATATATAGGATTGCATGCTAGAGATTAAAATCGTTTTTGCTCTTGAAATCGTTTCGATTTAGGGTTCATGCGAAAAGGGTGTCGATCGACACCGGTCAGTTATTTGCGATTGGTTCGATCGGTTTAATTGGTTAAATTGTTTATCGTGATTAAGCCGGATCAGAATCTGTCGGTCAATACAAACCAGTTGTGTCGATCGACACTGATCTGGTGTCGATCGACACTAGTTCAGGAATCGCGTTCTTAGCTTGTTTAACTTAGGAGAATTTATAAGTATAAAACAAGTTGAAATATCTAGAATATATAAGTGATATAAACTAGTTTAAGGTTATGTTCCTCAACCCTAATATTAAGCATTTGATATCTTCCCAATCTTGTCAACTGTCAAGGCTCGTTTCATTGTGTGATGGATCTGCCAAAGCAGGGTGTCCGCAATTACACGAGTGAGGCAGGTTGTAATCGTTACTGCGTGACTTAAAAGATTGGTTTGCTTAACTGGGCTATCAAAATAGTTTTGGGCTCAGAGATATAGGATTGGATTTGATATAAGATATCAATCCAAGACCAAAAATTATATATGATAAAATTAGCAAAGGGTTGCTTACCTAAATAGCTAAAGTTTAGGCGATGGGCCAAAGCTCACTCAATTTTTTTTGTTAAATATGGATCTTGGATCATTATATTCAATTGATGAAAATTGTTTTGAATATAATGTGAGTTTCTTAATTGTTAAGATTTCTCATTTCTTGAACATAGAAACTAAAACTCTCAATTTTGTGTTTTCAGCTATGTCTACCTCCACTCACTCAAACACATTCTCACTTCGATCCATCCTTGAGAAGGACAAGTTAGATGGATCGAATTTCCTCGAATGGTATCAGAACTTGAGAATTGTTGTCAAGCAGGAGAAAAAGGAATATGTCCTTGAGAAGGCTCTCCTTGAGAAACCAAAACCCAATGCCGCACACGCTGAGAAGAATGCTTGGGAGAAGCATTCCAATGATGTGGTCGATGTGAGTTGTCTCATGCTGGCTACCATGAACTCGGACTTGCAGAAGCAATATGAGAACGTGGCGTCGCCAATTGAGATGATCACTAGCCTGAAAGTTATGTTTCAGGAGCAAGCACGAACTGAGAGATACCAGACGGTTAAATCTCTCATTGAGTGCAAGCTACCAAAGGATGGTCCGGTTAGCCCACATGTCATCAAGATGATGGGTTATATTGATAACCTGGCAAAACTGGATTCTCCCCTTAGCCAAGAGTTGGCCATGGACATCATTCTGCAGTCCTTGTCGTCAAGCTTTGATCAGTTTGTTATGAACTATAACATGAACAACATGACAAAGACTTTGACTGAGCTGCATGGCATGCTCAAGACAGCTGAGCCAAACATCAAGAAGGGCACCCCTAATGTACTTTTGGTGCAAGGGAGTAAAAGGTTTAAGAAACCCGCTAAGGGCAAAGGAAAGGCCAAGGCAGTCCAGATTGGTTTACGGCTGAATTATTAGACTAAGAACTTTACTGAACTCGTTTTCTTTTTTTTCTTTGTTTTTGTGTTTCAGGTGCATGTCCACAAGGAGCACAAGGAGCAAAAACAACGAGGACCTTCTTTGCTTGACAAACGACGAGCTAGCAAGAAGAGAACGAGAAAACAGAAGACGCAATACACCCGTTCAAGAAGCAGAAACGACTGACACCGCCAACTCAGAGATGGGCGGACAAGCAGACATCGCATCTCAGCTGCAACAACTTCAGACAGCCATGGAGCAGCTTCGCTTGCAACAGGAGAGGCAACTCGTTGCACAACCTGCTTTCGGGGACAAAGATGTGGCTCACGCATACTACCAGGATCGATCTGCGATCGTTACCCCGACCATCCAGAGGCAAGATTACGAGATCAAGCCTCAAATGATCGCCCTCATGAAGCAGCACCTGTTCCATGTTCTGCCTGCTGAGATTCCGATGGATCACATCGAGAACTTCAAGAGATATGTAGCACAACCGGCTCCAATGGTTTGCCTCCAGATTTCTTGATGTGTAAGCTTTTCCCCTTCTCTCTTGCGGGAAAAGCATCATGGTGGTTAAAATCTTTACCACCAGGCTCTCTACCGACTTGGGCTGATGCGCGAGCAGCCTTCTTGGATAAGTTTTACACGAAATCCAACACCGCAGCCTTGAGGAAAAAGATCTCCTCATTCGAGCAACAGTCCGGCGAATCCTTCAATGAAGCATGAGAGCGGTTTAAGGAGTACAAGCGCGAGTGCCCTCACCATGGGTTTAGTGATGAGCAGCTGCTCAGCACCTTCTATGACGGAGTAGATTGGGACTACAGAAACGCCCTGAATGCAGCTAGTAACGGTGACTTCTACACTAAGTCAAAGGAAGGAGCTCTGGAGCTGATCGAGAACATAGCCGCAAGTTCCAGCAACAAAAGCCTGGAATACGACAGGAAGAAGGTCAACAGTGTGGACTCCAAGAAGATTGATGAGCTCGCGGCCTTGGTTAACCTTTTGCTAAAAAATAACCAGAAGTCAGTCCACTTTGTGGACGAGAATGGGGAAGCACCTCTCGCTCAAGTCTATGAGGAAGAAACCGGGAATGATCAGATGGAGGTGAATTACGTGACGGGACAAGGTTTTGGACAGAACCGTGGTTTCAACAACTAAGGCTTCAACACTCATCCGAACTTGTCCTATAGGAGCACCAATGTGGAGAATCCGCAGGATCAGGCTTATCCTAAGCAAGGAAATCAGCCACATATGGGTTTTCAGAAGAACTACTCCAACAACTACCAGAACCAGCCATTTGTTCCTAATCAGAACCGTTTCCAAGGAGGGAATCAGCCAAGGCAGCCTTTCATAAACTCGCAACCCCAGCCTTTCACAAATCCGCAGCCTTCATCTTCAGTAACCGGCTCCCAAGACGAGCTGAAGAACATGATGCAGCAGTTGATGGCGAGTCACCAAAAGGTGGCAGCAGAGATCAACTCCAAAGTTGACACTATGTATGTTGATCTTAATGGGAAGTATGAGGCTGTATGGACCAACATGAAGCAACTGGATGTTCAGATTGCACAAACTGCCGAGTCTATAAAAAGAACACCAGGGACTCTGCCTGGAAAAGCTGAAGCACCTAGGAAGGAGTTTGTCAACGCCATCGAACTAAGGAGCGGGAAAACATTGAATTCGGCAAAAACTTCCGGATCGGCAAAAGGAAAAGAAGCGATTTCCGAGCACGTTCTCCCATCTAGCGAGCACCTGCTCCAAGGAAATCAAAGCGTTTATGAAAAAGGTAAATCTAGCAACCGCGCAACACACGCTGGAACATCGGCCTCACCTCTCGAGATTCTTGAAGAATATTCGGCAACCGAGCACCCTGGTCCGTCAACCAAGCACATGCTCAGCTGAGAAACTCCAACAACTTCGGCCAGTAATCCGGAAGCAAGGGTGTACAAACCCAAGGTCCCATACCCTGTACCACCCAAGAAATCTCGCAAGGACTTAGAGGATGCTAAATGCAGAGAGATGCTCAAAGACTTAACCGTGAAGCTGCCTCTCATGGATGCCGTTCAGATGATACCTGCTCTCAAACGGTATATGAAAACCCTAGTCTCCGGAAAAGTAGCTGAGGAGGAAAACGTGATGGTAGTCTCCAAAGAGTGCAGTGCTGTTCTGCAGAACAAGGTCCTTAAGAAGAGAGGCGATCCTGGCAGATTTGTTTTATCAGTCAAGATCGGCCCCATGACATTCGCATGCTCTTTGTGCGATCTCGGTTCCAGTGTCAACCTTATGCCATACTCTGTGGCAAAGCGGTTAGGGTTCACAAAGTTCAAACCCACGCGCATCTCATTGGTCTTCGCAGACAGATCAACAAAGCTTCCGGTGGGTATGTTAGAGGATCTTCATGTGCGAATTGGAGACACACTCATCCCAGATGATTTCGTGGTTCTAGAGCTTGAAGAAGAACTGAAAAACCCTCTGATTCTCGGCCGACCATTCTTATGCACAGCTGGTGCAATAATCGATGTACAGAATGGAGTGATTGACCTTCAGCTAGGCGACATGGTAATGTCGTTCGAGATGGATAAATTGTTGAAGAAACCGATGATGGATGGACAGACCTTCACTGTGGAAGATGTATATGATGAGGCAGCTGAAGAGCTTTTGTGCCCGGATCCTCTTGAAACCGCTCTAACTCTAGCTAAAAGAGAGCATGGTTTCCTGAGCGAGGATGCCGACAGCTTTGCCAAGATGTTAGATTCCAGCCGAAAAATGGAGCAGATGGTGGCGTACACGAGCCTAGAAGATGAGGAGAACTCGACAGAAACAGACGGAGCACCCGCTTCAATCCCGCGAGCACCTGCTTCGCCACTTGACCCGATAGACAGCCCTTGGAGCGAATTGAAAGAACCTAAACTGGAGCTCAAAACTCTTCCAGCCGGGCTCAGGTACGCATTCCTTTGAATGAACTCTACTTACCCGGTAATTATGAATGCTGATTTGAATAATGTGGAAGTAGCTTTACTTTTATGCGAGCTTAGGAAGTATAGAAAGGCTATAGGGTATTCGCTTGATGATATCACTGGCATCTCCCCTGATATTTGCATGCATAAGATACATCTAGAAAATGAATCGATGAGTTTTATAGAACATCAGAGGAGGTTAAATCCGAATCTGAAAGATGTTGTTAAGAAGGAGATAATGAAACTTCTGGAAGCCGGTGTAATTTATGCTATTTCTGATAGTACTTGGGTTAGTCCAGTTCATGTAGTTCCTAAGAAAGGTGGAATCACTGTAATAAAGAACGATAGGAATGAACTGATACCGACTAGGACCATAACCGGCCATAGAATGTGCATAGATTATCGTAAACTGAATGCTGCAACTCGCAAGGATCACTTCCCTTTGCCCTTTATT
This sequence comes from Isatis tinctoria, assembly GCA_010577795.1. Lineage (NCBI taxonomy): Eukaryota > Viridiplantae > Streptophyta > Magnoliopsida > Brassicales > Brassicaceae > Isatis > Isatis tinctoria. The sequence goes on along the minus strand of CM021250.1, from coordinate 14,744,380 downwards.
GATCAGATGCTTGAAAGACTTGCTAACCATCCATACTACTATTTTTTAGATGGTTATTCAGGTTTCTTTCAGATCCCCATTCATCCAGACGACCAGGAGAAGACAACACTCACATGTCCTTATCGCACATTCGCTTACCGGCGCATGCCATTCGGATTGTGCAATGCTCCGGCAACTTTCCAGCGATGCATGATGTCCATTTTTACCGACTTGATCGAAGACATAATGGAGGTATTCATGGATGACTTCTCGGTTTATGGAGACTCTTTCTCTCACTGTTTGTCTAATCTATGCAGGGTACTTCAGCGATGTGAGGAAAAGCACCTAGTTCTAAATTGGGAGAAGTGTCACTTCATGGTCAGGAATGGGATTGTACTTGGGCATCGCATATCAGAAGATGGCATCGAAGTGGATAAAGCTAAGATCGAGGTTATGATGAACCTACAACCACCTACTTCTGTCAAGGGGATCCGCAGTTTTCTGGGGCATGTAGGCTTCTATCGCAGGTTCATCAAGGATTTTTCAAAGATAGCTAGACCCCTCACGAGGCTGTTGTGCAAGGAGGTGAAGTTCGAATTTGATAGCGACTGTCTTGAGGCTTTTCATACGATCAAAGGACCATTGGTCAGCGCACCCATTGTGCAGCCGCCAGATTGGAGCCTACCTTTCGAGGTTATGACAGATGCTAGCGACTATGCTGTTGGTGAAGTTCTCGGCCAGAGGAAAGACAAGAAGCTCCACGTTATCTACTACGCCAGTCGCACATTGGATGATGCTCAGTGCAAGTATGCTACGACAGAAAAGGAGCTTCTGGCCGTCATTTTGGCCTTTGAGAAGTTTCGGTCCTATCTCGTTGGATCAAAGGTTATAGTTCATACTGATCATGCAGCACTCAATTATCTGCTGACAAAGAAAGACGCTAAGCCGCGGCTACTTAGGTGGATTCTTCTACTTCAAGAATTCGACCTGGAGATCAAAGACAAGAAGGGAATAGATAATGGAGCTGCCGACCATTTATCTAGGATGCAGATTGATGAAGAACTCCCACTCAATGACAGCCTCCCTGAAGAACAGGTTTACTCGATCAGAGCATTCCAAATCAAGGAAGCACGTGCTCCCACCCAGCGAGCACCTGCTCAGTCCAAATTCTGCAACTAAACCGAAAGCAGCCAACATCCTAAAATTCATTGGTTTGGTGAGATTGCGAATTACCTAGCTGCTGATCTAGAACCGCACGGTTTTGTGGGAAACAAAAGGAAGAAATTCCTAAAGGATATTCGCCATTACTTCTGGGATGAACCGTACCTGTACAAGCATTACCCAGATGGAGTATTCAGACGTTGTGTGGCTGAGGAGGAGATACCAGAGATTCTGTTTCACTGTCATGGCTCTTCCTATGCCTGACACTTCGCTACTTTCAAGACAGTCTCCAAGGTTCTGCAAGCTGGGTATTGGTGGCCAACAATGTTTAAAGATGCTCAACACTTTATCTCTAGATGCGATTCATGCCAGCGACAGGGTAACATCAGCAAACGCAATGAGATGCCACAGAACTTCATTCTCGAAGTGGAGGTCTTTGATATGGGGCATTGATTTTATGGGACCATTCCCATCTTCTTTCGGGAATGATTACATACTCGTGGCTGTTGACTATGTGTCTAAATTGGTTGAGGCATTGGCGAGTCCCACGAACGATGCAAGGGTGGTGATCAAGATGTTCAAGTCTATCATTTTCCCTAGGTTTGGTGTTCCGCGAGTTGTCATCAACAATGGAGGCTCTCACTTCATTAACAAGATCTTCGAGAACCTATTGCACAAAAATGGTGTAAAGCACAAGGTCGCAACGCCTTACCATCCGCAAACGAGTGGACAAGTTGAGATATCTAACCGCGAAATCAAGAGCATACTTCAGAAGACTGTGAGCACAACTCAGAAGAACTGGGCTTCCAAGCTAGACGACGCTCTATGGGCTTACAGGACCGCCTACAAAATGTCTCTCGGGACCACTCCTTTCCACCTTGTTTACGGCAAAGCCTGTCACCTACCCGTTGAGCTTGAATTCAAAGCCGCATGGGCTGTCAAGCTGCTCAACTATGACATTAAGCCGGCTTCAGAACGACGCATGATGCAGCTACACGAGCTTCATGAGATTAGGCATCTCGCCTATGAGAACTCCAAAATCTACAAGGAGTGAACCAAAGAATACCACGACAAGCGCATCCTGGCTCGTAACTTCGCCCCAAACGACCAGGTTCTACTCTTCAACTCTCGGCTGAAGCTGTTTCCCGGGAAGTTGCGATCGAGATGGTCTGGTGATATGTTGGGATTTTGACCCATACTAACCTTATTATCTAATTGTTTTTTAGAGTTTTTGAGTTTATTTCAGGAGATTTTAGGTAGCTTTGGAGCTGTTATTGGAGTTTGGAGCATTTGCAACCTTTTGAAAAGAAAAGAACAAGAATTGAAGAAAAGAAGGAAAATCCTGCAAAGTATCACCAACTCCAATCGGCGAGCACATGCTCGCGAATTTTGGCCACCAAACGAGCACATGCTCGCCGCCGCGGAAGAGAATTAAAAGAAGACAACTTAACCTAATCCCGCTGACTTTAAAAGGAAGCAGCCGCCCTTCCTGCCGCCTATGCCTTCTGATATAAATACACTCCTCTTTAGTTTTAGGTTTTTTTCATCATCTTTTATCTCATTCTACATCTTTTCCCTTTTATCTCTAGTTTTCCTATTCTCTAAGGAGCTTTGTATTATTTTTGGGAGAAGAATCTCTGCAACATCTAGAGAAGATTTCTGAACCCTGTTCTTTTATTTTATTATCGATATGCAGTCTTTTTATTTTATTGTTTTGCTTTCTTCTTTCATTATGCTTGAGTAGATCTCTTAGTTAGGTTAAGGTTTTCAAAGAAATTCATGAGCTTTAGGGTTAAACACAAATAGGCTAGGCTATTCAAATCGATGTCTTCACCCTTGTTGTTCTTAATGCTTGGATCGATTTGATCACTCGATTTCTTGATATTAGGTTAGCTTAGACAGCGAGAGTTGCTAGGTTGCTAGAAGAAACATTGGTGAGCAATTTATTCATTACCTACGAGAGTAGATGTATTGGAGAATTGTGAACATATCAGACCTAATCTTAAAGCTTGTCTGCAATTTGCTAGAACCAACGAGAGTTAGGATTTCTAGGTTGTTAGACAAAGATATTGATACCACGAGAGTGGACTGATATTATCTTTATGTTGGAGTTCTAGGCTTGTACTTAATTATTGCCTGAATAGTTATTTGATCCGTTGCTCTGAATTACCTGCGAATTACCTTGACCTAACACTTGCTTAATATAGTTTTTACCTTCGATTTTAGTTCTATTGCTTGTTACCAAATCAATCTATTTTGTCTTAGCTCTAAATCTAACTTACAAAACCATAGTGTAATACTTGGTCTTCGTGGGATCGACCCCTAAGTACTACTACGATTTGCTGTGCACTTGCAGTAGGAAAATAGGGTTTAAAACTCGTGTATCAAGTTTTTGGCGCCGTTGCCGGGGACCAAATTATTACCTTTGGTTTTCGGCGAAATTTTTAGTCTAAGATTTACTAACTTGTTCTTCTTTTCTTCTCTTGTGTGTTTCAGGAAAATCAGGAGATAGCAAGGTTAGAACGAGCTGATTAGAAGAAGAAGTCGGATCCAGCCAACATGGGCGACGAAACCGACGAGCGAGCTGCTAGTGGCTATGTAGCTGCTGAAATTCGAAGGATAAAACAGCAGATGCAATAGTTGCAACAGCAGCTGCAACCACAGCAAAGGCCTGCCATTGGAGACATTCATGCGCCTCATGCTTACTACCAAAACAGAGCCGCCATCATTCCACCAACAATTCAGAGGCAGGACTACGAGATCAAACCTCAGATGATCGCCTTGGTGAAGCAACACTTGTTTCATGGCTTACCTACAGAAAATCCGATGGACCATATTGACGATTTCGAAGAAATCTGCAGCACAACTGTTTCGAATGGTGTACCTCCGGATTTCCTGAAGTGCAAGCTTGTCCCTTTCTCTCTTGCGGAAAAAGCTTCATGCTGGCTGAAGTCATTACCACCTGGATCTTTGGTGACGTGGGCTGAGGCTAGATCGGCATTCTTGGACAAGTTCTACACCAAGTCCAAAACCGCAGCTCTAAGGAACAAGATATCCTCGTTTCAGAAATGCTCTAGAGAGACCTTCAACGAGGCGTGGGAGAGATTTAAGGAGTATAGAAGAGAGTGCCCTCATCATGGGTTCAGCGATGAGCAGATCTTGAGCACTTTCTATGATGGTGTTGATTGGGACAGCAGAAACGCCCTGAATGCAGCCAGCAATGGAAATTTCTACACCAGGTCCAAGAACGGTGCGTTTGAGCTGATTGATAACTTGGCTACAAGTTCTGGAAATCGCTGCCATGAGTATGATGAGCCTAGATATGTCAACAGTGTGGAATCGCAGAAGATTGATGAGGAGAATCAGAGCTTTCAAGCTCATGCGTCTAACTCTCAAGATGAGCTGAAGTCTCTTATGCACTTTGTTTTACTCAACCAACAGAAATCTGCTGATGAGATCAATGTTAAGGTGGACAGCATGAACAATGATCTCCATAATAAGTTTGAGGCTGTGTGGACTCACATGAAGCAGTTTGACAATCAGATTGCGCAGACTGCCGAATCGATTAGGAGGGCACAAGGAACTCTTCCTGGGAAGGTTGAAAAATCTAAGGCAGAATTCGTCAATGCCATCGAATTGTGCGGTGGAAAGACACTACACGCATCTGCAGCTTCATTTCCAAAATCGGCAAAAGCAAAAGAGGTGACCACGGAGCACGTGCTCCCACCAGGCGAGCACCTGCTCGGTGGAAATCAAGGTGTCCGTAAAAGCGATGGTGCAAACGACCGTACAGCATGCGCTGGAGCATCAACCTCATCCGTTGATATTCTCGAAGACGACACAACAGAGCACCTCCACAGATCCGCAGAGTACGTGCTCGGCCAGGCTACACAGGCCACTTTCACCCTGAAATCTGCAGTGATTCCATAGAGGGTGTACACTCCTAAGGTGCCATATCCAGTTCCACCACAACCATTGAAGGTATTGCCTAAGGTTGAAGATCCTGGGAAATTCTTGGTCCTGTGCTCCATTACAGGAGTTAAATTCAAAGAAGCTCTTTGTGATTCTGGGTCTAGTGTCAATCTCATGTCAAAAGCTCTTGCAGAGAAGTTGAAAATCTCTGAGATAAGGCCTAGTCGAATGAATCTTCGATTTGCAAACTCCTCCTCAACAACATCGTCTGGCAGCATTCACGATCTACCTGTCCAAATAGGGGATTGCCTAGTTCCAACCGATTTTCAGGTTGCGGAGATGCGAGAAGGGTATGATATGCATTTGCTTCTCGGAAGACCATTCATGGCTACAGTGGGTGCAATCATTGATATGCCTAATAAGCGAGTCTGTTTTTCCAAGATCGACAAAACGTTTTTCTACAAGGCCATTCCTACAGGAACCACCACACACGCCTCTTGCATCTCAGCAGTGGATAGAGAAGAAGCACATGCTCCAATCCCGCGAGCACCTGCTCCACCACCCGGGAAGTTTAGGGAGAAGACAAGGATGCAGGGAAACATGCAGTGCAAAAAGATGACGGTAGGTCCTCAAATAACTTTGATCCCTCAAGGATATGATGGAAACTCGGTTGACTACAAGGTGAAGTGCAAAGGTCGTCCTAAACCTTTCTCTAGAGTTAGAGCTATTCTTCCATCAGAGTTGAAAGAGAAGGGTATTGGTGTTATGAATGGAATGCTGAGTAGAGTTCTGAACATGAGGATGTCTGATTGTGGAGCTTGTTTTGGAGCAAGCTCTGAAGCCCCACCTGATTGATACATGGCACCAAAGTCAAGCTAATGACTTAAACCAAGCGCTTGGTGGGAGGCAACCCACTGGTAAGTGTCTCTAACATTTATTTTTCTTTTGCTACTAATTTTTGGTTATGGTTTTCGTTGTTTCAGTAAAAAAAAGAAAAAAGAAAAAAAAAAAAACTCGAGCGAGCACCCGCTTCTGTCCCGGAGCACCTGCTCCGCCTTGATGCTCTGCCCTGCCGACCCAGGTAAGTTTTCTACACCTCTTCTCTGGCTCATTTTCACACCGAGACGGTGTAAAGTAAGTCTGGGGGAGGGTCGTGCCTTGAGTCAACACTTTATTTATTTATCGAGTCTTCTTTATTTTCTATTTAGAGTCAGTGTGTTTTATTGGGTCAAGGTTTTGATTGGGATTTATGAACTATCTCTTAGAGTGTTGAGCTGGCTGTTTTTACTTAGTGACCATATCTTTAGGATATATTCAGCTAAGACTAATGAAAAATCCAAGGTCCGACCAGTCCACTAGAGAAACCCATATTTATAGCAAATTTTACAGACCTGAGCTATTTACGGAGATCTTTCAACTGTAGCTGGTGATCAAAGAGCTTGATTCTCTCATTCATACCTGACATCTGTGGCTGTTGTGAAAAGCTTATGGTACTCCTCTCCCTTATTCTGAAAATCCTGAGAAACAAATGAAAAGATGAGATGATTTTCTTTTGAGTAAAGGGGTAGGAAAATTTCCCATGACCCCATTATTTTACTTCGAAAGGAATGATCACACAAAGGTGGAAATGAGGGAGAGGAAAATTTCCCATGACCCCATTATTTGTCACACCTTTGCAATAAAAAAAAAAAAGAGAAAAAGAAAATCGTAAAAAAAAAAAAGAGATGATCAAAAGATCAATGCATAGTATGAGAAAAGAATAAGTTTGGGGGAGAGAAAGAGTACCAAATAGGTGGATTACATGGTTGTATTTGTCAGGGTATAGTATGGGAAAGAGTCTATAAGGTTCTTGGCATTGGATGCATTGTTAGTCTCTATGCAATGAAGGATAGTTGATGAAGTTGAGATTTTGTGGAGTTAATCTGGAAAAACTGCAATGTGGCTAAGGTGAAGTACATGGTGGTCGATATTTGGATTGGTTCATAAAGAATGTGGATTACAGGTTTAAACAGTTGATGCGATTATTCTGATTGAGATTGTGAGATCCCTGTTTTCAACTCTTTCTTCTCGGTTTAAGTTTTAGTTTGTTTGAGGACAAACAAAGATCTAAGTCTGCGGGAATTGATATGTTGGGATTTTGACCCATACTAACCTTGTTATCTAATTGCTTTTTAGAGTTTTTGAGTTTATTTCAGGAGATTTTAGGTAGCTTTGGAGCTGTTATTGGAGTTTGGAGCATTTGGAACCTTTTGAAAAGAAAAGAACAAGAATTGAAGAAAAGAAGGAAAATCCTGCAAAGTATCACCAACTCCAATCGGCGAGCACATGCTCGCGAATTTTGGCCACCAAACGAGCACATGCTCGCCGCCGCGGAAGAGAATTAAAAGGAGACAACTTTACATAACCCCGCCGACTTTAAAAGGAAGCAGCCGCCCTTCCTGCCGCCTATGCCTTCTGATATAAATACTCCTCTTTAGTTTTAGGTTTTTTTTTATCATCTTTTATCTCATTCTACATCTTTTCCCTTTTATCTCTAGTTTTCCTATTCTCTAAGGAGCTTTGTATTATTTTTGGGAGAAGAATCTCTGCAACATCTGGAGAAGATTTCTGAACCCTATTCTTTTATTTTATTATTGATATGCAGTCTTTTTATTTTATTGTTTTGCTTTCTTCTTTCATTATGCTTGAGTAGATCTCTTAGTTAGGTTAAAGTTTTCAAAGGAATTCATGAGCTTTAGGGTTAAACACAAATAGGCTAGGCTATTCAAATCGATGTCTTCACCCTTGTTGTTCTTAATGCTTGGATAGATTTGATCACTCGATTTCATGATATTAGGTTAGCTTAGACAGCGAGAGTTGCTAGGTTGCTAGAAGAAACATTGGTGAGCAATTTATTCATTACCTACGAGAGTAGATGTATTGGAGAATTGTGAACATATCAGACCTAATCTTAAAGCTTGTCTGCGATTTACTAGAACCAACGAGAGTTAGGATTTCTAGGTTGTTAGACAAAGATATTGATACCACGAGAGTGGATTGATATTATCTTTATGTTGGAGTTCTAGGCTTGTACTTAATTATTGCCTGAATAGTTGTTTGATCCGTTGCTCTGAATTACCTGCGAATTACCTTGACCTAACGCTTGCTTAATATAGTTTTTACCTTCGATTTTAGTTCTATTGCTTGTTACCAAATCAATCTATTTTGTCTTAGCTCTAAATCTAGCTTACAAAACCATAGTGTAATACTTGGTCTTCGTGGGATCGACCCCTAAGTACTACTACGATTTGCTGTGCACTTGCAGTAGGAAAATAGGGTTTAAAACTCGTGTATCATCTGGCCCCTTCACCATAAAGGAAGTGCGACCATATGGAGCTGTCATCTTGTTCAACACCAAAGGAGAAGCGATTGAAACCATATCTTGCCGGCACACAACTCGGAGACGGGGAAGAAACTCCCTTGACCGAGCCTCGTCAAGCATAATCAACTCTCCACGTCAAGCTTAGCGACGTAAAACAAGCGCTTTCGTGGGAGGCAACCCACCAGGTAAAATGTAAATATCGTGAAGTTTTTCGTTCTTGTTTTGTTTATGTTTCTTGTTTTTTTTTAAGATTTTTTGTAGGTCTTTATTAAGTATTTGAGAAACCGCTCTTCTGGGAGTGAATAGATCGGTCGTTCCTGACAAGAACAGTCGTCCTGTAGCCATCAGAACTTGTGGTTATTTCTATCACCCTTGTTATATCAATTTTCATTTTAGGACACCTTTATTTTAAGTGGCGGATTTGCGGGTTTCTCTATCAGTTTTGTTTTAATCGGGACGGTTAAAAACAAGTCTGGGGGAGGGATTCATTTGTGTACTAACGGTGTGTTTTATGGATGTTTATTTCTTATGTTTTATTTTGGTGTAATTTTTTTATAAAAAAAAAAATTATCGAGTCAAAACATTGTATGAATTTGTTAACTTTTTGGAATTGCAACATGTTTGATGTCATTACCTTACGACTGCTTAGCATTGTTTGAGGATAGTTTGGAAACGCAGAAAAATCCATAACTTGATCATTTAGTGAATTTCTCAAATCATCTGAACTTAATCGAATTATTGAAACTTAATATGAACTTAATTTATCTCACTTAGGGGGTTGATAATCATGTATTGGATTTTACATTTGGAGTTTTTCTTTGCACCATTTCTACCAATCTTTGCTAACTCCAAATAGCTAGACTTATCCTTAGTCTAGTACCACACCCTTACCATTTCCATGTTGAAAACCACTTATTTTCGTGTACTGCCATTGCATTCATGTGCAAAAACTATGGAGTATACGGACCGACACAACTTTGCTTTAGGACTGTGTCTAGATAGGTGGTCTCTTTCTGATTAAACTCATGGGATGTGTCTAGAAATGTGATCTCTCTTTGAATATATTCATTGAAAATTTTCGTTTCAAAAGAGGATGAACTTTTAAATGGGTAGAAGATTATATTCACATTCAAGAAATAAGCTTACATCGTTGAAATTCTTTTGATGCAGATTTTAGAGACTAACCGGTTCCATTCGCAAAAAAAAAAAGGAGGAACCGGGAAAGTTAAGGTAATATCATTAAATTTCATAAAACGTTAAAAGAAATCATGTTTTTGTTTGTGACTCAGTCAAATAAGGGTAGAAGGATTAGAGTTAAGGAGAGTTGTGTACCTCCTAATTGGTCCGTGTCTCACTGTGATTTTGCATAATGATTTGCATCCGTTTGTACTGCTAAAAGAAACCGAAACACTTGAGCCACCAAATACCAACCTTGATACCTAGACCGTAACGTGTTAGAAATTCCCTTTGTGAGAGTTCACGCATTTGATAATGAATGTTAAATATTAATTTCTGCTTAATCATGAGACTTCACTTATTTACTACGGTTATGGAGAAGTACAATGAAGTACGGTTTGATCTGAACTTTGCGAATGCGGTTTACGGGCAATTGATTTAGAGTATGGTCCTATAAGTTTTACGAGTTTCACACGTTTTTTTTAAACCTCTCCTCTTTGTAAGATCTCTAGTTTTGCTTTGGGACAAGCAAAGGTCTTAGTTGGGGGGAGTTGATATTATGTATTTTTAACATATTTTGATTTGTTTTTAGTATTCGGTTTGAGTTTTGATTTGCATCTTTCGTTAGTTTTTCGAGTCTTTTCTATTGTTTCGAGTCTTTTTACAGATTTTATGGAGTTCCGATGGAGTTTGGCGCTTACGGACATGTTGGAGTCAAGTTAAAGTGGAAAAACACGAGAAAAGGACCAACTGAAGAGAACGACCGTTCTGGAGTAGAACAGTCGTTCTTGCTCCCACCTACCCTGTCGACTAAAGCAAAGGAACAACGATTCTATCTTGGAACGACCATTCCCCGTCTCACCTACACCCACCTACTCTGCCGACTAAAGCAAAGGAACGACCGTTCTCTCTAAAGAACGATCGTTCCCCGTCTCACCTACTTCGCGATCGACCACTTAGAACGACCGTTCTTCTCCCAGAACGATCATTCCCCAACTCACCTACACCCACCTACTTCGCGATCGACCAGTTAGAACGACCGTTCTCCTCCAGAACGGTCGTTCCCCGTCTCACCTACTCCCCTACACCTTGGCCTATATATTGGACTCACACTTGATGCTTCAAAACACACCATCTTCTTCTCTCAGTCTTCTCTTGCTTCTAAACATTGTTTCTCTTCCCTTTTAAGCTTTAAATATTTATGCTTTGATCAAGTTCTTATTAGTTTCTTTTCATCTTTTTGTTATCTTTAAGCTTTAAATATTTATGCTTTGATCAAGTTCTTATTAGTTTCTTTTCAGCTTTTATTATCTATTCAAGCTTTCATGATGAACTCTATAATCTCTTTGTTTTCTTCTTCTTTAATTATGTCTAAGTAGATCTCTTAGTTAGGTTAAGGTTTTTCAAAGGAATTCATGAGCTTTAGGGTTAAACACAAATAGGCTATTCAAATCGATGTCTTCACCCTTGTTGTTCTTAATGCTTGGATCGAATTGATCACTTGATTTTATGATATTGGGTTTAACTTAGACAGCGAGAGTTGCTAAGTTGCTAGAAGAAACTTGGGTGAGCAATTTATTCATTACCTGCGAGAGTAGATGTATTGGAGAATTGTGAACAAATCAAACCTATCCTTAATGCTTGTCTGCGATTTTTAAAACCAACGAGAGTTAGGATTTTAGGTTGTTAGATAAAGTTATTGATGTCACGAGAGTGGATTGATATTATCTTTATGTTTGAGTTCTAGACTTGTGCTTAAATCATTGCCTGAATAGTTGTTTGATCATTTGCTTTGAATCTCCTGCGAAATTCCTTGACCTGACGCTTGTTTAATATTATTTTTACAACCGATTTTGCTTTTATTACTTGCTATTTACGAAACCAAACCCTAATTGAATTGTCTTAGCTTTTAATTTAGCTCATTAGATCAAAGTGTGGACTTGGTCTTCGTGGGATCGACCCCTAAGTACTACTTCGTCTGCTGTACACTTGCAGTAGGAAATAGGGTTTAAAACTCGTGTATCAACACTTCGCTTCGAGTAAACGTAAGGATGGCTACATCAAACCGTGTCTCTTTGACATCTAAATGGGGATCTCGAAACGATTTACGTCCTCTTCGACTCCCTGCGTATCCTCGTTTAAACATGCCGAGCTGAATTCCTGTCGAACCAACTCTCTTCAAATTCGCCGAGCTTGAGTCGCATCGCTCGACGAACTGAGGAGGGGCTTATTGTTGGATACGGGTTTAGCACCTTTCTTCAAGGTCCAACATGAATTCACCTCGACGTGTTAATAATAATTGTCGATCAATTAAATTCGATATCAATTAAATATTAACATTTATTAGCTTCAGATAAATGTTAAGTTTAATATAAAATTCATTTTTCGCCTAGAAGAGGAATTATCCTTTTTTGACCAAGGAAGATATCTTCGCCTATGCGAGGAAAAAGGAAGATATCACCTACGCGAATAATCAGGAAAAAAGGAAAATTGTTTCGCCTACGCAAATATGGAAGATAATCTCGCCTACGCGAAAAGGAAGGAGAATCCCGAAGAATCCGGAATTTTTCCTAAGTCTCGAGGACTTAGGTCGGCGAAGGCTTCTTATATAAAGGAGAGGGTTTTCACCCAGAAGATGGATTCAAAAATCATTCGAAAGCACAGAGAGAAATCGACTTCTCTAAATCCTAGTTTCCTTGTAATCGAACTACGATCGGCTTGATCCCCTTTCGGAGTACGTAGACAGCCTTTTTCAAGGTTCAGCTATACATCAATAAAAATCGTTATTCGGTTTTATTATCTCTTTGATATTCTCTTAAACCCACAAACTAGACTTCTGCGAAATCATAGTTCAACAATTGTCAATGAAATAATTGTGTTCATGATATGACACTCGTTTCATAATAATGACGTGACAGCCATTTTTCACATGTCTTGAAAACGTGACTTTGATTTAGCATGTTTGATAGAAATAAAAACTAGAAAATTAGAATGCACACTAACGTGTGTGTTTTTTTTAAAGCATTATTATCCTTGCTTTAACGGTGGAAATTCCTACGCAAAGGGACATTTTGAAACATTAAATCATCGTGATTCCGTCAGAGAATCCACATTTTTTTAAAGGAAAATCACATATTTTCAATTATTTCAGAACTGTATACAGTGATACAAACATCCAAATCCAACGAAGCAAGATTGATATTAAGCATGATTTCAGTGATAAATTAGTTTTAAACGTGCCTAGAAAGACAAAGTTCTGATCAGTGATTTTTTATCCGACAAATTCAACTTCCTATCGATACAAGATGAGGTTATATCAAGATGCAAAAAGACTAAGAAACAAATTAAGCCAATTATAACTAACTTCATTTCTAAGTACCTGGCCATGCAGTTCCAAATTAAGTATGACCTTAACAACAAAATAGCTTGGCTATGTTTCATGACTTTGTTTTTGGACCTTTACGGAAACTAGAACTTCCCCGCTAAAAGCATTTCACATTCCAAAGTCCAAACAAATAAGCACAATCATAACTCTTTCCCTTGACATAGTGATTTATAAAAAGGTTTGAGGACAAAGTGAAACTACTTTTCAACTACTTTGAAAATTCAACTGTCAACAAGAGAAGAACCAAACACATGGTTTGGTTTGATTATTACAGTGACCTTACAAACACCAACTGTCTAAAACCAGAGAGATCACAGTGATGAAGAAGAAGTAAAAACCGTTTACATAATCAAGCTATGTCAAACTTAAATTCTCTCAGCTAGTCCTCAGTCCAAATCGAGTTCTCAAAGCTATCAAAGCCAGAATGTCATTCTTAAGACTATATCATAGACAAAAGGAGGATATGATGAACCTTGAATTTCACTTCAGGCTAGTCATCGTAAACTTTTAGTAAACGGAGTGAGAAACTGTTACAGAGTAATCTTTGCAAATGAGCTAAAAGACGAGTCCACATTTCAACAACAAAATCAGATATGTTGATCTAGAATTAGGGTGGATATGTTCAATTTGGGGGTAATCACACTATTTTATCTATTTTCAATTATCCCTTGAGATCATCCAAAATTGAACATAATGAAAACTAATTTGAAGTTTTATAATCATCCATATGTATATACCTCCACCAAACTGCATGACTATAATACACCATTTTCTCAAGGAAATTTTATTTACTTTTTGATTGTAAAAAAAAAACCAACCGAATTATACATTGTCTGAAATAGAGAACTAAAAAGAACCACTGTTTGATTTATTATATGTTCTTATGCTAGCTGCAAAAAAATATCTATTCATATTTTAAAATTGATGTCGTTGCCATGAACTTGTCTTCTTCTAGAAGGGTAGCGGCGGAATACTCTGCTCGTGGCTGAAGAAGTTCTCAGGATCAACCTCTCTTTTAATTTCCATCAATCTGTTGAAATTGTTCTTGAAGTACTGGGCTCCCCATCTTTGAGCTTTTATGAAGTTAAGCTCTGAGTTCTTCGTGTTCTTTCCCAAGTCAAGATCACGATAACCAACATAAGCCAGTCTTGGATTGCTTGAAACATATGGTGTCATGTAGTTGTACAGCTCTCTGATCCATTTCATCCGCTTGTTTGAACTTTGTTCGTCGTCTGACGTCGAGAACGTGCCATAATGAATCTTGAAGATGGCTCCTTTTCTATGGGGAAATGGGAGCTCAGATTCAGGGATTCTTGCCATCATTCCACCATAAGGAATCCAAAGCACATTTGACGTGCTTTCTTCAATCATTCTTTTGAACATTCCTCTGAGTCCTGATTCAGGAATAGGTTCTTTAGCGTAATCTGACATTCCTTTGAAGTCGGTTTTTCCATAAGACGACGCCGTGGGATCGAGCAAAACTTTAATATGAGTATCTTTTGTGAATCCAGCATCGAAAACCTTGGCTTGTATCCAGCTCATTTCGATACAATCTTCCTGAGTAAACCCTAATTCCGGAAAATCCTTCTGCATAATCTCCATCAAGGTACCTTTCTCGCCAAGAAACTGACCTCTGTATGTTGCTGTCACAGTCTTGTTCCTCGCAACTGAGAATTCTAATAGCATATAGAGCTCTTCAGCGATCTTGTCTGCAATTCGTTGCCACTTGAAAAGAGTCTTGTATCCAGTGTCTTGTTCTATCGGTCTGGTAATTTTAAAGACTGTGACGGTCTCAGGAACAGGAACAAGCTTGAGCTTCCATGCTAGAATTATCCCAAAATTCCCTCCACCGCCTCCTCTAATCGCCCAAAACAAATCCTCGCCCATCAAGGTTCGGTCGAGTATTTTACCATTTGCGTCAACGATCTTTGCGTCTTGAACATTATCAGCAGCAAGACCATATTTCCTCATCATGGAACCGTCCCCACCGGCTGTAATATGCCCACCCACGCCTACGGTCGAGCACATACCTGAAGGAAATCCATGGATGTTGCTCTTCTCGGCAATTCTGCGAAGGAAGAAGGTAAAAAGGAATTAGCAGAAAATTCAATAGTGAAATATTTTTTAATCTTTTGTTCTTTTGCCTTTATGGTTTCCATTGATTGTTGTATTTTTGGTTTTACAATGTAGATATGTTTTACAATTTGCTCGTCGACATAAGCTCAAATAGCTGAATTTTTAAGCGTCTACATGGGTGCCAAAAACATTCTGCGCCCAAACAATTCAAATGGTTGAACTGCAGACTTATATACAATATAAATTCTATAACTTAACATTCAACAGATTAAAAAACACAACTAATTAATATATTTCATCGGTCCAAGACCAGTTCAAAGTATGAAATAATTTGACCTTTTAGAAGAACAAAAAGACAAAAAAATTTAATAAAAAAGGGAAGAAAATTGAATTTATAAATTTAAATTAATCTATTGAACATTGAAAATAAACATCCTTTTGTTTTAAATATAAAATATTTTAAAAATAGGTATCTGAAAAAGAAAGTTCTTTTTAAATTGATAACTATATTACTTAATAAAATATCATAATTTTAATATTTATAATTTATAGAATTTTACTGTATGCCAAAATTATGTCGAAGTTATAAAATTGGAACATAATTTTATTAATTGACATTGCTCATCTACTAAAATGAATATTATAAATATATACAGGGAAATTCTTTACAATAGCACTCCAAAACCATATTAAAATATTGTACTGATAATATAAATCTAGTATCAAAAATATTAAAAATTTCTATCGTGTTCATTTGTAAATTTCAAAATTTATATCGAAAGAGAGGAACCCAAATATAAGGTTTCCATTTTATTCTCACATTATTTTTTTATACTTTTAATTTTTTTTGGAACAATTACTAGAATGACATGAATTTGGGCTATAATTACTAGATTAACACCTTAAAAATCAGGTTTACTAATCTAACATAAATTTTTTGTGTAAAAGACTTTGAGACCAGCATTTTTAAACTATCTACACATATGCCATTTGGTTAAAAAATTATAATCAATTTAAACAATATTTTGAAATTATCTACTAATTAATAAAAAATCAAACGCCTAAAAAAGGAAACCTTAATTATCCAATAAGAAAATATCTAATATTTATGTGAAAATAAGGAGAAAAAAGGATATATATATTTTTTCTTTACTCACAATTTTAAGGAAACGAAATTTTAAAATTTAAATCAGTTAGTAATTTTAAAAAGATTAGTGTCATTCTAATAATTCTAATATAATTTGATGTCATTCTAATAACTCACCTTTTTTGTATTAGGTTAATTTTATGCTAGTTTATGGTATTCTTACACAGACACTCACACACACGCATATAATGCTAATGAATTTTTTATAATCAAAAAAAAAAAAATCTAATTTCTAAAACAACAATCAACTTTTGAACATCTGTTTATTTGTGAATATATATATATATTTATTTATATATATATATATATTCATAAATAAACTGGTGTCAAAGTTGATTGTATTTTTATAAATTTGATTTTTTGTTTTGATATTAAGAAATTCATTAGGATCTAAAACTGTATAATCATATATAATTTATAACATAAAAAATATTCTAGTAAGAAATCAAAATTTTTACACTAAACGTATGTTTGTGATCAGCGTTTACGAAAAGTACGTGTAATGAGCTTTTGCGACCATCGTTTGTAATTGGCTTTTGTGATTCTGATTGCAATTGATGTTTATGATAAATTTAAACTTAAACTAGAATTAAATTAAAACTAAAACTACCAATAATTTCAATTAAATATAAAAACTTTTAGTTCATTAATAGTAAATCTTTAATTGATTTTGATAAAAGATATAATAGGAATACTCACTCTTTTTTTATTTATCATTTGACATTTTAGAGAAATGTTTTTGTTTCAAACTAGATTTCATTTTCAATTTTCAGTGAAAATTTAATTACTTTTATTATTTTATGGCTATTTATATTTTTCCGTTTGTTTTACTATTGGATGAATTGTATTTAAATATATAACTAATAATATTTTTGTTTAGAAAAATAAAATATTAAATTTTTTCTTGATCTAAGTGCTTGATGCTAAAAGGACAAGTAAAACAAAATGTTTCCACTGTTATGTTATTAGATATTACTCCCTCCATTACACTAAGATAAATGTTTTGAGTTTTTAATTTGTTTCTGTTTTGTGTTTTCAATGCAAATTTTTTCCATACTTTCATATTTTACCCATATTAATTAAATTTAATAACATAAATATTTTTCAAGTCAAATTAAATATAATATTCAATGAAGTTCTATTTGTTAGTTTAACTTTTTCTTAAAATGGGTGAAAAATGCAAAACTTCTATTTTAGCGAAACGGAATGAGTAATATTTTCTGAAAGGTAACTATCTCTCTTTCTATAGCTCAGTTGGTAGAACTCCATTTTAGCAAATTGGGTTAGAGATTATGGTTTTGAGGGCCATGCATTACGAAAAGACCTTACTCTGAGTGGATATGTGGAAGTACACTATGATGGAGAAAGTATAACATATAAGAAACTAACTTCTCTAATAATATTATAGATATATTTCTTATGTTTCAATATATTTGATGTCTTGTTTAGACCACAAGAATTAAAACATACACTTTTTTTTCTAAAAAGTATCTTCAAAAATATAAATGAAAAATAATTTAACCAATTATTTTAAGAAATTTAAGATACAATTGGTTAAATAGTTTTCAATAAAGTGAGAAATAATTAAACTGTCAAAAATAAATAAATAATTTAATACGGATGTTGTATTTTTGTAGTGATGATACTATAGGTGAAGTTTTACGAAAAAATAAATCGACGTTAGGATAATGAAAAGCTTAACACCTTTCATTCTTGTTACTTTTTCATATTGAAAAAATAATGAAAAATGAAAAGGTTGTTCATGTTTGTTGAGTATATACCGACTGAATTTTAGCCCGCTAGTAAGTAAGTTTATCCGTTTATCATTTTAAACAATAGGTTTTCATTCGGCATTCTGTGTTTACATTTTGCGCATATATTTTATAAAAAAAAAAACTAAAAGATGTTAAATGTATCAGAACTATGAATTTTTTTATAAAAACGTTCTTTGATAGCAAACGCATAACTTAACCAGTATTACCTGTAGTAGACTTGACCAAGTGTAGCACCAGCTTGAACCCAAGCACTATTGTCTTCAATATCAACCTCAATCTGATTCAGTCCCGCCAGTTCTATCATTATAAACGGTGTTCCCATCAGTGAAGCATAAGACAAAGCTTCGTAATCGTGACCGCCGCTTCTAACAATGAGTTGAAATCTGAATTTCTTGGAACATATGATGGAAGCTTGGACGTGAGACTCGTGAACCGGTTTGAATATGAGTTCCGGTTTAGGCGTTGACGTTCTCAGGTACCGTAGATTATGAGCTCTTGACGCAAGGACTTCGTTGAACTTCGTGGCGTTTCTTTCAGGTGTGAAGAACGTTTTGTCGATTGGAAAACCGACATCTGAGTTGTCTAAGAGACATTTGATGAATTTAAGTTGTAGAGAGGTTGAAGAGATTGGTGTTATTGTGTATACTGAAAAAAATAGAACTAAAAACGAAATTGCAGTGCATGCTTTTGAATTTCCCATCTCTGCAGGATTTGTGGTGAGGAAAGAAATGGATATACGTGTATATATATAGTAAAATTTTCAACGAAGCAATTGTGTTTATATAAATAGAGATCGTGATATGCATGACATCCATTTCTTAATGACGTGCAGGCTGACAGCCATATTTTCACGTGTTTTGAAAAGTGAAAAACGTTGACTTTGTTTATGGTTCTTTGATATGGAAATTAGCAAGGAAAGTACATTATTACATATTAACATGTGTGAACCATGGATCCAGGCTTGAACCGTGGAAATCCCTAAGGAAAAACATATTTTTAAACATTAAAGCATCATAAATCTGGCAGAAAATGCAGATTAGTTGACAATTATTGTGGAAGATTGAATGTATACTTCATCTACCAAGATTTTCTTACTTATCAATTGATAACTATCAGAAGTTAGGGTTTTCTGGAAATTTTAATTTTGAGAAATCATTATGCTGTTTTAAAATCTTTTCTTGTTTGATCTATTCTACAAATTAGCCAATGGAGAAATCGAGTGCTTTGTGGATCTTATCCTGCCCTGATTCATGTTTCTCTCCCGGCCACATTGTTCTTCCTCTCCCCGCCGTCCATTCGACTGACCCCAAAATTCTGTCCAAACAGCTTTCTCTCTGGCCAAATGGAGCTTGGTTACTTAGAAACCAATGAAGCTTTGCACTTGTCGGATTGAGAAGTTTATTACTTCGTAACTTTATTTCTGGGTTTTACTTTGTTTTATGGGTTCTATTACTTCAACTGACGACTGAAACTTTGGTTCTAATAATTGGTCACATAGGGTAGATAGATGTAGGAAGTTGACCACCTGATTACCAATGTTTCAATTTTGTTTCTCCTGTAATTTCCCCTTTTCTGTCAACAGAACAATATCAGTGAGTAATTTGTGTATCACATGATTGCTAGAATCCTTTAAAACCGACAAACGGGCCAAGAATAGATGATTGATTACCAGAAGATTTCTGATATTTCAGAAGAAAAATAATTACATGAATTTGTCGTGTTAGTTAAAAAGTAAATAAAACAACATGATTTTTGAGTGAAGTAACAACATTTCAAAACGATACGTTTTAATTTCTGTAACCAATATAACGTCTGTTGTAGCTGAAGGTTATATAGTGGATTGAATGAGACTTTATTGGATTAGCTTGTATTTTTTATCTGAGTGAGATAAAACCTCTATATAAAGTAAGATTGTTAATGTATGTGAAGCAAGTTGTGTTTATAAGAACAGAGATCGTGTACGCATGGCATTTGTTTTTTAATGACGTGACAGGCTGACAGCCATTTTTCACGTGTCTCGAAAACATTTGACTTTGTTTTAGCTTGTTTGATATGAAAATTAAGAAATCACATTAATGGTTTATCCTTTTTATAGTAATACATTAGCACGTAAACAATTGATCCAGGCTTGAACCGTGTAAATCCCTACGCAGAAAGACATCTTTAAACATTAAATTATCGTGAATTCATCATCCTTGTTAGTTTTGTCTTTTCCATTCATTCGTTTTTCCATTTCATCGATTTTGTCTAGGTTCTTCTATTTCTTCCGCAGAAAATGCAGATTAGTTTAAGGGAACTATATGAATTAAATTTATTTCAAAACTGAATTGACAATTATTATGCAATATGTTCTTACTTATCAATTGATATCTATCATTAGATCAGGGTATCATCATCACACGTATGAGAAAGGTTAATTCTGTAATGTCATTCTAAATTAATAGATAGTAGTTGGGTTCATACTAAATTTAAGCCCAACTACAATGAGTTGCAATTAAATATTAGTTAATTTGTATTTTTTTAAAACAACATGATAAAAACTAAAATTTGGAAGAAAAAATTTGTTCGTCTTTCGTTGCCGATTCGTCTCCCTCTCTATCTCTCTGCATTCAGCCATCCAGCAAGTCTTATTTAATTGAATTTCAGATTAGATTCTTTTCTCTTTATGATATACAAGCTAGGTTTAACCCGTCCGTATGATGAAAGAACCGATAAATGAATGATATAAAAATGATTTTAATTTAAAACTATATCTTAAGCTTTAATAAATATTTAAAATTATTTAACTTACTTTTAGTCTAAAGTTATATTAACCTAAAATTTTGGTTTTGTTATTATTGTTAGAAATTATAAAGTTATCTCATTATAGGAAAAATTCTCCTAAATATATAATTATTATACATTTTTTCTTATTGTTTACGTTATCATGATTCTAATAATATAATAAAACTCTTTTGAGATACAGTCAATTGATATTCAACATCTATAATTAGATAAAAATTTTTGTATATTTGTCTCTTTAATCCATTCATACCCTCTTTCTTTCCCAAAAAAATCAATTTTATCCTACTTTTCGTATACATTTTATGTCAAAACCGCTGATTTAGATTAAATATTTAAGAAATAATCAATTTAGTATTATGCATAAAGCGGCTTAAGGTAGATAATCAACTTCAACGTTTAGTTTCTTGAATCTCATCTCTTATAATTTTATGAAAGATATGGATGATCTTAGAATGACTTTTGAAAGATTTGTGTGTACTATTATTTCTTAATATTTTAGAACTTACGTTTACTTTTCATGTACAATTTTTTAATTTATAAATATTAGAATAATATATGCATGTTCATATTCCTTTATTAATAGATCATATAGATTGTAAATGGATTATATTTTATAAATGAGTTTAATGGATATTGTGATTAATATTATTAAACTATAAAAATTAGCTAATGTGTCATTTTTAGAGAGCACTTGATGAGGTGGTATCATGAGAAGTGAGAACATTTTACTTTATATATATAGATTTTAATATGTTAATTACTATTATGAAGATTATGATTCATTGGTTCAAATTCATAGAAATTTAGAGTTTATGTTTATGATCTGGATACCCTTAATGTTTAGTTTTGTATCTACAAATACACATATATATATATATATATTGATATATCAGATAACAAATGCATCGATTTCTGAATCTGAAAATAAAATCTCCATCAACATAAGATATTGGTTTCGTTATCTACCATATATGATCCCGACGAAAGAAAATGATTACTAGAATATCATCCTAATCAAAGAGATGAAATAAGATATAAACAAGAAATGATAAATTTTAAGTGATTATCTTATTTATTTTATAAAAGAAAATATATTTGAAAATGTAATAAAAGACCGTGATCAAACATTTCAACTTGAATGATCTTACAATACATTTGTACTATTTCTGGTAATTTATAAACTTCAGTTTTATATTTTTTGTTGATTCCAATATATTATGTTTTTCCTTCGGCCGCTGAATACAGTTTTTTTAAATATTGGTGAAAATAGATATATGTATATGTATAAAGTAAGATTGTCAATGAAGCAATTGTGTTCATATAAATAGAGATCGTGATATGCATGACATAGGTTTTTAAATGACGACAGGCTGACGACCATTTTTCACGTGTGTCGAGAAAGCAGAAAGCCTTCGAATGGTAATGATATGTTGGGATTTTTACCCTTCATAACCCTTTTATCTAATTATTTTCTTGAGTTTTTGAGTATGTGTTAGGAGTTTTAGGTAGTTTTGGAGCTATTATTGGAGTTTGGAGCATTTGGAACCTTTGGAATAGAAAAGAACTAGATTTGAAGAAAAGAAGAAAAATCATGCGAAGTATAGCCAACTCTAATCGGCGAGCACATGCTCCCGAATTTCGGCCACCAAGCGAGCACCTGCTCGCCGCGGAAGATAACAAAAGGAAGGAACTTAACCTAATCAGGGCCGCCAACTTTTAAGGGCCCGGCCGCCTCCCAGCCGCTTATCTCCTCTTATATAAATACTCTCCTTAGTCTTAGGTTTTATTATCTTATCTTTTTGCTTTTGGCTTTTAGCTTTTCAATACCTAGGAATTCTTTTGTAAGAGAGAAGATCTCAAGCTACAATTTGGAGAAGATTTCTGAACCCTAGTACTTCTAATTTTTAATATCGATTTCATGCATTCTTTTAATTCATCTGTTTTATTTCTTTCTTCTTTCATTATGTCTGAGTAGATCCATTAGTTAGATTAAGGTTTTCAAAGGAATTCATGAGCTAAGGTAATAAGAATCAAAAACGATTGTCTTCATCTAGGTGGTTCTTATTGCTTGAATCGATTTGGCTAATCTATTCCTGATCTTAGGTTTATCTAGACAGCGAGAGTTGCTAGGTTGCTAGAAGAGATTTAGATGAGCGATTTATTCATTACCTGCGAGAGTAGATGTATTGGAGAATTGTGAAAAAATCAAACCTAATCATTCATGCTTATCTGTGATTTCTAATGCCAACGAGAGTTAGGATTTTTAAGTTGCTAGATAAAGATATTGGTATCACGAGAGTGAATTAATATTATCTTCGTGTTTGAGTTCTAGACTTGTTCTTAATAATCGCCTGAATAGTTGTTTGACCTTGCTCTGAATTTCCTGCGAATTGCCTTGACCTAGCGCTTGCTTTATTATTGATAAAACTGATTTGCTTTATTCACTTGTTAGTCACGATTTCTTACAACCCAATATTGAATCTCTTAGCTCTTGATTTAGCTCATTAAATCACAGTGTGAACTTGGTTTTCGTGGGATCGACCCCTAAGTACTACTACGATTTGCTGTGCACTTGCAGTAGGAAAACAGGGTTTAAAACTCGTGTATCAAGTTTTTGGCGCCGTTTCCAGGGACCAAATTTTCACCTGTGGTTTACGGCTAAGTCATTAGACTAAGAACCTTTCTGAAATCGTTTTCTTTTCTTTGCGTTTGCGTTTCAGGTGCATGACCACAAGGAACACAAGGAGCAAAAACAACGAGGACCTTATTAACTTGACAAATGCCGAGTTAGCAAGGAGAGAGCGAGAAAACAGAAGACGCAACACCCCCGTTCCAGAATCAGAAACGTCTGATACCGCCGACTCAGGGATGGGCGAACAAGCAGACATCGCAGCTCAGCTGCAACAACTTCAGACAGCCATGGAACAGCTTCGCTTGCAACAGGAGCAGCAACTCGTGCAACAACCAGCTTTCGGAGACAAGGATGCGACACATGCCTACTACCAAGATCGAACCATTCAGAGGCAAGACTATGAAATCAAGCCTCAGATGATTGCACTCGTGAAGCAGCATGTTTTCCATGGTCTGCCTGCCGAAATTCCGATGGATCACATCGAGAACTTCGAGGAAATTTTCAGAACAACCGGCTCCAATGGTGTGTCTCCATATTTCTTGAAATGCAAGCTTTTTCCTTTCTCTCTTGCGGGAAAAGCTTCACGGTGGTTGAAGTCTCTACCACCAGGCTCTCTAGCGACATGGGTTGATGCAAGATCGGCTTTCTTGGACAAGTTTTACATGAAGTCGAAAACCGCAGCCTTAAGGAGCAAGATATCCACGTTTGAGCAACTCTCCGGAGAAACTTTTAATGAAGCTTGGAAGCACTTTAAGGAATATAAGCGTGAGTGTCCTCACCACGGTTTTAGCGATGAGCAGCTGCTCAACACCTTTTACGATGGAGTGGAATGGGACTACAGAAACGCCTTGAATGCCGCCAGCAATGGAGACTTCTACACCAAATCGAAAGAAGGAGCTCTGGAGCTGATCGAGAACCTTGCCGCAAGCTCCAGCAACAAGTCTCCGGAGTACGACAGAAAGAAGGTAAATAGCGTGGAGTCCAAGAAAATCGATGAGCTCACAGCCAAGGTTACCCATCTACTAAAGGGAAACAGAAGTCGGTCCACTTCGTTGATGAGAATGGAGAAGAGCCCATTGCCCATGTTTTTGGAGAGGAAACCAGTGATGTTCAGATGGAGGTCAATTATGTGAATGGACAAGGTTTCAGGCAAAACTGCGGCTTCAATAACCAAGGTTTCAACACTCACCCAAACCTGTCCTACAGAAGCAATAATGTGGAGAACCCTCAAGATCAGGTCTACTCCAAGCAAGGAACCCAACCTCAGACGGGTTTTCAGCGAGGCTACTCTAGCAACTATCAGAGCCAGAACCGGCCATTCATCCCCAACCAAAACTGATTTCAAGGAGGAAATCAACCTAGGCAGCCCTACAACAATCCGCATCCCCAGCAGTTTCCGAAATCACAACCTCAGCAATTCCAGAATCCGCGGCCTCCTTCTCCAGCTACCGGTTCTCAAGATGAGCTGAAAAACATGATGCAACAACTTCTAGCTGGACAACAGAAAGCCGCAGCTGAGATTAATGCTAAGGTAGACACCATGTATGTGGATCTGAATGGGAAGTATGTAGCCGTGTGAACACACATGAGGCAGCTTGATGTTCAGATTGCTCAGACTGCTGAGTCAATAAAAAGGGCACCAGGAACTCTGCCTGGAAAAGTTGAGGCACCTAGGAAGGAGTTTGTTAACGCCATTGAGCTGAGAAGTGGGAAGACACTCCAAGATAGCGCAACCTCGCGATCGGAAAAGGGTAAAGTAGGAGACGCCAACT
This sequence comes from Isatis tinctoria, assembly GCA_010577795.1. NCBI lineage: Eukaryota > Viridiplantae > Streptophyta > Magnoliopsida > Brassicales > Brassicaceae > Isatis > Isatis tinctoria. The sequence continues at coordinate 14,719,220 of CM021250.1, read as the reverse complement.
ACGTGCACCCGTGCGACGAGCACCTGCTCAGATCAGGTCAAAGCACATACGAGACCGGTGAAACGAGTAACCACTCGACGCAAGCTGAATCAACATCTTCACCATTTGATATTTTGGAGGACGATACAACCGAGCACCTTGGCGTCTCATCCGAGCAGGTGCTCGGTCGAACCAAACCGCTCGTCCCATCACCAAAAACAGCTGTGACTCCAGAGAGAGTGTACAAGCCTAAGGTTCCTTACCCTGTACCACCCAAAAAGTCTCGCAAGGACTTGGAAGATGCTAAGTGCAGAGAGATGCTCCAAGATCTTACCGTCAAGCTACCTCTCGCTGATGCTGTTCAAATGATACCAGCTCTCAAACGGTACATGAAGACTCTGGTTTCTGGAAAAATCGTGGAGGAAGAAAAAGTGATGACGGTTTCAAAAGAATGGAACAAGGTTGTAAAGAAGAGAGGTGATCCAGGGCGATTTGTCTGGTCTGTCACAATTGGCCCTATGACCTTCGCATGCTCGCTATGCGATCTTGGCTCCAGCGTGAATCTCAAGCCTTACTCAGTGGCCAAGCGTTTAGGTTTCACCAAGTTCAAACCCACACGGATCTCTTTGGTCTTTGTCGATCGATCAACCAAGCTTCCCAAGGGAGTTTTGGAAGACATCTACGTGCAAAATGGAGACACACTGATTCCTGCCGATTTTGTGGTCCTCGAACTTGGGGAAGAGCCAAAAGATCCTCTGATTTTGGGCCGCCCTTTCCTATGCACAGCTGGTGCAATTATTGATGTCCAAAACGGAGTGATTGATCTTCAACTAGGCGACATGGTGATGACATTCGTGACGGACAAGCTGTTGAAGAAGCCTATGCTGGATGGACAGACCTTCGTAGTATAAGGCGTAGACGACGTCTACGATGAAGCCACTGAGGAAATTCTCTGCCCGGATCCTCTTGACACCGCTCTCACCCTAGCTGAACGAGAGCACGGTTTCATGAGTGAAGAAGCTGATAACCTTGCCAAGATGCTAGATTCCAGCTGCAGGATGGAACAGATGGTAGCCTACATGAGTCTGGACGATGAGGAGATACCGGCAGAAACAGTTGGAGCACCCTCTCAGATTCCGCGAGCACTTGCTCCGCCTCTCGATCCGATCGACGGCCCCTGGAGTGAGTTGAAAGCTCCTAAATTGGAGCTTAAAACTCTACCAGCCGGGCTCAGGTACGCATTTCCGGGAACAAACTCTACCTATCCTGTGATTATAAATGCCGACCTGAACAATGTGGAAGTAGCCTTACTTTGTGTGAACTTAGGAAGTATAGAAAGGCTATAGGCTACTCGCTTGCTGACATTCCTGGTATTTCGCCTGATCTTGCATGCATAGGATACATCTAGAAGATGAATCGATGAGCTTTATAGAACATCAGAGGAGGTTAAACCCGAATCTAAAAGATGTTGTAAAGAAGGAGATAATGAAACTTCTAGAAGCTGGGGTGATTTATGCTATTTGTGATAGTATTTGGGTTAGTCCTGTTCATGTAGTTCCTAAGAAAGAGGGAATCACTGTCATTAAAAACGATAGGGATGAGCTGATACTAACTAGGACTGTAATCGGACATAGGATGTGCATAGATTACCGTAAGCTAAATGCCGCCACTCGGAAAGATCATTTCCCTCTCCCTTTTATCGATCAGATGCTTGAAAGACTTGCTAACCACCCTTACTACTGCTTTTTAGATGGTTATTCAGGTTTCTTTCAAATACCCATCCACCCAGACGATCAGGAGAAGACGACGTTCACATGTCCCTACGGAACATTCGCCTACCGGCGCATGCCGTTCGGATTGTGCAACGCCCCAGCAACCTTCCAAAGATGCATGATGTCCATCTTTACGGACCTGATTGACGACATCATGGAGGTGTTCATGGACGATTTCTCGGTGTACGGGAACTCTTTCTCTTTTCGGTTCTAAGGTCATCGTGCACACCGATCACGCGGCTCTCAAGTATTTGCTGACTAAGAAAGATGCCAAGCCACGACTGCTCAGATGGATTCTTCTCCTACAAGAATTCGATCTCGAGATTAAAGAAAAAAAGGGGATAGACAGTGGAGCTGCCGATCACTTGTCTAGGATGTGGATTGATGCAGATACCCCTCTTGATGACAGTCTCCTAGAGGAACAAATCTACTTCATCGGCGTTTTCCAGATTGAGGAAGCACGTGCTCCCACCCAGCGAGCACTTGCTCAAGAAGAATTCTGCGCACAGGTCACACACACTGAGCGTTCCTCTACACCTTGGTTTGCCGAGATAGCCAACTACCTAGCTGCTGTTTGAGGAACCACGGAACTTCGTGGGTTACAGAAGAAAAAAATTCCTCAAGGACATCGGCCACTACTTCTGGGATGAGCCTTACCTGTACAAGCATTCCCCAGATGGAGTTTTCAGGAGATGCGTCACTGAAGAAGAGATCCCGGACATATTGTTTCACTGCCATGGTTCTTCGTACGCAGGTCACTTCGCCACCTTCAAAACGGTTTCCAAAGCATTGCAAGCAAGGTACTGGTGGCCGACCATGTTTACGGACGCCCAGCGATTTGTCTCCAGGTGCGATTCATGTCAGCGACAAGGCAACATCAGTAAGCGCAATGAGATGCCAAAGAACTTCATTCTCAAGGTTGAGGTGTTTGACGTTTGGGGAATCGATTTCATGGGCCTGTTTCCTTCTTCCTTTGGGAATGAGTACATACTCGTCGCGGTGGATTATGTGTCCAAATGGGTTGAGGCTATTGCGAGCCCTACAAATGACGCACGGGTCATCATTAAGATGTTTAAATCCATAATCTTCCCCAGGTTTGGTGTTCTGCGAGTTGTTATCAGCGATGGAGGCTCTCACTTCATCAACAAGATCTTTGAGTCTCTGCTGTGCAAGAATGGTGTTAAGCATAAGGTCGCCACTCCTTATCATCCACAAACGAGTGGGCAGGTCGAGTTTTCCAACCGTGAAATCAAGAGCATCCTGCAGAAAACTGTAAGCACAACTCGCAAGGATTGGGCTTCTAAGTTGAATGATGCTCTATGGGCGTACCGGACAGCTTACAAAACGCCACTAGGAACCACGCCATTCAACCTCATCTACGGAAAAACTTGTCATCTCCCTGTTGAACTGGAATTCAAAGCCACCTGGGCAGTCAAGTTTCTCAACTACGACATTAAACCAGCTTCAGAAAGGCGCATGATGCAGCTACACGAGCTTCAGGAAATTAGGCATCTCGCCTATGAGAACTCCAAAATCTATAGGAGCGGACTAAGGCGTACCACGACAAGCGCATCCTGGCTCGCAACTTTGCCCCAAACGACCAAGTCCTGCTCTTCAATTCTCGACTGAAGCTGTTTCCAGGAAAGCTACGCTCAAGGTGGTCTGGACCTTTTGATCAACAACAAAGGCGATGAGTTCGTGGTTAATGGGCAGCGATTAAAGCCATATCTCGCCGACACACAACTCGGAGACGGGGAAGATTTTCCCTTGACTGAACCTCCTCAGGCCTGATCAGCTCACCAAGTCAAGCTAACTACTTGACTTGGTGACCCACTAGTAAGTGTACATATTTTCTTTTTATTTCCCTTTGTTATTTGATTTTTGGATTTGTTTCTCCCTTGTTTCAAGTATATATTAAAAAAAAAAAATTCGCTGAAAATCGGCGATCCGATCCGAGCACATGCTCGATCCAGGTAAGTTTCCTGAAATTTCAAAACGGTTTTTAAATCCCACGCTTTTCTAAAAAAAAAAAAAAAAATTCCTTTTTCTATTTTTCCTTTTTCTCCTTCTTCTTCCCCGATTTCTTCTCCCCCTCTCTCTCTCGCCAATTTCAAAAACCTTCCCAACCCAGATTTTTTAATTCTCCACGGATTTGCACAGTTTTTGGGTCGATTTCATTCGCCTTCTCGCCCTCTTTTCGAATCTCCCATCACTTTCTTCAACCGCGCAAGGTACGTCTTCAAAACTCGATTTTTCAGTCCGCCATGGTTAAGGGAAGTTTCGAAATCTCTCTCTCTCTCTCTCTCTCTCTCTCTCTCTCGTGTAACCAGACTTAGGATCGATGATATCTTTGTCCCCTCACAGCGATTTCACATCTTTGGCTTACGATTTTGAACTTTAAGACTTCGCATGCAAAAAGCTTACACAGGCTGCTGTTGATTTAGGGTTTGTGCTTTACCTTCTTGGTTCGTTGATAAATGGTTATACCTTTGATGAGAATTGATTAACATGGATTGATTGATTGATGGTTTTATTTCGGCGATTTGCGATTTTCTTTCCTTTGAGCTCATGCTCGTTTATATCGCTTTGGGCAGGTACTCATGGCTCCAAAACAACACCGCAGGGGCAAGGAATCAGTCCCATCTTCGTGGCTGTACCCGTGGCTGCATACAGAGAAAACGCCATTCGTCCTTCCGGACGACAACTTACCGTTCGAATCCGACGAGGTGTGGGATCAACGGGACGCCGCTTATTACAACAAGATATTGGAGCTCACCCTTGCGCAGACTCGCTTCGTTTGCCGCGAAACATTGCAGATGCTTGGACTGTACGATTCCGTCACTAAGATCCTCTCCAACGCTCAGTGCCTGGCTTTCTCTTTCGAAGAGTCGATTCTCTATCCGGAGCTCGTCCGCCAGTGTCTAGCCTCAGCCCGGATCATTCACAGAGATCCCACCAACCGCACTCTCGCTGGTGCCACTTTCATGTTTAAAGCCGGCGGACGACGATTTGACATCCCTATGATGGACTTCACCACCATGTACGGTTTCCGGCACGAGGTTGAGCGGCTCGACTTCCCCAAACGCTTTCCGGAAGCACATACTTTCTTGGAGACGATTGTGCGCGGAAAATACAGTTCCAACGCCTCCACCCAGTCATGCATTCGCCATCCGGCTCTCCGCATTTGCGCCCGGATCTTCAGTAATATGGTGTTCAATCGCCCAGCCGGAAACAAGGTACACATGGAGGAGATGATTCTACTGTATCTTGGTTGCAGTGACATTATTGTCGGCTCTTATGGAGAGAATACCCTTCTCCTTGGAGCACCACTCCCGGAGACTTACCGTTCTAACCTCGGCATGCATTTCGCCGAAATGATCTGCAGCATCAAAGACCGCAAGACAAAGCAAACAGAGCGGATTGGCAGCCTTCTCACCGGACTCTTCGAGATTGCGCATGTCCAGCTCCGACACTTCACCTACGAAGAGAAGGGTGAGCGGATGGACATTAGGCACCTTCTCCACTCTCGCTTTCTCTCTCCCTCCGGATAAGATCAGCATCTATACAGGTACTCGGGTTTTAACGGACGGCCACGACACATCTATCTTCCGGATCCAGAGAAGACGCAGCTTTTCTCTCTCGAGGATTTGCGCTTCTGCCATTCCGTACTTCTCTTGGATGATGGCACGCATCGCTCCTTCTCTGACCCAGACTTTGCCAGCTCTTCTCACGGCCCTACGCCTCACCTGGAGGACGATTTCATCCACAGCACCCCACAGTCTCGTCGCCCCTCAACTTCTGCCGCCACTGGCGAGTTCGACCTTGCTCCCATCTCCGATGATGCAGATACTGCTGAGTTCCGCAGATGGATGATCACCTCGCAGCGCAAGAACAACAGTCTCATGCAGCGAATCCTCCAGCGCCTTTCCAGTGGTTGTTGTCACCACTCCGCAGCGGCCACGACGAGCCCATCCGAGAGACATCCTCGACGCCACAGACGCACCGGACGAGCTAGGAGCGAGAGCCCCGAGGACCCACCTGCCCATTGACGACCCGTACCCCTCTCTATCTCTTTGTGATATCCACTATTTCTTTTTGCTTTCTTTGTTTTCTTCGTTTTCTTTTATTTTCTCCTCTGGTTTATTTCACACCGAGACGGTGTGAAGTAAGTCTGGGGGAGGTTATTATCGAGTCTTCATTTTGTTTCTTGTTATCTTCTTTATTTTGTGTCAGTCTTTTATAAGGGTCAAATCACAACTTGTGGAGATTATGACCAAAATCTATGATGAGTTTGAGTTTTTAACCATTTGTGAATTTTGCCTCTTTTCTAGTGAACATTGCTGCAGAATTTAGAGTGCAAAGACGAGCCAACGCCTCTTCACATTCGGATCCTTTCTCAGGCCAGAAAACTTCAATCCCTTTAAGGTTTATCGGATAGGCTCTAGACTCTATTTTATATGGACGTAATCTGGACTTTAATTCTTCTTGTTATTGGCACTAGGATTAGAAAACGTGTTACATCATATATTCAGGACTTCTTATTTCTTTTGCCACTCCTGCTGATCCTGAATAGCTAGCTTTTAGTTAGTACCTCACCCTGACCCTAACCATCTATTTATACCACATGCAATCGTATTTTTATTTTTCATCTATGCAGATATGTGCAAAAAGGTCGGGGAGAAAAGCACTAACGCAGCTTTTGATTCACTCTCGCTGAAGAAGATGTCAGGTGAAAGCTGGAAAAATTTCACGAGCACATGCTCGCTATGCCCGCTAGTTCGGAGCACCTGGTCCGCGGTATCCAGAAAAGAAACAAGTCTAAAACGACCTGCTGGGGTATGAGGACACAAGGGATCACATCTAGCTAAGGGACATACACACAAGTAAAACCCCCTTATCCGCAAGGTAACTCTCAATATAAAAAAAAAAGAGAAAAACCGAGCTAGTAGCTCAAGGATATGGGGTGGCGAGTTAGTAACTCAAAAGTGTGTCCCAAAGCATGAGTAAATCGCAAGAAAGCAAGAAAAGGAAAATAGGAACCGAAGATGATAACCAATTTATAAGGAGGAGAGTGAATTAGAGGTTGTGGACATCAATGAGTCTATTCTCCCTTGCCGTTTTGTGCGATATCCTGCACTCTCTTTTGAAACACGGTAACCCTAAACACTCTTAAGCTCTACCATTAAATATTAGCCTAATCTTTACCAAGCCTCGTTTTACTAAGCTAGTGTTTTTAGCAAGAAGTTCACGCCACCTCTAATTGAATGTAGAGAGTCTATTGTCTTGAACTTAGATTTTTCTGGGGTTGTGAGCCGTATGGTTTGAGGTTGGTGAACTTTGCTGTCGAGGTTTTCGGTAAGGCAATGTATCTCTTATTCTAAGGTATGTGGTCTGATAATATTGGTCTATTCATGGTTTCTGAGATTTTGAGAGTCTCCACCGATTTCTCTGTGTCTTGGTTTTAGTTTTGTTTGAGGACAAACAAAGATCTAAGTCTGGGGGAATTGATATGTTTGGATTTTTACCCTTCCTAACCCTTTTATCTAATTATTTTCTTGAGTTTTTGAGTATGTGTTAGGAGTTTTAGGTAGCTTTGAAGCTATTATTGGAGTTTGAAGCATTTGGAACCTTTGGAATAAAAAAGAACCAGATTTGAAGAAAAGAAGGAAAATCATGCGAAGTATAGCCAACTCCAATCGGCGAGCACATGCTCCCGAATTTCGGCCACCAAGCGAGCACCTGCACGCCGCGGAAGATAACAAAAGGAAGGAACAAAACCTAATCAGGGCCGTCAACTTTTAAGGGCCCAGCCGCCTCCCAGCCGCCTATCTCCTCTTATATAAATACTCTCCTTAGTCTTAGGTTTTATTATCTTATCTTTTTGCTTTTGGCTTTTAGCTTTTGAATACCTAGGAATTCTTTTGTAAGAGAGAAGATCTCAAGCTACAATTTGGAGAAGATTTCTGAACCCTAGTTCTTCTAATTTTTAATATCGATTTCATGCATTCTTTTAATTCATCTGTTTTATTTCTTTCTTCTTTCATTATGTCTGAGTAGATCCATTAGTTAGGTTAATGTTTTCAAAGGAATTCATGAGCTAAGGTAATAGGAATCAAAATCGATTGTCTTCATCTAGGTGGTTCTTATTGCTTGAATCGATTTGGTCAATCTATTCCTGATCTTAGGTTTATCTAGACAGCGAGAGTTGCTAGGTTGCTAGAAGAGATTTAGATGAGCGATTTATTCATTACCTGCGAGAGTAGATGTATTTGAGAATTGTGAACAAATCAAACCTAATCATTAATGCCTATCAGCGATTTCTAATGCCAACGAGAGTTAGGATTTTTAGGTTGCTAAATAAAGATATTGGTATCACAAGAGTGAATTAATATTATCTCCGTGTTTGAGTTCTAGACTTGTTCTTAATAATCGCCTAAATAGTTGTTTGACCTTGCTCTGAATTTCCTGCGAATTGTCTTGACCTAACGCTTGCTTTATTATTGAAAAAACAGATTGGGTTATTTCTAATTCTATTTCGGGTTCGGTTAGGTTATTTAGGTTCGGATCGGGTTTCAGATTTCATATCAAACCCGATCGGGTTTTTGTTTCGAGTTCGGTTCGGTTTGTTTTGGGTTAGAGTTAGGGTTTTTTGGGTTTTTTCAAAACCAAAGTAACCAATGTAATGGAAAAATCGAAAAAATAAGGTATTTAGAGTTCGGGTATTTCAGGTTCGGATCAGTGTATTCGGGTTTCCGCTTTTCAGGTTTAGACAAATATAAACTGTTATGGTTTTTTTTTTCAAGTGTATTTATCGGGTTCTGTTGGGGTCAAAATCCCCTCCTCGGAGATTGATGAGACGAAAGCTCGAATCAACGGTTGAACATTTCATATTCTGGCAGCAACGAGATTTCTTTGTTCGAGAAACCGCCTCTCGACACACATGGCCTCTTGGCATACGCATCAACCGCCCGTTGCTGATCACAACAGGGTGACTTAACCATGGTTCTTTAACATCCTGCAGTGGATAAGGTTAGTGCGCTATACAAATCTCCGGACAACATCCGAACGGCGTGACCTGACATCCCGCGATCCTACAGGGAGCATCGAAGACGATGTTCTTTTAAGCTTATCTTCAGGAGCATTTCGCATAGGCAAATAGTGCGAGGTGTAAACCGCGAAATAAGCTCGTAAACCCAGTAAGATGCTTGACATGGAAAGCTGGTCTTGAACATCTCTGAACGCAGTATCAAACCGGCTCCGATACGAGATTCTAAACGCGTTCAGTCGAGAGAGGAATTTAAACGTGTAACTCCTCGACACCAAAACACAAACCCAGGAAAACATCGCAACCTGGCCAAAAGTTCGAGTGTCCGGAAAAACACTCCAACTCAACGCAAACGCCTCTTGGCAAGCGACAAACAAAGCAAACGCCTCTCGGCAAGCTTTACAACGCAAACGCCTCTTGGCAAGCGACAAACAAAGCAAACGCCTCTTGGCAAGCGAGAAACAAAGCAAACGCCTCTCGGCAAGATATAAAACACAAACGCCTCTTGGCAAGCTATACAGAACATCGCCTCTTGGGCCATTATCAACATCGCCTCTTGGGCCAACATCAGTATCACCTCTAGGCAAACGAACCAGTCGCCTATCTCTTTCAGAGATTGGGCCTGACATCTTTCATCAAACAAGAAACACTAAGCAAGAAAAGAAAAGGCCTCGTAAACGGTTCAAAACTTTTTCATTAATCTCAGAAGCAAAAACTCATACGGCCCACAAAAGAAGTCGGACGATACAAGGATTCAAAAAAGAAGATGAAACAAAAAAAAAAATCCAGAAACAAAAACGAAGATCAAGACTCCGGGCCAACCGCCTTAACCACGGCAAGGTCCGTAATCCCAAGAATGGCCTCGTTGAATCTGGCTGGATCAAGAACTCCGATCGACGCGGCCTCCTCCTCAAGCGAGCTAGGTTCGGAAGTCGGAACGGTCGGATCACTAGAAAGAGGAACCAACTGAGAGTCGATCTTCTCCCGAACCTGGGCAATCATGTCATCAAACCGGCTATCAGCACCATTAAAGCGAGCTTTCCATTTTAAGAGCTTGGCCTTCTCTCGATCTAAGTCGGGAAGTTCGCCATTTTGAAGCAACGCAATCAACTCAAGGTTTCCCGCAATCTGGGCCAAATTCACCTCCTCGGCCCTTGCTTTGGACAGAGAACCGAGAGTTCCCGTTAACTCCTTCAAGAAGACCGGAAGCTCGGCGGAACAAGCCTTGCAACTATGAGCATCACGCGAGGCCCTAGCAGTCACTATCTGGCTCGCTAAATCCTTTAGCTCCTCGGACTGACGAGAAACCTTAGCCTTCAGGCGAACGGACATACACACGGCTCTGTCTTTTTCAGCTTGCAAATCCGAGACTTGTCTCTCGAGCAACTTGATCTGCCGCGACGATTTAAGAACTTCACCGAGCGAACACTCTCTTCGGCGCGCTTGCGAACCCCGCGAACGGCGGTGTCATACGAACCGATGCACTTGTTCACGGAAGATATGAACTACAAACAAAAAGGAGCGTCAAGAAAAAGAAAATATCGAAGAAAAGGAAAGAAGGCAAAAAGGAAAATTCACCTTCGAACCGCATAAAGCCATCTCCTCATATGTTTCGGATTCTTCGAGATCACCATATGGAGGAAACCTGAAGGTCGAGTCCACCATCGCCGAAAAACTTTTGGCTGCCTGGCGACGGTTTTTGCAAACCGACTCCGGGAAAGCAAGCCGGGAGTCCGACGGCATGCCAGGCGAAGAAGATTTCTTCACCGCGTCTTCCGCCAATTCGGTCTCTCACTTTTAACGCATGACGTTGTCCGCTCCACTCAAGCTATAAACGACTCCCCGAGAATCTGGAGCTCGCTTTGCCGCATTACGCTCCAAGATCGCATCCTTCTTAAACGGAGTAAGAACAGCCGGTGGCGAAACCGGCCCACCAGCTTGCCATTCAGGCGGAGGAACGGCTAGAGAGCTCCCCGCCGGCTTGGAGACTGAAGACGGGCCGACGGCTTGGTCCCGGGCTTAGTAGCTGACCGGTCGTCCGTCCCCTTCGTCTTCTTTCCATCCTTCTCCATCTTCTCACGAAGCGATAACCTAACCATGATAACAAGCGAAAAAAAAAGAAGGAGGAGAGCTTTTTAGTATCAAAATCGTGGAAGACAAGGAGAGGAGGAGGGCACATATATATACAACAAGGCTGCATGGAAGGATTGGGAATTTTCCTATTTCTAAAAAGGAAAAAGAAAAAAAGAAATGAGTTTTTCCAATTCCCACCTTTTTAGGAAAAAGGAACTTCTTCCAATTCCTTTCCAAGCAAGAAAAAAGAAAATTTTCAGTTTCTGAAAAGAGGAGGATTTTTCCAATTCTCAAACATAACAAGAAAAGGAAAATCCTCCACCAAATCGGCCGTCTATGAGTTTTGGGCCCGAGGATTAAAATATTCGCTACAATCATTTTTCGGCGACCTACCCACAAGAAGACACAAGTAGAGGCCATTAGTCCATCAATCCCGATAAACATTTCATCAAACGCTCCTCGCCCATGCAAGCAAAGGCCACGAGCTGGGGGCAAACTGTTGGGGTCAAAATCCCCTCCTCGGAGATTGATGAGACGAAAGCCCGAATCAACGGTTGAACATTTCATATTCTGGCAGCAAGCCCACGAAATGAGACCGAACGCCTGCCCGGGACAAAGCTCTTGGCCTAACCGGTCGCAGATAAACTAGACGAGTAGTGACCGTTTGAACTCTTTCCTTATCCTTGGTTTTATTCCAAAGGATTTTCCGGGAAAGGTTTTAACGAGGCAAATTGGTTCACTAATCTTTAACCCGTTCAGGAGCTCATCAAGTCGCTCCAACCAAACGCCCGTCGGACCAAGCTATTGGCATCCGGTCCGACGGATGAACTGAATTCTCTAACAGCCTCTCAAGACGAATCTGAGCATATCTTCTTAGCCCGGAGCATTCGCCGAGTCGAGACATGAGCTACGACCGGACCTCACCCTCACAGACCGGCCCCGTAAGCCATTTCCCGACTATCGGGCCTCGGCCCAATAGTTCCCGACGAAACATCACGCCATTTTAAGACGGACTTCACGGGGTTCAGAACATGGAAAAACGTCGAGGAGTTTACTTAAAATAAACCGGAGTCAAGGCCTTAACCAAAGAAGATCAGACCAGAAGATTAAAAAGACAAGGTGGGCCAAAACAAGACGGACGGGCCGTGACAGAAGAGAGGCGACAGGTCGGCGGCTCATCATGCTATTGGCGGCTGGGAAAGGGATTTTTACAACGTCCCACATTGCTTAGATTAGTCTTTGAGACCCCAGGCTCTCTCATATAAATAGACACCCTTGTATTCACTTACAAAATATCCCAACTCAAGTGCAAGAGCTTTCGAGATATAAGACAATAAGTCTTCTCGAATATTTTTGTACTTAGAGAAATTATTAATAAAATTCTATTTCTCATCTTTTTACTTTTTTGCCCTTTGGTTCTTGTTTAATAGAATTTTCGGAGCCCCGAGAAATATAAATTTCGACAGTGTGAGTTTCGGCTCTCATAGGTTCTGTTCGGTTTATTCTGTTTCGGGTTTGGACAAACTAAAATCGATTGAATTTTTTAATATATCTTTCGGATTCAGGTTCAGGTTTTTCGGGTCGGGTTTGGGTTTGGGTTTCAGATAAAATTTCCAGGCCTAAGACGTAAGATATATCAGGTTACTAACATTGTTATAACAAAAATATTTTAGATACTTCTGAAATTTGAATTAATATGCAAAGATTTATAAAGCTACCTGTTTAGAACGAAATAATATATGCATTTTGTTTCAATGGTCTTTTTGTTTTCTATGCAGAAGAAAATCACTTCTAATCGTCGGGAGAATATAATAAATTAGATTAGTTTGACGAAGAATAATATATTTAAAAAGTCCTTGAGATTTGCGTGAGGATCGAAGTTCTTAACTTCTTATGTGGGTGAATGTTTAATTGCTTAAGCTTGACAATAAGATGGCAAAAATGAATGGGGTTTAAACTCTCCTTTTAATATAACTAGTGATGGTCCATCCCGCGCACCTAATTTGACGAAGAATAATATATTCAAAAAGTCCTTGAGATTTGCGTGAGGATCGAACTTCTTAACTTCTTATGTGGGTGAATGTTTAATTGCTTAACTACTTGACTATAAGATGGCAAAAGTGAATGGGGTCTAAACTCTCCTTTTAATATAGCTAGTGATGGTCCATCCCGCGCACCTAATTTAACGAAGAATAATATATTCAAAAAGACTTTGAGATTTGCGTGAGGATCGAAGTTCTTAACTTCTTATGTGAGTGAATGTTTAATTGCTTAACTACTTGACTATAAGATGGCAAAAGTGAATGGGGTTTAAACTCTCCTTTTAATATAACCAGTGAATGCACCACCCCGCGCTTGCTGAACCATTTGTACACAACTTACTGAAGGCGTTTAAAAGTTCCCATCAGTGCTGCCAAAGAGAACCAATAAGCTAAATAAGATCAAGGAACCAATTGATTTTATACGTGCTAGCGCGAGAGAGACGACATCGTCCTGAATAACTAGCTTACCCATTCCTTTTTATGATTTCATCAATTTTAGATTGACAAAGGTTTTTTAATAACGTGACAGGCTGACAGCCATTTTTCACGTGTCTCGAAAACATTTGATTTAGTTTTAGCTTGTTTAATTGGTATGAAAATTAGGGAAGCACATTAATGTTTGATCCATTTTACAATGATATATTAACATGTGAACCATGGATCCAGGCTTCAACCGTGGAAATCTCTACGAAAAGAGACATTTTTTAACATTAAATCACCATGAAGCTGGCAGAAAATGCAGATTAGTTTAAGGGAAATAATATGAATTAAATTATTTCAAAACTGAATTGACAACTATTGTAGAAGATTGGATATTTACTTCATCTAAAAAACAACGTTTCTTACTTATTGATTGCTAGCTACTATCAAAGATCGGTTAAAAAATCTTCAAAATAAGAAAAGCATAACTAAAACAATTGATAACAAATTTAGAAAATTTTCTTAAATATTCATTATCAAAATATTTTGTTTTTATAAAAGTGAAATGAACAAAAATAAAGTTTTAGAATACTTTACTAAATAATACCAAATTTTACAAGACTTAAATTATAGTAGGCTACTAACATTAGTGTAACAAAAATTTGTAGAATGAAATTTGAATTAAAATTCAAAGGTAGTATAGAGTTACATGTTTGGGTTGAAATAATATATGCATTTCGTTTTAATAGATTTTACTTCAGCTGAGAGATATCTATGATGAAAGAAACAGCCAAAAAAATATATTGCAAGTGTTCATATTTTAGGAAGATGAAATATTCACTCACTCGCATCGTAAGACCACGTTCTAATCCAGTTGGAAACTGTTTCTTTCGTTTCCTGTGTGCGGAAGAATAAACTGAAAATCTTCAAGAAAAAGATAAAGAGTTATCTTTCCAAAATATTTTCGATATCTAAATTATATTCATTTGATGGCGAATAATATACTAAAAAAGTCTGAGGTTTACATGAGGAGTTTCGTTTGAGGATGGAAGTTTGTATTTGTAGGTGAGTATTTTTTTGCCTAAGTTTGGGCTTAAACTCTTCTTTTGATATTTTAGATGTTGTCATAGCATTAATTTACGGTTACACTTAAATTGTCTCGAATTGAAACCTTGTTTCCAGAACCCTGCTTTATAATAAAACATTTGATACATTGCACAGGTCTCAATCCAACAAAACATACCATAAGTCTACATTCAGAATACAGGATACATGTTTTACTCTAGTTAGAAGCATTATTACTAGAGTAAACCTGGTTAAGTTCAACACATGATCATTATGTCCATTGGCCATGTAATGGATGTTCCCGTTGCGTCGTCCATAGTCTCGATCTCAGAAGATGGCCTCCAAACTGCTGCGTTCTTCACCTTCACGATATCCACCCAAACTCTAACTGCATTAGGCCCCAATGGAACAATGTAGACAGTTTGGTTTGGGTCGTTTGAAGCCCAACGTCCTACAGCAACAATCTGATTGTTTCCGCTAATATCCATCAAGTTGCATTTCTGATTTTCTGTGGAGCTTCATCAGGCGGATTGTTATGCTGCAATGTTTACAATGCAAACAATATTATTACTGTAAAATTAATATAAAATCACAGCAAATTCGGACCATATTAAAAAACAATTACCTTAGATCTTCGAAGAGGGGATTGTGAAGGAGACGTAGGCTTCTGAATGGGAGACTTGGGATTTTTAATGGGAGACTTAGGCTTCTGATGGGAGACTTAGGCTTCTGAATGGGAGGCTTACACTTATGAATGGGAGATGTTGCATCATGGTTTTTTTCAAAGACAACTCTGTTTGCAGGCCACACTACATTAGACTTCAATGAGTCTTCCAGGTATTTCATTTCCGGTGTAGGGCTCCACAGAAATGTATCAGGTGCATGTACCACATCCACAAACACTTTTATTGCATTTGGTCCGAGAGGGGGACCATTTACCAATGCTGTTGGTTCCTGAGAATGCCATCGTCCTTCTGCAACAACATCATCATTTGTTGACCAGTCTAGTAGTTTGCATTGGTTCCCAGAGTCTCTCGTAATGTCTTCATATTGGAGCTCCTGATCCGTGAGAATACACTTATGGGCTGGCCATGCAATCATCTCTCCAACAGCTTTCTCGACAATAAACGTTTCCGGTGCAGGTCTCCAAAGAAAGGCATCTGATTTTAGTGCAGTTTCAACAAGTACTTTAACAGCAAGAGGACCTAACAGAATGCCATTCACAAACTCAGCTGGATCAGATGAAAGCATGCGTTTCTCAGCAACGTTTTCATCACTACCAGACCAGTCAACCAAAACACACTTAGGTTGTGACGATATTTTGTTAACACTCTACAAAATTTTAGTCAGAAATATGTGGTCATTAGTACGAGCATAAAATATGTTCCTATTTAGTATAAACATGACATATAACTGAGAAAAAATACTTACTCTTGCAGCAACTGAGTTTTCACCTATTTCAGGTTCTTGTCTCTGTAACATAAAGAAATCGAATTCAAAATTTATGTAAGAAATCAGAAGTTTAATGTAATAATTGATAACTGTTAACGTATGCTTCGTACTTGTTGCCTAAGCTTGACAACTTCATCTTTCAACTCTCTTACCCGTTGACGCAAATGATGATGCTGCTCTTCCATATCTGCCATAAAAAATTTCTTAACTTGGAAACATGTTAACTTAGTCATACTCATGCTTCTACCCACAGCCCTGAGGTGTCCCAGATTATCAGCTCCTAAAACTTGGGAAAGGTGGTCTTCTTTTGGGTTTGTAGAATCTGACTGACCATCATTAAGCAGCTCTGCTGCCTTTCTCTGCATAAAAGACATATTTGCAGACCAAGCTATGACATAACCCAAATACTAATTCATTCGAAGAAAAATTCATAACTTACAAACTTCTCACCAGCATTCGTGTTGACTGGTGAGCCATCTTTTTTAGTACGGGATTTGACCCAAAACTTTAGTCTAGTTACCTCAGATGGTTTTTCACCATTTTTTTTCTGCAAGGAAAACAACACATCAGTCAAAAGAGGTGGTCCTCTATAGTAGGCTTCGCATAGCAGTCAAAATAGATGGTATCATTTCTTCTACCAGCCTGACCATGCCTTTACGGCTACAAGGGTGAAGAATTTGTTTGCTTCTTCTCTCCTTGTACTGATCACTCACAACCTAAACATATTCACATTATGATTATTATATCCAATGCATAGACCAAGTAAAAAAAATATTAATACCTTAAAGGCTGCGCTTGTTTTCAGTTTGACAAACTTACGCCATTCGATTGGTGAAACATTTTTGGGTCGCAGATTCATCCTCTGTTGGTTAGTTATGGCCACATTCCTAAGCTTCGTTACGAGGCGTGATTTGGAAGCCCTCCACGGAAATCCCATTTGCTTAAGCATCCTTTGGTAGTCTTCATCAAGCTCAAGCATTGCCTGCAATCTCAATATTCAAAATCAAAATTTGTCTACAAACAACAAATAGCTGTAAATGTAATGAGAAGGTTACCTGAACAGATTTACACAGAACTGTTTTCACTTCTTCACTGATTTTCCTCCAACCGTCAACTGTGACAGGAACATGTTCCCGAACCAATAGACCTAGGTATGATGATAACTTTACTGAACCCGGTCCAGTAGCTTCTCCCATGAAAGTGAAATCAACTCGTTCTCTCCTATTTGGATCTCTGGCGATGTTCTTCATCTTTGTTGGTCCTTGCTTTTTTTTTACGCTTAGGTTGATCCGGATGCTCGCCCTCTTCATTCTCACCTTGGGGCTCTTCCTCATTTACTCCTTCTTCATGTTGCATTTCTTCTTCGTTTTCTTCATGTTGCATCCCTTCCTCGTTTTCTTCATGTTGAGTTTCATCCTCGTTTTCTTCAGGTGAACTTGTCCTGCGTGGCTCTGCCTCTTCCAATGGATGTGGAGGTGGAAGTAGAGGTTCAACTGGCTGTGTGTCTTGCTCTTTTCGTGAAGGAATAAAGCCCATATATTCACACTCATCATTATTATTCTTCTTTCTTTGTGTACACTTCTTGCAGCGCCCCATAGCAAATCACCTGAAACAAATAACATAATGAGTCATCTCTACCACAGCAAGTGAAAACCGATCTAAATAAGACATCACACAGGATCAATCAGATCACACACAATTCATACACACACAACGATCAACCAAACATCACACATGATATTATGTATTTTTAACATATTTTGATTTGTTTTTAGTATTCGGTTTGAGTTTTGATTTGCATCTTTCGTTAGTTTTTCGAGTCTTTTCTATTGTTTCAAGTCTTTTTACAGATTTTATAGAGTTCGGATGGAGTTTGGCGCTTATGGACATGTTCGAGTCAAGTTAAGGTGGAAAACACGAAGAGAACGACCATTCCCCAAGAGAACGACCGTTCTTTGAGTAGAGCGACCACTCAGAACGACCGTTCACTCAACAGAACGATCGTTCCCCACCTCACCAACTCTGCCGACAAAAACGCAAGAGAACCACCGTTCTCTCAAACGAACGATCGTTCCCCATCTCACCTACTTCGCGAACGACCACGTAGAACGACCATTCTTCCACCAGAACGATCGTTCCCCTACTCACCAACACCCACCTACTTCGGTCGACTACCAGAACGACCGTTCTCCACCAAGAACGACCGTTCCCCGTCTCACCTACTCCCCTTCACCTTGGCCTATATATTGGACTCACACCTGATGCTTCAAACCACACCATCTTCTTCTCCCACTCTTCTCTAGCTTCTAAACATTGCTTCTTCTCTCTTTTAAGCTTTAATGTTTATGTTTTTATCAAGTTCTTATTAGTTTCTTTTAAGCTTTAAACATTTATGCTTTAATTAAGTTTTACTTTCAGTTCTTATTACCTATCTTTGTGCTTTAATCAAGTTCTATTAAGTTTACTTTCAGTTCTTATTATCAATATTTATGCTTTGTTCAAGTTCTTATTAAGTTATTTTCAGCTTTCATTATCTATTCAAGCTTTTATGATGAACTCTATAATCTCTATGTTTTCTTCTTCTTTAATCATGTCTGAGTAGATCTCTTAGTTAGGTTAAGGTTTGTCAAAGGAGTTCATGAGCTTTAGGGTTAAACACAAATAGGCTATCCAAATCAATGTCTTCACCTTTGTTGTTCTTAATACTTAGATCGAATTGATCACTTGATTTTATGATATTAGGTTTAACTTAGACAGCGAGAGTTGCTAAGTTGCTAGAAGAAACTTGGGTGAGCAATTTATTCATTACCTGCGAGAGTAGATGTATTGGAGAATTGTGAACAAATCAAACCTATCTTTAATGCTTGTATACGATTTCTAGTACCAGCGAGAGTTAGGATTTCTAGGTTGATAGACAAAGATATTGATACCACGAGAGTGGATTGATATTATCTTAGTGTTTGAGTTCTAGACTTATGCTTAATCATTGCCTGAATAGTTGTTTGATCCTTTGCTCTGAATCTCCTGCGATATTCCTTGACCTAACGCTTGTTTAATATTATCTTAACAACCGATCTTGCTTTTATTACTTGCTATTTACAAAACCAAAAACATAATTGAATTGTCTTACTTTTGATTTAGCTCATTAGATCAAAGTGTGAAACTGGTCTTCGTGGGATCGACCCCTAAATACTACTTCGTATGCTGTGCACTTGCAGTAGGAAATAAGGGTTTAGAACTCGTGTATCAACACACAATGATCAATCAAACACTACAAATGACCAAATGAGTTAGAAGCTACATTTCACACAAATATGCCTTCACAATCAGATTGGGCATTCTGAGCTTCTTCCATATCATCACCCATCTCGATATTAGATGGCAATGGTCAAATATCTGTGTTTCCATCTTCATCACTGTATCTTCTTGAAGGACCTCTTAGAACAACATACCAATTTGAAGAATCATCTTCCCTTAAGTAAAAGATATGCTTCGCCTGTGAAGCTAATATGTATGGATCTCTCACAAAGGAAACCTGACTTTGATTTAAGTTAACAAGCGTGAAGCCATCTTCCACCTTAACTCTGTTACCTTTTACTGCCCAGTTACATCGGAAAAGAGGAACATAGAACGTATTATAATCCAACATGATAACATCGACTACTTTCCCGTAGTATGATACCAAATCAGCTACTTGAAGATACTGGAGGTGCATGCTTGTAACCAAGAGAAAAGAATCAGTATGTAGTTAATCATAGAAAGGGTAAGTGGATTAAAAAAACAGAAACTCACTCAACATAAGGGTCCACGACAGCCATATTCTGAATGACTGCTAGATGGGAATCTCCATTTCAGACAGAGTAATATCAGTGCCTGCTGATATTGGACAACCATGGATGATAGAGCTGCTTTCATACTCAGTATCCCTCTCTACTTTTTCCTGAACACTTGTTTTTTTATAAAGAAAATCGCTACAGAATGCATGTCTTCTTGTGCTAGATAGAACTCAACAATACAACCCTCTGGTCTTGCATGATTTCTAACAAACTCTTTCAGAACTTTCATGTACCTAAACAGAATAAGGAACCAATCAATTTTAGGAGGATATAAGTGATATCATCAAAGTAAAGGTAGAAATTGCACCTCTAAATGGGTACATCCAGCGAAAATGAACTGGACCACTGATATGAGGCATTTTTACCTCATTCTAAACATTGTTTTCAAGTCCTTTTCGAGTCTTTTTAGTCTTGATCGAGTCGTTTCAGGTCATTAGGAAGCTTTAGATGAAGTTTGGAGTGATTAGAGCCTTTGGAGCATAAAAGAATCATATTGGAAGAAAAGAAGGCGAATCTGTGAAGAATTACCAATTTCACCTCGGAGCACCTGCTTGGCACCCAGCGAGCACCTGCTCGCACGGCCGGAGTAAAAAAAGGGAGGTCGTTTTGGCCTAACCCTAATGACGGAAAAGAGGGAGTAGCCGCCTAGAAGACTCTATTATATATACTCCCTTTAGTTTTAGGTTTTTAATCATCTTTGGTCATCTTTTACTTTTTACCTTTAGTTTTCCTATTCTCGAGGGCTTTGTATTATTTTTGGGAGAGGAATCTCTGCAACATCTGGAGAAGAATTCTGAACCCTCTTTCTATATTTCAATATCGATGCATTCTTTTAATTCCATCATTTTGCTTTCTTTTATTTCTATGTCTGAGTAGATCTCTTAGTTAGGTTAGGGTTTTCAAAGGACTTCATGAGCTAGGATCAAACACAAATAGGCTAATAAATCGATATCTTCACCCTTGTTGTTCTTAATGCTTGGATCGAGTTGATCACTCGATTTTATGATCTTACGTTAACTTAGACAGCGAGAGTTGCTAGGTTGCTGGAAAGAACATTGGTGAGAAATTTGTTCTATATCTGCGAAAGTAGATATGTAGGAGAATTGTGAACATATCAAATCGGATCTATAATGCTTGTTTGCGATTTCTAGTGCCGACGACAGTTAGGATTTCTAGGTCGTAAAACAAAGTTATTGATGCCACGACAGTGGATCAGTATTATCCCTTGTTCTAAAACTCGCCCGCCTAGCCGAGTATACGGCCGAGAATACTCTAGACGGTGGTAGAGCGTGGCGAGTTGAGTTATACGGCTATATTATACAATTACTAGAGTTTTTTTCCGTCTAAACCATATAATTGGAAAGAAACGACGTAAATATGACAACTAAATCAATTTAGATCACTTAAATCGATAATAATTTGACAAATTTGTTATATTTTATTCTAAATAACAAAATAAAAAAGGAAAATTGACTAAAAATATGTAAAAGATGAAGATGAAGTAGTTATAGTGGTAGAAAAATGAAAAAAAAAGTCACTCGAACACTGATTTCATGATTTTAAATAGTTTTCTAATCATTAAATCATGTTATTCTATTAATATTATTAACTAAAACAAATTTATGAACAAAATTATAGTAAAATGTTATAAAATTACTCTCCGAATAATCCCCGAGTTATCCCCGAGTAATTGGTAACTCGCTAGTCCCCTATCGACCGTACGTATAGCGCGTAGCGAGTTCCCGAACAAGGGTATTATCTTTATGTTTGAGTTCTAGACTTGTGCTGAATTGTGCCTGAATAGTTGTTTGATCCTTGCTCTGAATTACCTACGAATTGCCATGACCTAACGTTTTCTTGTTATTGTTTAAAACCGATTTGCTTTTATTTCTTGCTATTTACGAAACCCAACCTGATATTGATTCATCTTAGCTTGCAATTTAGCTCATTAAACCATAGTGTAAACTTGGTCTTCGTGGGATCGATCCCTGAGTACTACTACGTTTGCTGCGCACTTGCAGTAGGAAATTAGGGTTAAAACTCGTGTATCAAGTTTTTGGCGCCGTTGCCGGGGACCAAATTTTTACCTTTGGTTTACGGCTAAATTTCTAGACTAAGAACCCTACTAAACTCGTTTTCTGTTTTTCTTCTTTGTTTTTGTTTTACAGGTGGATATCCACAAGGAGCACAAGGAGCAAAAACAACGAGGACCTTTTTAGCTTAACGAACGACGAGTTAGCAAGGAGAGAACGAGAGAACAGGCAGAGACGCAACACACCTATTCCGGATACAGAAACATCGGATATCGCCTCTATTGAGATGGGCGACCAAACCGACATGGCAGCTCAGCTGCAAATCCTTCAGGCAGCCATGGAGCATCTGCGATTGCAGCAAAAGCGTCAGCTCGTGCAACAACCGGCGTTCGGAGACAAAGATGCAGCACACGCTTACTATGAAAACCGAGCCGCAATCATCCCTCCGACCATTCAAAGGCAAGATTATGAGATCAAGCCTCAGATGATTGCACTCGTGAAGCAGCATCTCTTTCACGGCTTGCCTGCTGAGATTCTGATGGATCACATCGAGAACTTCGAAGAGATCTATAGCACATCCGGCTCCAATGGTGTGCCTCCAGATTTCTTGAAGCGCAAGCTTTTCCCCTTCTCTCTTGCGGGAAAAGCATCACGGTGGTTAAAGTCTTTACCACCAGGCTCTCTACCGACTTGGGCTGATACGAGATCAGCTTTCTTGGACAAGTTTTACACTAAGTCTAAGACCGCAGCCTTGAGGAATAAGATATCCTCATTCGAGCAATACTCCGGCGAGTCTTTTAACGAAGCATGGGAGCGATTCAAGGAGTACAAGCGCGAGTGCCCTCACCATGGGTTTAGCGACGAGCAGCTGCTTAGCACCTTCTACGACGGAGAAGAATGGGACTACAGAAATGCCCTCAAAGCCGCCAGTAATGGAGACTTCTACACGAAATCAAAGGAGGAGCTCTGGAGCTGATTGAGAACCTTGCCGCGAGTTCTAGACTTGTGCTTAATCATTGCCTGAATAGTTGTTTGATCCGTTGCTCTGAATTGCCTGCAAAATTCTTTGACCTAACGCTTGCTTTATTATTTGTTTGCAACCGATTTATTTTTATTACTTGCTAGTCATGATTTCAACCAACTCATATTGAATCTCTTAGCTCTTAATTTAGATTATTAAATCATAGTGTAATACTTGGTCTTCGTGGGATCGACCCCTAAGTACTACTACGATTTGCTGTGCACTTGCAGTAGGAAATAGGGTTTAAAACTCTTGTATCAACCACCTAGTATAGCTTCCCTTCCAAGATGAACTATTTAGTGCACCATGATATCGAAGAAGGGAAAACCTTTCAAACATGCAGATAGTTTATGCGACTTCTGTTTCCATTAGTAACATCTGATCTCTATCAATAACCCGCTGACACAATTGGTTGAAGAATACACATAAGCGTGTAATTTCCATCCTAGGACCTTTAGGTAATAGACCTCTAAGAGCAACTGGGAGGAGTTGTTGCATCAATGTGATTTCAGTCCTGTTACCTTACAGTCTTCTAATGATACGCTGTTTGATATATTTGAACAGTATCCATGAGGACCTTTGAAATCAAAAAGTCGCTTACAAAATATTTTCTTCTCTGCCTTTGACAAAGACCATGGTGCTGCCGAAAGGTGATGTACGAGTTTTAAACCCTGTTTCCTACTGCAAGTGCACAGCAAATCAGAGTAGTACTTAGGGGTCGATCCCACGAAGACCAAGTTCACACTATGGTTTAATGAGCTAAAATCAAGAGCTAAGAGATTCAAATAAGGGTTGTATAAAATCGTGACTAGCAAGTTACTAAAGCAAATCGGTTTTAACAATATTAAAGCAAGCGTTAGGTCAAGGCAATTCGCAGGAAATTCAGAGCAAGGTCAAACAACTATTCAAGTTTTTATTAAGAACAAGTCTATAACTCAAAACACAAGGATAATATTAATCCACTCTCGTGGTACTAATAACTTTATCTAGCAACCTAAAAATCCTAACTCTCGTTGGTATCAGAATCGCAGAAAAGCATTAATAATCAAGTTTGATCTGTTCACAATTCTCCAATACATCTACTCTCGCAGGTAATGAATAAATTGCTCATCTAGATCTCTTCTAGCAGCCTAGCAACTCTCGCTGTCTAGATAAACCTAAGATCAGGAATAGATTGGTCAAATCGATTCAAGCAATATGAACAACCTAGATGAAGACTACCGATTTTGATTCCTATTTGTGTTCAACCCTAGCTCATGAATTCCTTTGAAAACCTTAACCTAACTAATAGATCTACTCAGACATAATCAAAGATAAAAGAAACAAAACAGAAGAATTAAAAGAAAGCATCAAATCGGTATTTAAAATAAGAAGTACTAGGGTTCAGAAACCTTCTCCAAATTGTAGCTTGAGATCTTCTCCCTTACAAAATAATTCCAAAAGCTAAAAGGTAGATGAAAAGGTAAAAGATAAGAGTTTTTTTTAAAGATATCCAAGAACTAAAACTAGGGAGAGTATTTATATTAGGTGTCATAGGCGGCTAGAAGGAGGCTGGGCTTCTTAAAGTCGGCGGCAATCATTAGGGTAAAACCCTTCTCTTTATTTGCTTCCGCGGCGAGCAGGTGCTCACCTGGTGGCCGAAATCCGCGAGCATGTGCTCATCGATTGGAGTTGGTGATTCTTCATAAGATTCTCCTTCTTTTCTTCAAATTTGATTCTTTTCTGTTCCAGAGGTTCCAAATGCTCCAAACTCCAATTTCTGCTCCAAAGCTACCTAAAACTCCTAATGCACACTCAAAAACTCTAGAAAACAATTAGATAAAAGGGGTTAGAAAGGGTAAAAATCCCAACATATCAATTCCCCCAGACTTAGATCTTTGTTTGTCCTCAAACAAAACTAAAATCAAGACTTAGAGAAATTGGTGGAGACTCACAAAATCTCAGAAACCAAGAGTAAACCAATTTCATCAGACCACATACCTTAGAACAAGAGATACATTGCCTTACCGAAAACCTCAACAACAAAGTTCACCAACCTCAAACCATATGACTTACAATCCCAGAAAAATCTAAGTTCAAGACAATAAACTCTCTACATTCAATTAGAGGTGGCGTGAGCTTCTTGCTAAAGACACTAGCTAAGTAAAACGAGGCTCGGTAAAAATCAGGCTTATAATTGGTGGTGGAGCTTAAGCGTGTTTAGGGTTACCTTGTTTCAAGAGAGTGCAGGATATCGCACAAAACGGCAAGGGAGAATGGACTCATTGATGTCCACAACCTCTAATTCACTCTCCTCCTTAAATCGATTTTATCTTCATTCCTCTTTTCCTTTCCTTGCTTTCTTGCGATTTACTCATGCTTCGGGACACACATTTTGAGTTACTAACTCGCCACCCCATATCCTTGAGCTACTAGCTTGGTTTTTCTCTTTTATTTTTTTTTTTTATTTTTTTTTTTATTTTGAAAGAGTTACCTTATGGATAGGGGGGCTTTACTTGTGCATGTGTCCTTTGGCTAAAATGATCCTTTTTCGTCTCCATACCCCAGCAGGTTGTTTAGACTTGTTTCTTTCCTGGACATCGCTGAGCAGGTGCTCTAAATCAGCGAGTATAGCGAGCATGTGCTCGTGAACTTTTCTAGCTTTCTCCTGACATCTTCTTCAGCGAGAGTGAATCAAAAGCTGCGTCAGTCCTTTTCTCCCCGACCTTTTTGCACATATCTGCATAGATGTGAAATAAAAATACAAGTGCATGTGGTATAGAAAGATGGTTAGGGTGAGGGTGAGGTACTAACTAAAAGCTAGCTATTCAGGATCAGCAAGAGTGGCAAAAGAGATAAGAAGTCCTGAATATATTATGTAACACGTTTTCTAATCCTAGTGCCAGTAACAAGAAGAATTAAAGTCCAGATTATGTCCATATAAAATAGAGTCTAAAGCCTATCCGATAAACCTTAAAGGGATTGAAGTTTTCTGGCCTGAGGAAGGATCCGAATGTGAGAAGGCGTCGGCTCGTCCCTGTATTCTAAATTCTGCAGCAATGTTCACTAGAAGGCAGGTCATACTCACAAATGGTTAGAACTCATCATAGATTTTGGTCATAATCTTCACAAGTTGTGATTTGACCCTTATAACAGACTGACTCAAAATAAAGAAAATAACAGGGAACAAAGTGCAGACTCGATAATAACCTCCCCCAGACTTACTTCACACCGTCCCGGTGTGAAAATAAACTAGAGGAGCAAGCAAAAGAAAACAAAGAAAACAAAGAAAGCATAGAGGAAAACGGAAAAGACAAAGAGATAGAGATGGGTACGGGTCGTCAATCGACAGGTGGGTCCTCTGGGCTCTCGCTCCTAGCTCTGCCAGTGCGTCTACGGCGTCTTGGGTGTCGCTTGGAGGGGCTCGTCGCAGCAGCTGGAACGAGCAGGTGCTCGGAAGTCTCCTCGGATCGAGCAGGTGCTCGTATTGGATCGCCGATTTTTCCCAATATATATATATATTTTTTTTTTTATCTGAAACAAAGAAAAACAAAACCAAAAATCAATAGCAAAGGGAAAATAAAAAGAAATAATTACACTTACTAGTGGGTTGCCTCCCACTCAGCGCTTGTTTTAAGTCGTTAGCTTGACTTGGTGAGCTGATCAGGCTTGTGGAGGTTCGGTCAGGGGAAAGTCTTCCCCTTCCTCGAGTTGTGTGTCGGCCAGGTAGGGCTTCAATCGCTGCCCATTAACCACGAACTCTTCGCCTTTTTTGTTAATCAGAACAACTGCTCCGTATGGCCGGACATCTTTGATGGTGAATGGTCCAGACCACCTTGAGCGCAGCTTCCCAGGAAAGAGCTTCAACCAAGAATTGAAGAGCAGAACTTGATCGTTTGGCGCGAAATTGCGAGCTAGGATGCGCTTGTCGTGATATGCCTTAGTCCGCTCCTTGTATATTTTGGAGTTCTCGTAGGCGAGATGCCTAATCTCCTGAAGCTCATGCAGCTGCATCATTCGTCTCTCTGAAGCCGGCTTAATGTCATAGTTAAGAAACTTGACTGCCCAGGCGGCTTTGAATTCCAGTTCAACGGGAAGATGGCAAGCTTTTCCATAGACAAGGTTGAAGGGCGTGGTTCCTAATGGCGTTTTGTAAGCCGTCCGGTATGCCCATAAAGCATCGTCCAACTTAGAAGCCCAATCCTTACGAGTCGTGCTCACGGTTTTCTGCAGGATGCTCTTGATTTCACGATTGGAAACCTCGACCTGCCCACTCGTTTGCGGATGATAGGGAGTGGCGACTTTGTGCTTAACACCGTTCTTGCGCAGAAGTGACTCGAAGATCTTGTTGATGAAGTGAGAGCCTCCATCGCTGATGACCACTCGCGGAACTCCAAACCTGGGGAAGATGATAGATTTGAACATCTTAATCACGACCCGTGCGTCGTTAGTGGGGCTTGCAATAGCCTCAACCCATTTGGACACATAATCCACCGCGACGAGTATGTACTCGTTCCCAAAAGAGGAAGGAAACGGGCCCATAAAGTCGATTCCCCAGACATCGAATACCTCAACCTCGAGAATGAAGTTCTGTGGCATCTCATTGCGCCTACTAATGTTCCCCTGTCGCTGGCATGAATCGCACCGTGAGACAAATCTCTGTGCGTCCCTGAACATAGTCGGCCACCAGTATCCTGCTTGTAGCGCCTTGGAGACCGTCTTGAAAGTGGCGAAATGACCTGCGTACGAAGAACCATGGCAGTGAAATAATATGTCCGGAATCTCTTCTTCAGTCACGCATCTTCGGAAAACTCCATCTGGACAGTGCTTGTACAGGTAAGGCTCATCCCAGAAGTAGTGGCGGATGTCCTTGAGGAATTTCTTCCTCCTGTACCCTGCGAAGTTCCACGGTTCTTGATCAGCAGCTAGGTAGTTGGCTATCTCTGCAAACCAAGGCGTAGAAGAGCGCTCGGTGTGTGTAGCCTGTGCGCAGAGTTCTCTTTGAGCAGGTGCTCGCTGGGTGGGAGCATATGTTTCCTTGATATGGAAAACGCCGATGGAATAAATCTGTTCCTCCGGGAGACTGTCATCAAGAGGCGTTTCTACATCAATCCTCATCCTAGACAAATGGTCGGCAGCTCCATTGTCTATCCCCTTCTTGTCCTTGATTTCGAGATCGAATTCCTGTAGGAGAAGAATCCATCTGAGCAGACGCGGCTTTGCATCCTTCTTGGTCAGTAAATACTTGAGAGCCGCGTGATCAGTGTGCACGATGACCTTAGATCCAACAAGATAGGATCGGAACTTCTCAAAAGCAAAGACAACCGCTAGAAGCTCCTTCTCGGTTGTGGCATACTTGCATTGTGCGTCATCTAGGTGCGGCTAGCATAGTAGATAACGTGAAGCTTCTTGTCTTTCCTCTGTCCGAGAACTGCTCCAACAGCGTAATCACTAGCGTCAGTCATCACCTCAAAAGGAAGGCTCCAGTCTGGTGGTTGCACAATGGGTGCGCTGATGAGAGCTCCCTTGATCGTATGGAAGGCTTCGAGGCATGCATCATCGAATTCAAACTTCACTTCCTTGCAGAGTAGGCGTGTAAGAGGCCTGGCGATTTTTGAGAAATCTTTGATGAAGCGTCTGTAGAAACCGGCATGACCTAGGAAACTGCGGATCCCTTTAACTGATGTTGGCGGTTGCAAGTTCATCATGACTTCGATCTTGGCCTTGTCTACTTCGATCCCATCCTCTGAAATCCGATGTCCGAGCACAATCCCATTCCTGACCATAAAGTGGCACTTCTCCCAATTAAGAACCAGATGTTTCTCCTTGCATCGTTTGAGTACCCTGCATAGGTTAGACAAACAGTCAGAGAAAGAGTTCCCGTATACCGAGAAATCGTCCATGAAAACTTCCACGATGTCTTCAATCAGGTCCGTGAAGATGGACATCATGCACCGTTGGAAGGTAGCCGGGGCGTTACACAAACCAAACGGCATGCGCCGGTAAGCGAATGTGCCGTAGGGACATGTAAACGTCGTCTTCTCTTGATCGTCTAGGTGAATGGGTATCTGAAAGAAACCTGAGTAACCATCTAAAAAACAGTAGTAGGGATGGTTAGCAAGTCTTTCAAGCATCTGATCAATAAAAGGGAGAGGAAAGTGGTCTTTGCGGGTTGCGGCATTCAGCTTACGGTAGTTTATGCACATCCGATGTCCGGTTACAGTCCTAGTTGGTATCAGCTCATCTCTATCGTTTTTAATAACAGTGATTCCCCCCTTCTTAGGGACTACATGAACAGGACTAACCCAAGTACTATCAGATATGGCATAAATTATCCCTGCTTCTAGAAGTTTCATTATCTCCTTCTTAACAACATCTTTTAGATTCGGGTTTAACCTCCTCTGATGTTCTATAGAACTCATCGATTCATCTTCTAGATGTATCCTATGCATGCAAAGATCAGGTGAAATACCAGGGATGTCAGCAAGTGAGTAGCCTATAGCCTTTCTATACTTCCTAAGTTCACATAAGAGTAAGGCTACTTCTACATTGTTTAGGTCGGCATTTATAATCACAGGATAGGTAGAGTTTGTTCCCAGAAATGCGTACCTGAGCCCAGCTGGAAGAGTTTTAAGTTCCAATTTATAAGCTTTCAACTCGCTCCAGGGGCTGTCGATCGGATCGAGAGGTGGAGCAGGTGCTCGCGGAATCTGCGCAGGTGCTCCAGCGGTTGCTAACGGTTTCTCTTCATCGTCAAGACTCATGTAGGCCACCATCTGTTCCATTCTGCGGCTTGAGTCTAGCATCTTGGCATGGCTGTCAGATTCTTCATTCATGAAACCGTGTTCCCTTTCAGCCAAGGTGAGGGCGGTTTCGAGAGGATCCGGGCAGAGAATCTCTTCAGCTGCCTCCTCGTAGACGTCGTCTACTCCTTCCACAACAAAGGTCTGGCCGTCCAGCATGGGTTTCTTCAGTAGCTTATCCATATCAAACGTCATAACCATGTCTCCCAGCTGGAGATCGATAACTCCATTCTGGACGTCTATAATCGCACCAGCTGTGCATAGGAAGGGACGTCCTAAAATCAGAGGATCCTTCGGCTCCTCGTCGAGTTCCAGAACTACAAAATCGGCCGGAATCAATGTATCTCCTATCCGCACGTATATATCTTCCAAAACTCCTTTTGGGAGCTTGGTTGACCGATCAGCAAAAACCAAGGAGATGCGCGTGGGTTTGAACTTGGTGAATCCCAAACGCTTGGCAACCGAGTAAGGCATGAGATTCACGCTGGAACCAAGATCGCATAGAGAGCATGAGAAGGTCATTGGGCCGATTGTGACTGACAAGACAAATCGCCCAGGATCGCCTCTCTTCTTGACGACTTTGTTTTGAAGAACGGCACTGCACTCCCTTGAAACCGTCATCACCTTCTCTTCCTCCACGATTTTTCCAGAGACCAGAGTCTTCATGTACCGTTTGAGAGCTGGTATCATCTGAACTGCATCAGTGAGAGGTAGCTTGACAGTGAGATCCTTAAGCATCTCTCTACACTTAGCATCTTCCAAGTCCTGACGAGACTTCTTGGGTGGCACAGGGTAAGGAACCTTAGGCTTGTACACCCTTTCTGGAATCGCCGCGGTTTTTGAGGTAAGCGGTGTGGTCCGACCGAGTACCTGCTCGGATGAGCTGCCAGGATGCTCAGTTGAATCATCCTCTAAAATGTCGAATGGTGAAGGTGTAGATTCAGCTTGCGTCGAGCGGTTACTTGTTTCTCCGGTTTCGTAGGTGCCTTGACCCGATCCGAGCAGGTGCTCGTAGTTGGCTTCCCCTACTTTGCCTTTGTCCGATCGTGAGGGTGATCTATCCTGGAGTGTCTTTCCGCTTCTCAGCTCAATGGCGTTGACAAACTCCTTCCTAGGCGCCTCAACTTTTCCAGGCAGAGTTCCTGGTGTCCTTTTTATGGATTCTGCAGTCTGAGCAATCTGAACATCCAGTTGCTTCATATGCGTCCACACAGCTTCGTACTTCCCATTGAGATCCACGTACATGGTGTCAACCTTAGCATTAATCTCAGCTGCGGCTTTCTGTTGTCCGGCTAGGAGTTGTTGCATCATGTTTTTCAGCTCATCTTGAGATCCGGATGCTGGAGAAGGAGGCCGCGGATTCTGAAATTGCTGAGGCTGTGGGTTCTGAAACTGGGGTTGCGGATTGTTGTATGGCTGCCTAGGTTGATTTCCTCCTTGAAATCGGTTCTGGTTAGGGATGAATGGCCGGTTCTGGCTCTGGTAGTTGTTGGAGTAGCCTCTCTGAAATCCCGTCTGAGGTTGAGTTCCTTGCTTAGGGTAGACTTGATCCTTAGGGTTCTCCACATTGTTGCTTCTGTAGGACAAATTCGGGTGAGTGTTGAAACCTTGGTTGTTGAAGCCACGGTTTTGCCCAAAACTATGTCCACTCACGTAGTTGACCTCCAACTGATCATCACTTGTTTCCTCTCCAAAAACCTGGGCGATGGGCTCTTCTCCATGCTCATCTACGAAGTTGACCGACTTTTGGTTTCCCTTAAGCAGTAGGTTAACCTTGGCTGTGAGCTCATCAATCTTCTTTGACTCCACGCTATTGACCTTTTTTTCTGTCATACTCCGGAGACTTGTTGCTGGAGCTTGCTGCGAGGTTCTCAATTAGCTCCAGAGCTCCTTCCTTTGATTTGGTGTAGAAATCTCCATTGCTGGCGGCATTGAGGGCGTTTCTGTAGTCCCATTCTACTCCATCATAGAAAGTACTGAGCAGCTGCTCATCGCTGAAACCATGGTGAGGGCACTCACGCTTGTACTCCTTAAAGCGTTCCCACGCTTCATTAAAGGTCTCTCCGGGAAGCTGCTCAAACGTCGATATCTTGCTCCTTAAGGCTGCGGTCTTTGACTTCGTATAAAACTTGTCCAAGAAGGCCGATCTTGCATCTGCCCATGTCGCTAGAGAGCCTGGTGGTAGAGACTTCAACCACCGTGAAGCTTTTCCCGCAAGAGAAAATGGAAAAAGCTTGCACTTCAGGAAATCTGGAGTCACACCATTAGAGCCGGTTGTGCTACAAATCTCCTCGAAGTTCTCGATGTGATCCATCGGAATTTCGGCAGGCAAACCATGGAAGAGATGCTGCTTCACGAGTGCAATCATCTGAGGCTTGATCTCATAGTCTTGCCTCTGGATAGTCAGAGTGACGATAGCAGACCGATCCTGGTAATAAGCATGTGCTGCGTCTTTGTCTCCGAACGCCGGTTGTTGAACGAGCTGCCGCTCTTGCTGCAAGCGCAGCTGCTCCATGGTTGCCTAAAGAGTTCGCAGCTGAGCTGCCATGTCGATTTGATCGCCCATCTCTGTAGAGGCGGTATCAGTTGTTTCTGGATCCGGAACAGGTGTGTTTCGTCTCTGCCTGTTCTCTCGTTCTCTCCTTGCTAGCTCGTCGTTTGTCATGTTCACAAGGTTCTCGGTATTCTTGCTCCTTGTGCTCCTGGTCATGCACCTGAAACACAAAGAAAAGAAAAAGAGAAAAACGAGTTTAGTGTAGTTCTTAGTCTAATGACTCAGCCGTAAACCAAAGGTGAATATTTTGGTCCCCGGCAACGGCGCCAAAAACTTGATGTACGAGTTTTAAACCCTATTTCCTACTGCAAGTGCACAGCAAATCAGAGTAGTACTTAGGGGTCGATCCCACGAAGACCAAGTTCACACTATGGTTTAATGAGCTAAAATCAAGAGCTAAGAGATTCAAATAAGGGTTGTATAAAATCGTGACTAGCAAGTTACTAAAGCAAATCGGTTTTAACAATATTAAAGCAAGCGTTAGGTCAAGGCAATTCGCAGGAAATTCAGAGCAAGGTCAAACAACTATTCAGGTTTTTATTAAGAACAAGTCTAGAACTCAAAACACAAGGATAATATTAATCCACTCTCGTGGTACTAATAACTTTATCTAGCAACCTAAAAATCCTAACTCTCGTTGGTATCAGAATCGCAGATAAGCATTAATAATCAAGTTTGATCTGTTCACAATTCTCCAATACATCTACTCTCGCAGGTAATGAATAAATTGCTCATCTAGATCTCTTCTAGCAGCCTAGCAACTCTCGCTGTCTAGATAAACCTAAGATCAGGAATAGATTGGCCAAATCGATTCAAGTAATATGAACAACCTAGATGAAGACTACCGATTTTGATTCCTATTTGTGTTCAACCCTAGCTCATGAATTCCTTTGAAAACCTTAACCTCACTAATAGATCTACTCAGACATAATCAAAGATAAAAGAAACAAAACAGAAGAATTAAAAGAAAGCATCAAATCGGTATTTAAAATAAGAAGTACTAGGGTTCAGAAATCTTCTCCCTTACAAAATAATTACAAAAGCTAAAAGGTAGATGAAAAGGTAAAAGATAAGAGTTTTTTTTTAAAGATATCCAAGAACTAAAACTAGGGAGAGTATTTATATTAGGTGTCATAGGCGGCTGGAAGGAGGCTGGGCTTCTTAAAGTCGGCGGCAATCATTAGGGTAAAACCCTTCTCTTTATTTGCTTCCGCGGCGAGCAGGTGCTCACCTGGTGGCCGAAATCCGCGAGCATGTGCTCATCGATTGGAGTTGGTGATTCTTCATAAGATTTTCCTTCTTTTCTTCAAATTTGATTCTTTTCTGTTCCAGAGGTTCCAAATGCTCCAAACTCCAATTTCAACTCCAAAGCTACCTAAAACTCCTAATGCACACTCAAAAACTCTAGAAAACAATTAGATAAAAGGGGTTAGAAAGGGTAAAAATCCCAACATATCAGAAGGTAAGTTCACTTACCTTGGTTGTTAGGATGCAAATCCTTCCTAATACCAAGATGTTGCAGATCTTTACAAGTATTAAGCCCATCCTTTCACTTGCCACAATACAATAATGTTCAGGCAATGCTTGCAGCCATATTTCTTTCAACGTACATTACATCCAAATTATGCTTTACCGGGAGTTCCTAAATAATAAAAAGGTTAGAAAAAGCTAAATCGATCGATCTATAAATATATAAACATATAACATACCTCCAATAAGGCAGCCTGAAAAAGATTGACGTTTCTTCCATCTTAGTAACTCTTCCTCGTCTACTTCTACTTCTTCATCTTCCTCTGATTCGCTAGACAAATCCTCAATTTCTGAGTGAGGCATTTTTCTCTTTCTCCCCAATCTTTAACATTGCCAAAATTGTTTTTGAAATTTTTCAAGATCTGGGAAATGGCATGGCCAATTAATATCCTAGACTTCCTCCAATGTTCAGCTTGTCCATCAAACCATGACTTCTTAACCCAATACCTATGCGATGGAGCCAGAACCTTTCTATGGCACATGTAAACATGCTTTCTGCAGAACTTCAGCCACATAGTATCTTTGCTTTTTCCACATAAAGGACATTCCATTTTTCCCTTCACTTTGCAGCCACCACGATTTCCATATGCAAGGAAATCGTTGATAGTCCAAAAAAGTATGGCCTTCAGATTGTAACTGCTTTTACTAAAGGCATCATATGTCAACACTCTTGTGTTCCACAAATGAGCAAGATCTTCTATTAGGGGTTCTAAGTAAACATCAATATTGTTTCCAGGCTGTTGTGGACCAGGAATCAACAAAGTAAGCATGATATTCTCCTTCTTCATACATAGATCAGGAGGCAAATTGTAGTTTACAAGCAAAACAGGCTAACATCTGTAGTTAGTGTTCTTCATATTGAACGGATTAAATCCTTCTGTGGAAAGCTCAAGCTGTATGTTCCTTTTCTCAGCAGCAAATGAAGGATATTTGTCATTAATTTGATCCCATGTCACTAAATCTACAGGGTGACGAAGTCTCCCATCGCTGCTCTTGTTACTAAAATGCCACAGTAAGTTTTTGGCCATTTCCTCAGATCTTGAACATTCTCTTCAGTCTTGAGATTATGGGGAAGTACCTTAGTACTTTATGTGGGACACCTTTCTTTATCTCACCAGTGTGCATGTTTATCTTCCACCGTGAAACCTTGCATTTTGGACAATTGTCCAGCTTCTTGTACTTCTTTCTAAAGAGGCAGCAACCATTTACACATGCATGAATCTTTTGATATCCCATGTCAAAAGACTTCAAAGATTTCTTCAGATCGTACAAAGAAGTATGGAGGACATTATCAGCGGGCAACATCTCAGCCATTGTTTCCAGCAACTCGTTCAAACTCTTGTCAGACCAGACATTTTCTGTCTTAAATCTAAACAGTGATACAATAGCTGATAGCTTTGTGTGCTTCGTAAAGCTTGGATATAATGGTGTTTCAGCATCTGCTAACTTTGCTAAAAACTCATCTTCTAAATTGTTGTCCTCCCTCTCTGTAAAATCGCAGAAATCACCCTTACTCGCCAATTCTTTATATGTATACTCAGCAGCCCTATAAAACCCGATAACCTCTTCACCCCACTGTTTTACTTTACTTTCACCTTCAACCCCTGAATTCACATCTCCATGGTGGTACCAATCCTTTCTCAACTTGTAAGCCACATCCATTCCCCTTGTCACAAGATGATGAACCACATCACTTCCTGAGTGACGATTTACGTTCCGACAATCTATGCAAGGGCAGATTATGAAATCAACAACTCTTAACTCTGCAGCAACAGCCCGTACAAAATTCCAAGCACCTCTCTCATAAAACAAGATCGGCTCTTCATTTCAAGAGACACAATAAAAATCTTAAAAGTCTATAGACCCCAAATGAAACCTAACCTATATAAGTTAATTCCATCGCTGCGAAGATGCACCCATGCCTTGTCCAACATTATAAGTTCTAACCTTAATTTAAAAATTGAGTGCATAAATTTAAAGTTTACTCAAAACACACGCATATTCAATCAGACAAATCAAAATCCAAAACCAAAAATGTTCATATCTAAGCTGTAATGTATGCCAAGTTTCATATAACAAAATGAGTTAAAAGGAGTAATTCATTGCAAGTAAAATTGTTCATCAGTGAGAAGAACAAATGCATCGCAAATATGAGTGTTTGTAAGTGAAAAAAAAACAGCCGGATCAGATATATATACTGAAAGTCACAATAATGAAGAAAGATAGGATTAACCTGACTGTTGATTCAACAAAAGAAGAGGTTCAGTTCCCCCAATATTGTACTCAGCAACGGTTGCAAAAAAAAAGAGGGAAAACGACCTATTTCCACCTCGGAACTATCATATAGTAACAGATACACACAAAGTTTTAGCTTCGTCCCGTGTACCCATAACTTTAAATACAAAAACATATATCTCCACAGTTTTGTAGTTCAAACCCTATTAACACACGATACCAAAGATCGAAACTAATTTCTACCCAAACTGTAATCAATCACGGTTTACTGTTTACCGAAACTAAATGTAACCAATTAAAAATGAAATTAAACCGGATCAGGATCCAATTAAAACGGTTAAACCGAATTTAAAGCTGACCAAAAAACCCATTCGGAAATGAATATGGTACATTTCATTTTATAAATTAAAAATATCTATTTTATTAACAAGTTGAGATAAACTTGAAATAATTATATTTTTCATAGATTGAGATAATATCATATGAAAATTCTGGGTTCTAAGGATCACTTTGAGTGCTGAATTTCTGGAAATAAAGCGGAAGAATGATCCTCTCGCGAGTGAACACATTCAAAAGAAACAAATCTAAACGAGAATCAACAATGAAGAGCCAATTGCTACAATTGTGACAGAGAAAAAAAAAGGAAGAGAATTTCAGACTCGAGGTTCGCCGAGTTCTTCACCGCAGCACCACCAGCCGATTCTTCATCGGAGAAACTTGCTCATTTACTGGCTGATTCCACATCTCCTCTTTTTCTACAGGCTGACTCAAGACCACTGTCACCATCTGACCAATAACCGTCGCCTCCTCCTCTCGATTCAAACCTTCCTCCTTTGCCTTCGATTCTTCCTCCATTAACAGTCACTCGGCTTACAGCTTCGAATTGTTGGTGCCAGCAGACTCAAACACCACCAGCTGCGCCAAACATCAACTCAATCCTCTTCTCCTCCTCTGCCGGTGGATATAGAAACACCACCAGCTCCGCCAACCGAATATGATAAGTGATAACCCTCCTCATTTAGACGTTCAGTCGCCTCCTCCACCACCATCTTCAACAAACCCGAAAATCCATCGACTAAAACGAGAACATCAAAACCCTATCATAGATCCAATCATAATTTTTAAAATTAGCTGTGTAAAATCATAGGAGTTAAAAACGAAACAAGGCAATAGAACTAGAAACACACTCACATAAAAGTCAATCGAAACAAAGAAATTAACAAACATCGATCACCAATCAAGACATCAAAGGTTCCCAATTCCACACAAATCAGAACAAATTCGAACAAAACTAAAGGAACTAAAACATACGAATCCAAAGATGAATGAATACCAATGACAAAGAGACCAACCAATTTCAAAGAAGGATGAAACAACAAGGAGAAAGAGAGGGAAAGGAGATGGTGAAACCAAACTCACTGATACAGATTTCTGAGCGTTGTTCTCAATTTAGTGAGGAAAGGAAGAAAGAAATTTGTTCTAATAAAAAAAGAAAAAAGGAAGAAAGAAATTGGGTTGGGTTATTTACGTGTTAGTTTTTTTTTGT
Source organism: Isatis tinctoria (assembly GCA_010577795.1). Lineage (NCBI taxonomy): Eukaryota > Viridiplantae > Streptophyta > Magnoliopsida > Brassicales > Brassicaceae > Isatis > Isatis tinctoria. The sequence goes on along the minus strand of CM021250.1, from coordinate 14,681,835 downwards.
AGGTTTGGTTTGGTTTAGGTTTGAATTATTTATTAAATTTGGTTAGATGGTTTGGTATTAAATTTTGGTCGTAAACCATTAAAACCAAGAATTATGTGTAATTATGTTTCGAACTTTTAATTTATGGAGATACAAGTTTTTAACTTTCAGACTATGGATAATTATGACGAGGTCAAAACTTTGTGTGGATCTGTTACTATATAATACTTCTTAGGGGTAAATAAGTCGTTTTCCCAAAAAAAATGATTATGAGATTAAGCTTGAACGTCAGTCGTTGAAAGTTTCATTTATATGAGAACAAAACCAGCAGACTATAGCAAATTCAGCGTAGGTTTACTCAGAACATAGGCATCTTGTTCTTAAGTTCTGCATCTCTAGCTAACGTGTAACGAATGAGGTGTTCATCTCATTGTTCTGAGACTATAGAAATCAGAATCCGAGAAAGCAAAAAATCCAAAACCAAAATTATTCATCTCTAAGAAAAATAGTTTACCCACTTTACCCAACCACTCTTAAATCAAATCCCATAACCCTTATATCAAATCCCAGTACCAAAAATCCAAAGAACACACACATGCAAAAAAAAAAAAACATCATCGAAGCTTCAATGGCGACGGCGGTGAGGTCCAAACTTCCCCCCCAAACTGCAATTACGCACTGATAAGATTCACAAACATCTCGAAGAAAAGAACTGCGAGTGAAGAAGAAATAAGACAGATTGAGTAACATCGATTTGGTCTTAGTGACGATAGAGATAGAAATTAGGGTAGGCGACAGGCTCAGTAGGTTGCGGCTACCTTCAATGGCGACGGCGGCGAGCGAAATCGGCGAGAGATTAAGAGGATTCACGATGAAGAAGCTTGATGAGAGATTAGTGACTTAGGAGAAAAGAGGGAAAATGAAATAAATTAATATTTTGCCTAAGTGTTGGCGGAAAGTGATTTTTAGTTTTCCGCTTACTGAAATTCTATTTTAGCGTTTATAAAATGATATTATATAATAACTAAATTACAAAAAATCATCTTCAATAACTGTTTCGCAAACCGTGTTATCACAAAATGCTATCAATGTGGATTTTTTTTTTGGTAGTGATGGAAGCAAGAACTATCGGCTACATGCACCCCTGCCCACTTTTTAAATTTTTTCAACTCTTGTATCACCTAAAACAAACATGAGGCAACATATATAACGTAACGCGAATCACAGATTAACTAGGGAAGACGTATCGTGTATACCTTAAACCATATATATGAAAACTTTTGGCAAGTAGGAACACTGATATTATGAGCTACACTTGCAAGTTTCTTTTTCTTCACTAGTTATGATGACCTTTTCTTAATAGAATAAATGAGGAGCTAGTAATAGAAGAGTCGTAGAATATGCCTCCATGTTGGCTTACTCTTTGGAAAATTTGGAAGAAGCAAAAGATTAACAAACAAATCAAGCCAATTATAACTAACTTCATTTCTAAGTACCTGGCCATGCAGTTCCAAAGTCTGACCTTAACAACAAAATAGGTTGGCTATGTTTCATGAATTTTCTCTCAAGGGTAGGAAGGGAAAAAGAAGAGACCCCAAATACAGAGATGTTTTTGGATCTTTTCGGAAACTAGAACTTCCCCGCATGCACTTTCAATACCTGATAAGCACACTCGTACCTAACACGAAGATTTCTAAAAGGGTTGAAAACGAAGCGAAACTACATTTCAACTACATTCAAAATTCTACTGTCAAAAAAACCAAAGACATGATTTGTCTGATTATTAGAGGACCTTCACACACCAACTGTTAAAAGCCAGAAAGATCAGAGCGATGAAGAAGAAGTAATTAAAAACCATTTACATAATCAAGAGATGTCATTCTTAAGTCTAAATCAAGTTCTCTCAGCTAGTCCTCAGTGTAAAGAGAAGTCTCTAGCCTAAGTCCAATGTGATTTCCACAATACATAGTGTCAAAAGAAGGCTCATATGTCATAAGGTTTCCATACAAGTCCAAATCAAGTTCTCTAGGATATCATCTCTCAGTCCAAAGCCGAATGAGTATGTCATTCTTAAGTCTTAAGTTTAGCTAGTCGTAGAATTTTAGTAAACGGAAAGAGAAACTATTCCCGAGTCATCTTTGCAAATGAGCAAAAACACGAGTCCGCCTTTGAACAACAAAATCGGATATAATACACCAAACAGAACTAGGGTCGTAATGTTCAATTTGAGATAATCACAATATTTTATTTATTTTAAATTATACCTTGTGATTACACCAAACAGAACATAATGAAAACTTATTTGAGGTTTTATAATCATCCATATGTGTATACCTCCATCAATCTACGTAACTATAATACACCAATTTCTCAAAGATTTTTTCATTTCTTTCTGGATTTTAAAACATAATTAAACCAAGCATATTGAAGATTCTCTGAAATAGAGAAATAAAAAGAACCATTGTTTCACATTATGTTCTTATGCTAGTTGCAAACAAACATTTATTCTTCTTTTTAAAATTGAAGTCGTTACGATGAACTTAGCTTCTTCCAGAAGGGTAGGAGCGGGATACTCTGCTCGTGCCTGAAGAAGTTCTCAGGATCAACCTCTGTTTTAATTTCCACCAATCTGTCGAAATTGTTCTTGAAGTACTGGGCTCCCCAACTTTTAGCTTTTTTGAAGTTAACCTTTGAGTTCTTCTTGTTCTTTCCCAAGTCAAGATCACGATAACCCACATAAGCCTGTCTTGGATTGCTTGAAACATATGGTGTCATGTAATTGTACAGCTCTCTGATCCCTTTCATCTGTTTGTTTGAACTTTGTTCGTCGTCTGGCATCCAGAACGTGCTATACTCAATCTTGAAGATGGCTCCGTTTCTATGCGGAAACGGGATCTCAGATTCAGCAATTTTTGCCATCATGCCACCATAAGGCATCCAAAGCACCATTACTGTTTTTTCTTTAATCATTTTTGCGAATATTCCTTCGAGCCCTAAATTAGGAATAGGTTCTTTAACGAAATCTGACTTTCCTTTAAAGGCGGGTTTTCCATAAGGCGACGTGGGATTGAGAAAAACATCAATATCAGAATAGTTTTCGAATCCAGCATTGAGAACCATGGATTCTATCCAGCTCATTTCGATACAATCCTCCTGAGTTAGCCCTAATTCCGGAAAACCCTTCTGCATAATCTTCATCAAATTGCTTTTCTCGCCAAGAAACTGACCTTTGTATTTTGCTGTCACAGTCTTGTCTGGAACTGAGAATTCCAATAGTATATACAGCTCTTCAGGAAGCTTGTCTGCAATTCGTTGCCACTTGAAAAGAGTCTTGTATCCAGCGTCTTGTTCTATCGGTTTGGTAATACGAAAGACTGTGACGGTCTCAGGAACAGGAACGAGCTTAATCTTCCATGCTAGAATTATACCAAAACTCCCTCCACTGCCTCCTCTGATCGCCCAAAACAAATCCTCGCCCATCGAGCTTCGGTCGAGTATTTTACCATTTGCGTCAACGATTTTTGCGTCTAGAACATTATCAGCAGCAAGACCATATTTCCTCATCATGGAACCGTCCCCACCGGCTGTAAGATGCCCACCTACGCCTACGGACGAGCACATACCTGTAGGAAATCCATGGATCTTGCTCTTCTCGGCAATTCTGCGAAGAAATAAAAATGAAAACAGTTAGCACAAAATTTAATAGTGAATTTACCTGCAATTAAAATATAAAATGAGTTGATTTTACTCGAAGCTTATTTAAGTCTGGTTATGACTCTAGACTGCACTATATTGTAGGATCACAATTTTAAAAATGATTTATTATTTCAATTTTATACATAATGGTCGTAACCATTATATAATGTAAATTTAATTCTTTTTGCATGAATCTAAAGTATTTTATTTTGAATATTTTATTAATAAAAATTAACTTTTATTAATTTTAATACGAATATAAATTTATATGAGATAAATAGAATAATTCATCTATTTAAACCATTCTGCATTATTAAATTTATTTTTAAAGTTTTGATAATTAAAATGGGTTCAATCATATTTTAACCTACTTAGCATTAGTTGAAGTCTGTTTTTAATGTTTTTATATTTGAAATATGTTAATTTATCATTTTAACCTGTTTCATAATGATCTAAATATTTTGTATGGTTCATGAAATAACGTGACTATTGAATAATTGAATAATATAAATATTGACTCATTTCTAATACTTATTATTATTCAATATTTATTTCTTAACTGAAATGGTCATGTTTTAATTGTATTGATATATTATGAGATTCAACAATAAAATTTGATTAAACCATTAGAAGTTATAGAATTTGATCTAAAAACCTATAGGTTATGATTATCACAATCATAAAATATCAATTCTAATATGTTTCGAAATTAGATAGTAGTAATATTGTCATTTTTAGCCAATTAAATCATATTTTATGTTCCTGTGATACTTTTATCATTTATATCATTTATAACAGATATATGATATAAATATTTTAGTTTTATATGAATGATATGATTACTTAATTTAAATATAAAAAATTAGTTCGTTAAGAGTATCTTTTAATTGATTTTGAAAAAAATTTAATGTGAATATAATATATAGGAAACTAATTAACTTCCTCAAGAATATAATAGAAATACTTTCTCTTCCTCTGTTTTAATATTTGATGTTTTGGTTAGAAACAAAAGAATTAATAAAAACACTTTTCTCTGAAAAGTATTTTTAAAAAGAGAAATACCCTCAAATAGCACATTTTTATGTTTTTGTCTCCAAAATAGCACACTAGGGTGAATATGACAATAATAACATATTTTAATCATTTTTAAATGTATTACACTAATGAATTTGGGTTCACAAATCATTAATTAGAGTTTATATTTTAGAGTTTAGGGTTTAGAGCTACAAAAATGAGAAGAAACAAATGAGAACTATGTGTATAACAATCTTTTTCTTCTTTAACTAATGCTACTTTTGTCATTCTCACCCTAGTGTACTATTTTTGAGATGAAAACATGAAAGTGTGCTATTTTCGAAAATTGCCCTGTTAAAAATCAAAATGAAAAAGGACAATTCTTAAAAATGGCACACTTTCATGTTTTTGTCACAAAAGTAACACACCATACTGAAAATGACAAAATAACATTTAATGAAAGAGAAAAAACTATCATACATTTACTTTTCATCCATTTTTCTCAATTTTGTAACCCTAAACTTTAAACCCTAAAATCTAGATCCTAATTAATGATTCGTGAATATAAACTTATTAGTGTAATACATATAAAAATGATTAAAGTGTGTTATTATTATCATATTTTTTTGGTGTGTTATTTTTTTACAAAAACCCTAAAGTGTGCTATTTGAAGGTACTTCTGACAAATAGTTCAACCAATTATTTTAGTTACACAATTTTCCATAACGTGAAAAGTAATCTTTCAGATATCCAAGTATCAAAAATTTAAAAACAGTAAAAAAAATTTAAAATGGCGAACAATTGAAAATAGATGTAGTATTTTTTTTAATTAATGATGATTCTATAGGAGAAGTTTTTACAAAAAAAAAATCGATCGTCACAATGACGAAAAGCTTAACACCTTTCGTTATGGTTACTTTCATATTAAAAATAATATAAAGGTTGTTCTGGTTTGTTGGGTATGCGGACCGTCAAAATTTTTCCCGCTATTAATTGTATCATTTTAAACAATAGTTTGTCATTCTGCATTTTGTTTAAATTTTGCGCCTATATTTCTGAAAAAGATAAAAGATGTTAAATGTATCAGAAGTGTGAATCTTTTTATAAAAACATTCTTTGTTAGCAAACGTAATACATAACCAATATTACCTGTAGTAGACTTCACCAATTGTAGCACCAGCTTGAATCCAAGCACTATCGTTTTCGATATCAACCTCAATCTGTCTTAGTTTCGCCAGATCTATCAATATAAACGATGTTTCCATCAGTGAAACATAAGACAAACCTTCGAAATCGTGACCGCCACTTCTAACAATGAGATGAATTCCGAGTTTCTTGGAACATATGATAGATCCTTGGACGTGAGACTCGTGAACCGGTTTGAATATGAATCTCGGTTTAGGTGTTGACGTTGTCAAGTACCGTAGATTCTGAGCTGTTGATTCAAGGACTTCCTTGAAGCTCGTGGCGTTTCTTTCAGGTGCGAAGAATGTTTCGTCGAGTGGAAAATCGACATTTGTGTTTCTGCGGAGACATTTGATGAAGACGTCTTGTATACAGATTGAAGAGATTGGTGTTATTGTGTAAAAAGAAAAATATAGAACTAAAAACGAAATTGCAGTGAGTGCTTTTGAATTTCCCATATCTGCAGGATATGCGATAAGGACAAGGTGGAACTGGATATATGTATATATATAAAGTAAGATTGTCAGTGAAGCAATTATGTTTATTATTTATAAAAATAAATAGAGATCGTGAGATGCATGACATACATTAAATGATGTGACAGGTTGACGGCTATTTTTCACGTGCCTCGAAAACATTGACTTTGTTTTAGCTTACTTGATATGAAAATTAGGTAAGCACATTAATGTTTTATTTTTCTATATAATAACATGTGAACCATTGATCCAGGCTTGAACCGTGGAAATCCAAACCAAACGACATTTTAAACATTAAATCATCATCAATCTGGCAGAAAATGCACATTAGTTTAAGGGAATACATATGAATTAAATTTATTTCGAAAACTTAATTCATCTAAATTCATCTAAACAAAAAAAAAATTTTTACTTATCAATTGATAAATATTGTTGAAGATCGGATAGTAAATTCATCTAAATCAGAAAAGCATAATAAAAACAATTGATAACAAATTTAGAAAGTTTTCTTAAATATTGATTGTCAAAATATTTTTTTACATAAAGGTGAATTGAATGAAAATACAGATTTTGAATACTTTTCTAATATCAAATTTTTAGGGAAAAATACCAAAAATGACCCAAAACATCATTTTGTTTTCAAATTAACCTAAAAGATTCTTTTGATTGCAAAAGTATACCCCAGAGATAAGGAAATTACCATTTAGCACTCAGTGACTAAACAAAAAAACGGATGCCTTTTTATGATTCTATCCCTGAGAAGTCTGAAAAGTATACAGAAGTCTGTCTCTCAGACTTCTCTACAAGTCTGAATCCGAATTATATCTTAAATTTAAATTACAAAATAATGAAAAATAATTTGATTAGAGCTATTTCTATGCATAATGAAGACACAAACAAATATGATGCATAAAGTTAAAATTTCATAAAAGTGATTAAAACTAAACATAGAAAGATAAATTATGTAATCTTTCTTCTGTTTCCCGGTTCAGACTTCTAGAGAAGTCTGAATACTAAGTATATCTTAAATTTAAATTATAAAAATAATGAAAAATAATTTGATTAGAGTTATTTTTATACATAATCAAGACACAAACAAATATGATGCATGAAAATTTAAATTTCATAAAATCGATTAAAACTAAACAAACAAAGATAAAATAGGTAATGGTTGAGGGTTTATGGTTTGGGGTTTTGAGTTGTTTGATATAGATTTTAGGGTAAAATTTCTAAACATCTAGGGTTAGCTTTTGAGTTTATTATTTTTTGAATTTTCAATGTTTAATTTTCACACAAGTGCTAATTTATAAGTATACTAAACAATTTTAGTGTTAGATTGAAGATTTTACTTTGAGATTTGACAATTTAATGAAAAAAATTCGAACTAAGGTTTATATTAAGCAGACTTCCATGGAAGTCTGTAACAATATTCAGACTTCTATGGAAGTCTGATTGTGTTTAGTGGCTGGAGACGACCTTTGAAGTCTGCGTCTGAACCAGTATTAAACTTCCTGATATGTTGGGATACCCTTACTAACCCTTGTATCTAATTGCTTTCTTGAGTTTTTGAGTATGTATTAGGAGTTTTTAGGTAGCTTTGGAGTTGTTATCGGAATTTGGAGCATTTGGAACCTTTGGAACAGAAAAGGAATTGAAGAAAAGAAGGAAAATGCTGAAAAGTATCACCAACTCCAATCGGTGAGCACATGCTCTCGAATTTCGACAACCAAGCGAGCACCTGCTCGCCGCAGAAAAATAAAAGGAAGGGGAATTTAACCTAATCAAGCCACCGATTTTAAAGGGTGACTGCCGCCTCCCTAGCCGCCTATCTCCTCTAATATAAATACTCCTCTTAGTCTTAGGTTTTATGATCTTTATCTTGCTTTTGGCTTTTAGCTTTTTAATACCTAGGAATTATTTTGTAAATGAGAAGATCCCAAGCTACAATTTGGAGAAGATTTCTTAACCCTAGTACTTCTATTTTTAATATCGATTATGCATTCTTTTAATTCTTCTGTTTTGTTACTTTATTCCTTGATTATGTCTGAGTAGATCTATTAGTTAGATTAAGGTTTTCAAGAGAATTCATGAGCTAGAGTTAAACACAAATAGGTTATCAAAATAGATAGTCTTCATCTAGGTTGTTCTTATTGCTTGAATCGATTTGGCCAATCTATTTCTGATTTTAGGTTTATCTAGACAGCGAGAGTTTTTAGGTTACTAGATAAAAGTATTAGTACCACGAGAGTGGATTAATATTATCTTCGTGTTTGAGTTCTGAACTTGTTCTTATTAATTGCTTGAATAGTTGTTTGACCTTTGCTCTGAATCTCCTGCGAATTGCCTTGACCTAACGCTTGCCTTATTATTGATAAAAACCGATTTGCTTTCATACTTGTTAGTCACGATTTTAACCAACCCATTATTGAATCTCTTAGCTCTTAGTTTAGGTTATTTATCAAAGTCTGAACTTGGTCTTCGTGGGATCGACCCCTAAGTACTGCTACGAATTGCTGTGCACTTGCAGTAGGAAATAGGGTTTAAAACTCGTGTATCAAGTTTTTGGCGCCGTTGTCGGGGACCAAATTTTCACCTTTAGTTTACGGCTGAATCATTAGACTAAGAACTTTACTGAACTCATTTTCTTTTCTTTTTTGTTTTTGTGTTTCAGGTGCATGTCCACAAGGAGCACAAGGAGCAAAAACAACCAGGACCTTATTAGTTTGACAAATGCCGAGCTCGTAAGGAGAGAGCGAGACAACAGAAGACGCAACACACCCATTCAAGAAGCAGAAACGTCTGATACCGCCGACTCAGGGATGGACGAACAGGCAGACATCGCAGCTCAGCTGCAACAACTTCAGACGGCCATGGAACAGCTTCGCTTGCAACAAGAGCAGCAACTCGTACAACAACCAGCTTTCGGAGACAAGGACGCGGCACATGCCTATTACCAAGATCGATCCGCGATCGTAACTCTGACCATTCAAAGGCAAGACTATGAGATCAAGCCTCAGATCATTGCACTCGTGAAGCAGCATCTCTTGAATGGTCTGCCCGCTGAAATACCGATGGATCACATCGAGAACTTCGAGGATATCTGCAGCACAACCGGCTCCAATGGTGTGTCTCCAGATTTCTTGAAGTGCAAACTCTTTCCCTTCTCTCTTGCGGGAAAAGCTTCAAGGTGGTTGAAGTCTCTACCACCAGGCTCTCTAGCGACTTGGGCTGATGCAAGATCGGCCTTCTTGGACAAGTTTTACACGAAGTCGAAAACCGCAGCCTTAAGGAGCAAGATATCCACGTTTGAGCAACTCTTCGGGGAAACCTTTAATGAAGCGTGGGAACGTTTTAAGGAGTATAAGCGTGAGTGCCCCCACCAGGGATTTAGTGATGAGCAGCTGCTCAGCACCTTCTAAGATGGAGTGGAATAGGACTACAGAAATGCCCTCAATGCCGCCAGTAATGGATACTTCTACACGAAATCAAGGGAGGGAGCTCTGGAGTTGATTGAGAACCTTGCCGCAAGCTCTAGCAACAAGTCTCCGGAGTACGACAGGAAAAAGATCAATAGCGTGGAGTCTAAGAAAATCGACGAGCTCACAGCCAAGGTTAACCTTCTTCTGAAGGGAAACCAGAAGTCGGTCCACTTCGTGGACGAGAATGGAGAAGAGCCCCTCACCCAAGTCTTTGGAGAGGAAACCCGTGATGATCAGATGGAGGTCAACTATGTGAATGGACAAGGCTTTGGACAGAACCGCGGTTTTAATAACCAAGGTTTCAACACTCACCCGAACTTGTCCTACAGAAGTACCAATGTGGAGAACCTTCAGGATCAAGTCTATCCTAAGCAAGGAACCCAACCTCAAACAGGTTTTCAGAGAGGCTATCCCAGCAATTATCAAAGCCAAAACCGGCCATTCATCCCCAACCAGAACCGATTTCAAGGAGGAAATCAACCTAGGCAGCCCTACAGCAACTCGCAGCCCCATCAGTTTCAGAACTCGCAGTCTCAACAGTTCCCAAATCCGCGGCCTCCTTCTCCAGCTGCCGGTTCTCAAGATGAGTTGAAAAACATGATGCAACAACTCCTGGCTGGACAACAGAAAGCCGCGGCTGAGATTAATTCTAAGGTTGACACCATGTATGTGGATCTGAATGGAAAGTATGAGGCTGTATGGACACACATGAAGCAGCTTGATATTCAGATTGCTCAGACAGCTGAGCCAATAAAGAGAGCACCATGAACTCTGCCTGGAAAAGTTGAGGCACCTAGGAAGGAGTTTGTCAACGCCATGGAGCTGAGAAGTGGGAAGACGCTCCAGGATAGCACAACCTCGCGTTCGGAAAAAGGTAAAGTAGTAGACGCCAACTACGTGCACAGTCCAACGAGCACCTGCTCGGATCGGGTCAAAGCGCATATGAAACAGGTGGACCGAGCAACCACTCGGCGCAAGCTAGATCATCATCTTCACCCTTTGACATTCTTGAGGATGATCCAACCGAGTACCTTGGCGGCTCATCCGAGCAGATGCTCTGTAATACCCCAAACTGAAAAAAACAAAATTATTATTATTGGAGCAAGGAGTAATGGCAGGAATAATTCCGAAAGAAATAGGAGAACAATTTTAAAAAATTCCGGGCTTCTGCATAGTGGTAGTCAAGACCCGTATGCAGCAATTGCAAAAATATTTAGGCAAGGAAAAATTCTCCTGTGATAATTAAAAATCTGACAAGATGGCCCGACGAATATTGACGGTTTGGAATAGAAAATTCATAAGTCTAGATTTGCGCATCCAAAAATTCTGGAACTTTTTGTGGGCACAAAGGATATTATCAGGAGAATTCAGAATCAAACAGAGAAATTTTTGAGCAAGGTAAACGAAAGTTATGATTTTTGAAGTGTAGAAGCTTGTTGGTTGAATCAGCTGGTCATTCTTCAAAGAAATCAGTCAAAGGCTTAATCAGAGTTATTTTGAAGCATCCAGGTGTCTTGCAGCCAAAGATTTTCGTGGGAAAAGATGGAGAAAGCAGTTTCTAGAAGAAAAGAAGGGTAATTGCCTAATTAATTAAGTTTGGATAGTTTTGGAGGAATACAGATGTCCTTAGTTTGAACCAAGTGTGTGTCTAAGGCTAGGTGTCAATTTATAAGGTGGTTTAGTCACCCCTTGAGCTGTCTCTCTTAGATTAATCTCTCCTCTCTATAAAAACCTCTTTTCTCTCCTTACTTTAGTCCCTTTAGCCAAATCAGAAAATTGCTTCCCTTGTGTCTTGGTTTATGAGTGAGAGAGAGAGGAGAAGAGGAGGAGATTGTTGTGATAGCAAGGTGTTTCTGAAGCTGTGCTGGTGTCATTAGCCTGTGGAGCAATTCTAGGTGAGTTCAGTTTAGGAAAATCCCACCTAAACCTCATACCTACTATTTGTGATGTGGTGATTATGGTTGATTAACTAGCTGGCTCTTGATGTTGTCATGCATGTTGATTTAAGTTAATCCTTGATCCTTGCATGCATGTTTGTTAAAGTGGAGTGTTGTGTGCTGTATACTTGTTTGATGAAATTGGTACTTCAATTTCCACATGCATGTTGTTTGATGAATTGTTGAATATTGTTGCATGCATGTGTTTGTATGAAGTTGTGGTTGCAGGTACTATCCGTGTGGTGGCTAACAAGTTCTTGCAGGTTTCACCCACGGTATAGTGAGATAAAGTGTTTATGCAGCAAAGTGCATGGGAGTGAGCCGTTCGGTAGTGAGCTGAGTTTACAGATCCGTGGGCTAAGAAACCCGATGGGAGAGGTGGCGGTTGGATATACAACCGTAAGGTGTGTTATCCTCCCTACCGAGCCTTAACACGGATGGTGAGAGAGATTGCCGTGATTTCTAAATCCTTTGCATTCTCTCCATCGAAAACTCAGTGTCACCAAGGACAGAGAAATTGTGTTGGAGTGGAGATTGGAGTTATGGAAGTTTTGTGTTTGAGATAGTGATATGGAGTGGTGATGTGATACGGTGGTTTACGATTGGAGGGCAGAGCGGTGGTGGTATGTGATCAGTCCGTTGACGGGTAGTCTTCGGACTGAAGCGAAACCGGGAGAGACGGTTCAGTAGCGGTATGAGTGTGATCCCATTTGGTATTCCTCCACAGCATCGATGGACTGAGAGGTGGGGAAGACTCGGATGTCGGGGTGGCTGCCCAGCCTGAGTGTACCTGACGAGGTACAGTTTTGACAGCGTCCGGAAGAGGAAGGTCAGAGCTGGGGTCGGAATACATTTGTGCGAAAGCCGGTGTATGAACTTGTTTGTGAAGTTCAGGCTTGACAGTCCTTGTGATAGTCAAGTGCAGGGTGTTCACGGAGATCCACACCATACTTTGAGATCTCAGTGCCCACGCATGCGTTGTGCGTTCCAGGACGCCCAGACTAACGTTGTTTTGTGCTTCGGCTATCTACTTTTATGTTGCTTCGGCTATTTGGTTATTTGATTGATTGCTTGTTGTGTGTTGCATGATGGGGAGTGGGATGGGGTTTTATTATATCTGGACTCACTAAGTAATCTCCCGATTACTTACCCCTTTTCTCTATTTTCCCCCTTATGCAGGAGACCCATAGAATAGCTCGTGGTGGAACGTAGGAATACCAGAAGTAGACTTGTTTTCGGGCGTGTAGCAAAGACTCAGTTGCATAAGTATATTATGTTTTCCGCTGTGTTTATAAACTCGTTAAGTGTGGCCACCAATGGTTTGTAATATGTAAGACTTTGTAAGCTGTTTGAATAAAATGAAGTGTTTTGTGGAAAGTTTGTGTTTGCCTCAATGATATTAGTCTTTTCCGGACTAACACAACTTGAGACTAAGGTACGGGTTGCAAAGCCTTAGGCTGAGGTCGAGAGGTAACCGGTGTTGAGTGATAGGTTGGCTCTGTTTTCGGACTTGTCCTGGAATGAGCTGACTTTCTACTTAACCTCCGGACTGTGGCATTTCCGGATCGGCTGGACTATGCGGCCGTTCGTGTTCTTGTTTAATTGTCGTTTGGCCGTATATGTCTAGTCCGGTTCGGGGGTGTTACAGGTGGTGGTATCAGAGCATGGTTTCAGATCATGCTGACGGGACAAACGGTTTTCGATGTTTTCAAGGTTTTATCGAGTCAAAGATGTCGCTATAGCCCATTTAGGAATTCCGGTCCGTTCCGCTCTATAGGATATTAAAAAGGTTGTTTTCTTGCAACAGGATGTCGGACGTGTGGCTTAGTGGACGAAGGCTGAGGGGTTTGTCGAAGAGTCAGGATGAGGAAGGACAGCGGCCAGAATCTTTCCAGCCATATCTTTACCCAAACCTTGAGCGTGGTGGTACCTCCAGGCGCAGACGTACTACCGCAGTTGAGATGGAATCCGAAACTCATGAAACTCTAGAGACTGACCAGTCGTGGTATCCAGGCGCGGATGGTTTATCTCATTGGTCATTCAATTCAGTAGAATATGTGACCCCGTCATCAACTCCAGCAAGTTATCAAGGGCGATAGGAGCCAGTGGGACAGGATGGTAATATGGCTCAGAACGTTGGACAACAACAGAGGACAGATCCGATGTTGGGAGTAGTCCACGAACTCCTCTCTAAGGTGCTTCAGGACAGGACAGCACCTAATCCGATATCAGAGGAGGCGAAACCTCCTACTTTCCTGAAGATTGTCACTACGATGAAGACATTAGGGACACCTAAGTATGCAGGGAAACCGGATCCCTTTGAAGCTGACACATGGATAATGAGCATGGAGAAGAACTTCACAGCTACTCGTTGCCCGGAAGAATATCAGAAGGACATAGGAGTATACTACTTGGAGAAGGAAGCCCTGGGATGGTGGAGCACTATAGATCGTCAGACAAACTATTCTATCAGGATGTGGGAACAGTTCAAGGAGGAGTTTGAAAAGAAGTACTTTCGACCAGAGGCCCGAGACCGGCTAACTCAGAAGTTCTTACGTTTGGAGCAGGGAAACAAGAGCGTCCGTGTAATACCCCAGTCTAGAGAGGAAATTACCCTCGAGCAGAAATAATTTTTGAAGACCGATGCAGACAATTTTAAAAATTCCGAGATTTGGATCGAAGAACCCCAAGACATCAAAGAAGCCAATTCAGGAAGATTAAACTCAAGAAAAATTCTGACGCGACGCAGAAAAATCGGAGATGCTGAGTTAACCAAGAATGGACAGTTCGAGCAAATGAGGGCCAAAGGGGTAGAGGCACCCGTCCAAAAGTGATAAAACTTTGTGGAGACCTTACTGACACTTAGAGGAAGATTTATAGCTAAGAAAACACCAAGAAGGTCCGAGATGAGATAAGGCCAGAAGATTTTGTCAAAGGAGGTGCGGCACCCATCAAAATGAGGTGAAATTTTGGGGACATACTAAGGACACCAGGAGGAGTATTTTAAAAGAAACAGATCTCTTTTTGGACGGCAGCCGCAGAAGTTATGATGCAAATACTAAGGAGCTCTGAGATAAGATAAGCCGAAACGATTTGGCTATAGAAGATGCGTCACCCAGCCAAATGAAGTGAAACTTTGTGGAGATTCTAAGGACATCTGAAAGAGCATTTAGAAAAAAATCAGATCGCATTTTGGACGGCAGCCGCAGACGTTATGATAAAAATACTAAGGAACTCCGAGATGAGATACGCCGAGAAGATTTGGTAATAGGAGATGCGTCACCCAATCAATTGCGCTGAAATTTTGTGGAGATGCTAAGGACACCTGGGAGAGTATTCTGGAAGAAACAGAACCCTTTTCTGACGGTCGACGCAGAAGTTATGAGCAAAACGACAAGAGATAGAAATGCTGAATAAAGTCTCTTTACATGTGTCAACCTATGGGTGAGCCTACAGCAAGGCTAGGTCGAACAGGTGTTGAAAAGCAATGATGGCTGCTCTATTCACCAACACGTTTTCATCCCTCTATATAAGGCATTCATCAGCCCTCCTCATTCTTCATTCACAACTTCTTCTTCATCACTTAAGAGAAACCAGAAAAGTTAGATAGTGTTAGAGTGTGTGTGAAGAGTAGGAAAGCTCAGTCCGTGAAGACTTTGGCTGGAGTAGCGTTGCTTTGCTCGGTGAGTTCAGTAGCTAGTAGCCCATCGTTGTCCGTGTTCTATACCATGGTGCGAAAGTATTGTGTTATAGATATGGCTGCGATGGAATTTCTTCCCTTCTCCTTCCGTTGATCGTGAGTTCAGTGCCTTAGTAGCCTGTCGTTTTCATGGCGTGTAAACGTCATGCTTCCAACATATCTGCGACGGAATCTTCTTCCTCTCTCTTTCTGCTTTGGTTGGTTGATATTGCTTGAGTACTATTTATCTGTTCGTCTGCTTGCTTGCTGGTCTATAAATTGTTAATGCATGCTTATTGCTTGTCTGCTTGGTGTGAACGATGAGATTCGGGTTTGAGATGGCTATGATATTTACGGGATGAGATCTCCGGGAGGTGGAGTTAATTCCGTAAACATCCGTGCTTGACTAAGCCTTGAGTCTAGTCGGTGGTGTGAACTAACGTGTTATGCAGGTTGCCACAGTTTGAGTTTCACTCCCGTGTGCAGGAACTAACGTTTGTGCAGGGCATATGCATGGTGTGGTGTGTGGTGTTGTGATGGTTTGATGAGATGGTTGTAAAGTGGTGTTAAGTGTTGTGGTGTGGTGTCGGTCCGACGGCTGTGTGATCTGTCGGGACCGGGCGGAACCATTGGAGTGGTTTAGTGGCGGTATGTGCAAGAGTTCCCCATAGACCTCTTCCACGGTATCGAATGTACTGAGAGGTGGAAGGGAAGACTCGGAGAGACGGGATTGCAGCCTAGGGCCGAGTATACCCGACGGGGTATTATGAGACGGTTACCGGAAGAGGAAGGGCGGAGCCGGGCTGAAATACACTGAGTCATTTGCCGGTGTTCGGTTTTGGTGTGGTGAAGTTCCGACTTGTTTGTCTTTGTGATAACAGGTGCTGGAGTGGTTCACGGGGAATGAGCCATACTATGAGATATCTCGGTGCCCACGCGTGTGTGCATGATGAGTTGGTCATATAGTTAGTAGGATGCATGCTTCGGCTATTCTGTGTTTATTTTGCTTCGGCTATCTGTTTGCTTGATTGTTTGCTGCGTGTTTCAGGGTTTGGATTTGGGTTCGTTGCTAATGCTCTCGGTGAGTGCTGAGCTCACTGAGTAATCATCCCGATTACTCACCCTTTTCTTTCCCCTTTCCCTGCAGGAACCCTTAGAGATGGTTGGTTGCCGTAGAAGGGCGGATCCTTTAGGCTCGGACGTACTCGTGGTCTTTTAAACAAGTATTGTAAGTAACGAATAAAAGTTGTGTTGTTTTCCGAAGTTTGTTTTATGATCAGTCCATGGACAAGGTTTGTAAGAAAAGAAGTTTTAGACTTGGTTTTGTAAAATAGTTAAGTATGGAATAAATAAAAGTATGCTTTTGTGAAATCCCTCTTGCACTTATATTTATGTCTTCCGCTGGTATGAATTACTTGGTCCGAGTATGTTCACAACTCACTGTCGAATGAGACGGGTTGAAAAGCCTTGACCTTCGGTGGTGGGGGTCGATGTTGGTTCGATGGACTGGCCTTAAGCTTAGTGACCTCTAAGACGGGCCGGACTATCTGGCTAACCTCGGCTTTTTGTGGCGTCTTTGGGTCGGGTTAGATGTGCCTTGGTCTCTCGTGTTCTTGTTTGATTGTCGTTTGGTCGGGCATGTCTATCCCGGTTCGGGGGCGTTACAGTCCGGGAGTATGAAGTGGAGTTTATGAAGTTGCAACGTTATGCCGCTCATTGCAACATGAGTAATGAAGCTCTAACCCGCCAATTTATGCAAGGTCTAAACCCCGAGATTAGCAGTAGACTACAATCCGTAACCTATGTCAACCCACATGAAGCTATTGAGAAGGCAGTCAATGTGGAGATGTATCTTCAGCAAGAAAGGGAATTACGGAACAAGTGAAGGAACTACTTTCACTCTGGACCAGGTTCAGGCCCTAAGGCGAAGTACTATAGGAACAAGTCAGGAGGGAATCAGAAAGGGTACCAAGGAAACTGGAACAAAGGGACGTTCCTTAAGGAGAATCTTGGTAAAGCAGAATCTATCATGCGATGTTATATATGTGGAAAGGAATGGCACAAGGCTAAAGCCTGCCGTAGAAACCGTAACGCTCACCAAATCCTCAATCCAATCCTAGTCTCAGTGATTTGTTTCAGATGTGGAAAAGAAGGATACTACGCCAACAATTGCACTCATGGAGGTCTTCCAGAACCACCTACGCGACTCGCTATAGAACCCCCAGCTAAGCATCAAGTCACCATCGGGAGAGTTTATGCTTTGGGAGGAGCAGCTTATGACCCTGCAGGACCTTCTCACGGTCCGTTACAAGTACGCATCGGGTGCTAACTCTCTTTGTGTGTGTGTGCATTTGAATGAATGAATGAATGATTGCGTGTTGTTGTGATATTTGGTAGGAACATTGCGAGTGGGCGGAAATCCCACGCATGTTCTGTTCGATTCAGGGGCTACCCATAGCTTTGTAACCCCTGAGGTGGCGTCTAGTTTTATAGAACCCTATTCGCGTGAAAGTGTGAGCTTAGTTATAGAAACCCCTGGTCCTGAAGTTCTCAAGTCGGTAGAAGTGATTAGGAAGGTATCAATAGAAATCAATGATAGAGCCTTTGAGGTGGACCTCTTGGAGACTCCAATGAAGCATTTTGAGGTGATTCTCGGCATGGACTGGTTGTCAGAGTACCGAGCTTTGATAGACTGCGAGAAGGGAAGGGTAACGCTCAGGGAGAGCCGTAAGCCGGAGATCGTGTATCAGGGAATCAGACCAAGCCCAGTGGCATCTATTGTGTCAGCCGCCAGAGTAGCGAGTCAGTTGGAAAATGGGGAAGTTTACTTGGTGGCCATTAACGTAATCGGAGAAGCGGAAGAAGAGGAGTTAAGAATAGAAGACATTCTGGTGGTACAAGAGTTTGTTGATGTGTTTGCCCCATTAACCACCTTGCCACCAGCAAGGAAGAACCCGTTCACCATCACCTTAAAGCAGGATACTGCACCTATAGCTAAGGCTCCTTATCGAATGGCTCCAGTCGAGTTATCTGAGTTGAAAACTCAATTGGAGGACCTAGCTGGAAAAGGATTCATCCGACCAAGTTCGTCACCTTGGGGAGCACCGGTCTTGTTTGTCAAGAAGAAGGACTGAACAATGAGATTGTGCATCGATTACCGAGGAATCAACAGTGTCACAGTTAAAGACAAGTACCTATTACCAAGAATCGATGAGTTGTTGGATCAGCTGCAAGGGGCAAGTTGGTTCTCAAAGATAGACCTGGCCTCGGGATATCATCAAATTGGCATTCATGAGAAGGACGTAGAGAAGACGGCCTTCAACACTCGATATGGACAATACGAGTATGTAGTCATGCCGTTTGGGTTAACAAATGCACGAGCGGTGTTCATGCGTTTGATGAACGAAGTGTTCCATGACTACTTAGACGGATTCGTGATAATCTTTATCGACGATATCCTAATCTACTCGCGGACAAGAGAAGAACATGCAGAACATCTACGTAAAGTCTTGGAGAGACTTAGGAGCCAGAAGCTGTATGCGAAGTTCAGTAAGTGCCGCTTTTGGAAGAGAGAGATTGGATTCTTAGGACACAGAATTTCAGAGCAAGGAGTGACAGTGGATCCGGAGAAGGTATCCGTGATTCAAGAATGGCCGCGACCCGCATCAGTAACTGAAGTCAGAAGTTTCCTTGGATTGGCAGGATACTATAGGAAATTTGTTAAAGGCTTTTCTTCCATTGCTAAACCTTTAACAAAACTAACGGGAAAGGACGTCCCGTATGTGTGGAGCCCAGAGACAGAGAAGGCATTTACGAAGCTTAAGGAGGCATTGATGACGGCACCAGTTCTAACTTTAACAGAGCCTGGCAAGCCGTACACGGTCTATACTGATGCATCGAGAGTCGGTTTAGGCTGTGTACTGATGCAGAACGACAAGGTGATAGCTTATGCCTCACGACAACTACGGAAGCATGAAGAGAACTACCCTACTCACGATCTGGAGATGGCAGCTGTGGTTTTCGCACTGAAGATTTGGAGGTCTTACTTGTACGGGGAGGAAGTACAAGTATTCACGGACCATAAGAGCCTCAAGTACTTGTTCACTCAGGCGGACCTCAACTTAAGGCAGCGTCAATGGATGGAATCCATAGCAGACTATGATATCAAGATTCAGTATTGTCCAGGCAAAGCCAATTCAGTAGCTGACGCCTTGAGCAGAAGAAGAACCGAGGTGAGTGTAGAAAAGGAAGTGGAGGCATTGGACAGAGAAATGAAGAAAGTCAGTCTGGCAGCATTGGAGGGCGAGACCAGTGAACCAATGGGACTACAGGCGGTGAGACAAGTTGGCTTGATTCAGAGGATTCGAGAAGAACAAGGGAGAGATGAGAAGATACAGAAGATTGTAACCATAGTCAAGGAGACAGAGGGAGACGATCCGAGCGGCTATCATATAGCAGAAGATGGAACCTTGTTGCTTAAGGGACGGATCAGTGTACCAGAAGGAGGAGGACTAAGGAAGGAGATTTTGCAAATGGCTCATCGTTCACTCTACAGTATTCACCCCGGAAGCTCCAAGATGTACAGAGACATCCGGCGATACTACCACTGGCCAGGGATGAAGCGATCCGTCGCCGAGCAAGTAGCCCAATGTCAAGTGTGCCAGCAAGTTAAGGCAGAACACCAAGTACCCGGAGGATTACTGCAATGTTTACCGATCCCAGAATGGAAATGGGACTCAATTTCAATGGACTTCATAGGTGGACTACCACTCTCAAGAGGAAGGATGAATAACTCAGTATGGGTAATTGTGGACAGATTGACAAAAGCACCACACCTGTTGGCCATGAAAGATACAGACAAAGTGGAGGTACTAGCAGATCAGTATGTCAATGAGATCGTAAAACTTCATGGGGTGCCTATGAACATAGTGTCAGACAGAGATCTGAGGTTCACGTCGGCATTTTGGAGGGCGTTGCAAGGAGCATTAGGAACAGAGTTGCATATCAGTACGGCCTTTCACCCGGAGACAGACGGCCAAACCGAGAGAACGATACGGACACTCGAGGACTTGTTACGTCTGTGCATTCTAGATTGGGGTCATTCAAGGGAGGACTACATACCATTGATAGAATTTTCGTATAACAATAGTTATCATGCCAGCATCAAGATGTCACCGTACGAAGCCTTATATGGGAGACCGTGTCGCACACCCTTGTGCTGGACCGAGGTTGGAGAAAGGAGAGTATTTGGACCCCAGGTAGTAGATGAGACCATGGAAAAGTTAAAGATGGTCCAGACTAACATGAAGAAGGCACAGGACAGACAAAAGAAGTATGCAGATTAGGGACGCCGGGAAGTGACCTTTGAGGTCGGAGACTGGGTATATTTAAAGGTATCAGCTCAGAAATGCAAGGACAGGTTTGGTAAGACGGGAAAGCTAGAGGCAAGATATATTGGTCCATTTCAGATAAAGGGAAGAGTAGGAGAGGTAGCTTACCGTTTAGAGCTACCCTCCGATATGCGCCTTCACCCGGTGTTTCCTATGTTCATGCTTCGAAAGCATGTTAAGGACCCAGATGCAGTGGAACCGGAAAGAATTGAGGAGCTTCAGACGAACCTAACTTACCCGGAAGGACCTATCCGGATTGGGATAAGAAGGGTTCGAAAGTTAAAGAACAGAGAGATTCCGCAACTTCAAGTCTTTTGGGGACACCGGAACAGAATGGTCGTGACTTGGGAAGATGAGGAAAAATTTAAAGAGAAGTATCCAGAATTCTTCCAGCCAGAGACAATGATGGAGCTTGGAGAGTCGTCTCAACCTTAAGAATTCGAGGACGAATTCTATTAAGGAGGAGAGAATGTAATACCTCAAACAGAAAAAAAAAATTATTATTATTGGAGCAAGGAGTAATGGCAGGAATAATTCCGAAAGAAATAGGAAAACAATTTTAAAACTTCCGGGCTTCTGTATAGAGATAGTCAAGACCCTTATGGAGCAATTGCAAAAAGATTTAGGCAAAGAAAAAGTTTCCTGTGAGAATTAAAAATATGACAAGATGGCACGACGAAGATTGACGGTTTGTAATAGAAAATTCAAAAGTCTAGATTTGCTCATCCAAAAATTCTGAAACTTTTTGTGGGCACAAAGGATATTATTAGGAGCATTCAGAATCAAACAGAGCAATTGTTGAGCAAGGGAAACGAAAGTTATGATTTTTGAAGTGTAGAAGCTTGTTGGTTGAATCAGCTGGTCATTCTTCAAAGAAATCAGTCTAAGGCTTAATCAGAGTTATTTTGAAGCATCCAGGTGTCTTGCAGCCAAAGATTTTCGTGGGCAAAGATGGAGAAAGCAGTTTCTAGAAGAAAAGAAGGGTAATTGCCTAATTAATTAAGCTGCAACCACAGCAAAGGCCTGCCATTGGAGACATTCATGCGCCTCATGCTTACTACCAAAACAGAGCCGCCATCATTCCACCAACAATTCAGAGGCAGGACAACGAGATCAAACCTCAGATGATCGCCTTGGTGAAGCAACACTTGTTTCACGGCTTACTTGCAGAAAATCCGATGGACCATATTGACGATTTCGAAGAAATCTGCAGTACAACCGTTTCGAATGGTGTACCTCCGGATTTCCTGAAGTGCAAGCTTTTCCCTTTCTCTCTTGCAGAAAAAGCTTCACGCTGGCTGAAGTCATTACCACCTGGATCTTTGGCGACGTGGGCTGAGGCTAGATCGGCATTCTTGGACAAGTTCTACACCAAGTCCAAAACCGCAGCTCTAAGGAACAAGATATCCTCGTTTCAGCAACGCTCTGGAGAGACCTTCAACGAGGCGTGGGAGAGATTTAAGGAGTATAGAAGATACTGCCCTCATCATGGGTTCAGCGATGAGCAGATCTTGAGCACTTTCTATGATGGTGTTGATTGGGACAGCAGAAACACCCTGAATGCAGCCAGCAATGGAAATTTCTACACCAGGTCCAAGAAGGGTGCGTTTGAGCTGATTGATAACTTGGCTACAAGTTCTGGAAATCGCTGCCATGAGTATGATGAGCCTAGATATGTCAACAGTGTGGAATCGCAGAAGATTGATGAGCTGGCAGCAAAAGTGGACCTATTGTTGAAAAGAAATCAGGGAAGTGTCCAGCTTTGTGCGAACAAAAGGGATGAGCCATATGCTGAGGTGAACTACTTCAATGGAGGCTATGTGGAGAATCAGAGCTTTCAAGATCATGCGTCTAACTCTCAAGATGAGCTAAAGTCTCTTATGCACTTGGTTTTACTCAACCAACAGAAATCTGCTGATGAGATCAATGTTAAGGTGGACAGCATGTACAATGATCTCCATAATAAGTTTGAGGCTGTGTGGACTCACATGAAGCAGCTTGACAATCAGATTGCACAGACTGCCGAATCGATTAGGAGGGCACAAGGAACTCTTCCTGGGAAGGTTGAAAAATCTAAGGCAGAATTCGTCAATGCCATTGAATTACGCGGTGGAAAGACACTACACGCATCTGCAGCTTCATTTCCAAAATCGGCAAAAGCAAAAGAGGTGACCATGGAGCATGTGCTCCCACCAGGTGAGCACCTGCTCGGTGTAAATCAAGGTGTCCGTAAAAGCGATGGTGCAAACGACCGTACAGCATGCGCTGGAGCATCAACCTCATCCGTTGATATTCTCGAAGACGACACAACAGAGCACCTCCACAGATCCGCAGAGCACGTGCTCGGCCAGGCTACACAGGCCACTTTCACCCTGAAATCTGCAGTGATTCCAGAGAGGGTGTACACTCCTAAGGTGCCTTATCCAGTTCCACCACAACCATTGAAGGTATTGCCTAAGGTTGAAGATCCTGGGAAATTCTTGGTCCCGTGCTCCATTACAGGAGTTAAATTCAAAGAAGCTCTTTGTGATTCTGGGTCTAGTGTCAATCTCATGTCAAAAGCTCTTGCAGAGAAGTTGAAAATCTCTGAGATAAGGCCTAGTCGAATGAATCTTCGATTTGCAAACTCCTCCGCAACAACATCGTCTGGCAGCATTCACGATCTACCTGTCCAAATAGGGGATTGCCTAGTTCCAACCGATTTTCAGGTTGCGGAGATGCGAGAAGGGTATGATATGCATTTGCTTCTCGGAAGACCATTCATGGCTACAGTGGGTGCAATCATTGATATGCCTAATAAGCGAGTCTGTTTTTCCAAGATTGACAAAACAGTTTTCTACAAGGCCATTCCTACATGAACCACCACACACGCCTCTTGCATCTCAGCAGTGGATAGAGAAGAAGCACATGCTCCAATCCCGCGAGCACCTGCTCCACCACCCGGGAAGTTTAGGATAAAGACAAGGACGCAGGGAAACATGCAGTGCAAAAAGTAGGTCCTCAAATAACTTTGATCCCTCAAGGATATGATGGAAACTCGGTTGACTACAAGGTGAAGTGCAAAGGTCGTCCTAAACCTTTCTCTAGAGTTAGAGCTATTCTTCCATCAGAGTTGAAAGAGAAGGGTATTGGTGTTATGAATGGAATGCTGAGTAGAGTTCTGAACATGAGGATGTCTGATTGTGGAGCTTGTTTTGGAGCAAGCTCTGAAGCCCCACCTGATTGATACATGGCACCAAAGTCAAGCTAATGACTTAAACCAAGTGCTTGGTGGGAGGCAACCCACTGGTAAGTGTCTCTAACATTTATTTTTCTTTTGTTACTAATTTTTGGTTATGGTTTTCGTTGTTTCAGTAAAAAAAAAAACTCGGGCGAGCACCCGCTTCTGTCCCGGAGCACCTGCTCCACCTTGATGCTCTGCCCTGCCGACCCAGGTAAGTTTTCTACACCTCTTCTCTGGCTCATTTTCACACCGAGACGGTGTAAAGTAAGTCTGGGGGAGGGTCGTGCCTTGAGTCAACACTTTATTTATTTATCGAGTCTTCTTTATTTTCTATTTAGAGTCAGTGTGTTTTATTGGGTCAAGGTTTTGATTGGGATTTATGAACTATCTCTTAGAGTGTTGAGCTGGCTGTTTTTACTTAGTGACCATATCTTTAGGATATATTCAGCTAAGACTAATGAAAAATCCAAGGTCCGACCAGTCCACTAGAGAAACCCATATTTATAGCAAATTTTACAGACCTGAGCTATTTACGGAGATCTTTCAACTGTAGCTGGTGATCAAAGAGCTTGATTCTCTCATTCTTACCTGACATCTGTGGCTGTTGTGAAAAGCTTATGGTACTCCTCTCCCTTATTCTGAAAATCCTGAGAAACAAATGAAAAGATGAGATGATTTTCTTTTGAGTAAAGGGGTAGGAAAATTTCCCATGACCCCATTATTTTACTTCGAAAGGAATGATCACACAAAGGTGGAAAAGAGGGAGAGGAAAATTTCCCATGACCCCATTATTCGTCACACCTTTGCAATTAAAAAAAAAAAAGAAAAGAAAATCGTAAAAAAAAAAGAGATGATCAAAAGATCAATGCAGAGTATGAGAAAAGAATAAGTCTGGGGGAGAGAAAGAGTACCAAATAGGTGGATTACATGGTTGTATTTGTCAGGGTATAGTATGGGAAAGAGTCTATAAGGTTCTTGGCATTGGATGCATTGTTAGTCTCTATGCAATGAAGGATAGTTGATGAAGTTGAGATTTTGTGGAGTTAATCTGGAAAAACTGCAATGTGGCTAAGGTGAAGTACATGGTGGTCGATATTTGGATTGGTTCATAAAGAATGTGGATTACAGGTTTAAACAGTTGATGCGATTATTCTGATCGACCACTTAGAACGACCGTTCTTCTCCCGTAACGATCGTTCCCCGTCTCACCTACACCCACCTACTTCGCGATCGACCAGTTAGAACGACCGTTCTCCTCCAGAACGGTCGTTCCCCGTCTCACCTACTCCCCTACACCTTGGCCTATATATTGGACTCACACTTGATGCTTCAAAACACACCATCTTCTTCTCTCAGTCTTCTCTTGCTTCTAAACATTGTTTCTCTTCCCTTTTAAGCTTTAAATATTTATGCTTTGATCAAGTTCTTATTAGTTTCTTTTCATCTTTTGTTATCTTTAAGCTTTAAATATTTATGCTTTGATCAAGTTCTTATTAGTTTCTTTTCAGCTTTTATTATATATTCAAGCTTTCATGATGAACTCTATAATCTCTTTGTTTTCTTCTTCTTTAATTATGTCTGAGTAGATCTCTTAGTTAGATTAAGGTTTTTCAAAGGAATTCATGAGCTTTAGGGTTAAACACAAATAGGCTATTCAAATCGATGTCTTCACCCTTGTTGTTCTTAATGCTTGGATCGAATTGATCACTTGATTTTATGATATTAGGTTTAACTTAGACAGCGAGAGTTGCTAGGTTGCTAGAAGAAACTTGGGTGAGCAATTTATTCATTACCTGCGAGAGTAGATGTATTGGAGAATTGTGAACAAATCAAACATATCCTTAATGCTTGTCTGCGATTTCTAAAACCAACGAGAGTTAGGATTTTAGGTTGTTAGATAAAGTTATTGATGCCACGAGAGTGGATTGATATTATCTTTATGTTTGAGTTCTAGACTTGTGCTTAAATCATTGCCTGAATAGTTGTTTGATCCTTTGCTTTGAATCTCCTGCGAAATTCCTTGACTTAACGCTTGTTTAATATTATTTTTACAACCGATTTTGCTTTTATTACTTGCTATTTACGAAACCAAACCCTAATTGAATTGTCTTAGCTTTTAATTTAGCTCATTAGATCAAAGTGTGGACTTGGTCTTCGTGGGATCGACCCCTAAGTACTACTTCGTTTGCTGTACACTTGCAGTAGGAAATAGGGTTTAAAACTCGTGTATCAACACTTCGCTTCGAATAAATGTAAGGATGGCTACATCAAACCGTGTCTCTTTGACATCACAATGGGGATCTCGAAACGATTTACGTCCTCTTCGACTCCCTGCGTATCCTCGTTTAAACATGCCGAGCTGAATTCCTGCCGAACCAACTCTCTTCAAATTCGCCGAGCTTGATTCGCATCGCTCGACGAACTGAGGAGGGGCTTATTGTTGGATACGGGTTTAGCACCTTTCTTCAAGGTCCAACATGAATTCACCTCGACGTGTTAATAATAATTGTCGATCAATTATAATTCGATATCAATTAAATATTAACATTTATTAGCTTCGGATAAATGTTAAGTTTAATATAAAATTCATTTTCACCTAGAAGAGGAATTATCCTTTTTTGACCAAGGAAGATATCTTTGCCTATGCGAGGAAAAAGGAAGATATCGCCTACGCGAATAATCAGGAAAAAAGGAAAATTGTTTCGCCTACGCAAATATGGAAGATAATCTCGCCTACGCGAAAAGGAAGGAGAATCCCGAAGAATTCGGAATTTTTCCTAAGTCTCGAGGACTTAGGTCGGCGAAGGTTTCTTATATAAAGGAGAGGGTTTTCACCCAGAAGATGGATTCAAAAATCATTCGAAAGCACAGAGAGAAATCGACTTCTCTAAATCCTAGTTTCCTTGTAATCGAACTACGATCGGCTTGATCCCCTTTCGGAGTACGTAGACAGCCTTTTTCAAGGTTCAGCTATACATCAATAAAAATCGTTATTCGGTTTTATTATCTCTTTGATATTCTCTTAAACTCACAAACTATGATTTCTGCGAAGTCATAGTTCAACAATTGTCAATGAAATAATTGTGTTCATGATATGACACTCGTTTCATAATAATGACGTGACAGCCATTTTTCACATGTCTTGAAAACGTGACTTTGATTTAGCATGTTTGATAGAAATTAAAACTAGAAAATTAGAATGCACACTAACGTGTGTGTTTTTTTAAAGCATTATTATCCTTGCTTTAACGGTGGAAATTCCTACGCAAAGGGACATTGTGAAACATTAAATCATCGTGATTCCGTCAGAGAATCCACATTTTTTTAAAGGAAAATCACATATTTTCAATTATTTCAGAACTGTATACAATGATACAAACATCCAAATCCAACGAAGCAAGATTGATATTAAGCATGATTTCAGTGATAAATTAGTTTTAAACGTGCCTAGAAAGACAAAGTTCTTCAGTGATTTTTTATCCGACAAATTCAACTTCCTATCGATACAAGATGAGGTTATATCAAGATGCAAAAAGATTAAGAAACAAATTAAGCCAATTATAACTAACTTCATTTCCAAGTACCTGGCCATGCAGTTCCAAATTAAGTATGACCTTAACAACAAAATAGCTTGGCTATGTTTCATGACTTTGTTTTTGGACCTTTACGGAAACTAGAACTTCCCCCATAAAAGCATTTGACATTCCAAACAAATAAGTACAATCATAAAACCTCTTCCTTGACAGAATGATTTATATAAAGGTTTGCGGACGAAGTGAAACTACATTTCAACTACATTCAAAATTCAACAGTCAACAAGAAAAGAACCAAAGACGTGGTTTGGTCTGATTATTACAGTGACTTTACAAACACCAACTGTCTAAAACCAGAAAGATCAGAGTGATGAAAAAGAAGTAAAAACCGTTAACATAATCAAGCTATGTCATTCTTAAGTCTAACTCAAATTCTCTCAACTACTCCTCGGTACAAATCGAGTTCTCAAAGCTATCAAAGCCAGATCTCATTCTTAAGACTATCATAGATAAAGGATGATGAACCTTGAATTTCGCTTCAGGCTAGTCATCGTAAACTTTTAGTAAACGGAGTGAGAAATTGTTCCCGAATAATCTTTGCAAATGAGTTGAAACACGAGTCCGCATTTCAACAACAAAATCAAATATATATGTTATCTAGAATCAGGGTGGATATGTTCAATTTGGGGTAATCACACTATTTTATCTATTTTCAATTATACCGTGTGATTATCCTAAATTTAACATAGTGAAAACTAATGTGAAGTTTTATAATCATCCATAGGTATATATACCTCCACCAAACTGCATGACTATAATTCACCATTTTCTCCAGGAAATTATTTTATTTCTTGATTGTAAAACACAAACCGACCAACTTGAACATTGTCTGAGATAGAGAAATAAAAAGAACCACTGTTTGATTTCTTATATGTTCTTATGCTAGTTGCAAAGAAACATTTATTCATATTTTAAAATTGATGTCGTTACCATGAACTTATCTTCTTCCAGAAAGGTAGCGGCGGGATACTCTGCTCGTGCCTGAAGAAGTTCTTAGGATCAACCATTGTTTTAATATCTACCAATCTGTCAAAATTGTCCTTGAAGTACTGGGCTCCCCATCTTTGAGCTTCTATGAAGTTCATCTTTGCGTTCTTCGTGTTCTTTCCCAAGTCAAGATCACGATAACCCACATAAGCCAGCCTTGGATTGCTTGAAACATGTGGTGTCATGTACTTGTACAGCTCTCTGATCCATTTCAGCCGCTTGTTTGAACTTTGTTCGTCGGTTGACGTCGAGAACGTGCCATAATGTATCTTGAAGTTGACTCCTTTTCTATGCGGAAATGGGAGCTTAGATTCAGGGATTCTCGCCATCATTCCACCATAAGGAATCCAAAGCACATTTGACGTCTTTTCTTCAATCATTCTTTTGAACATTCCACTGAGCCCTAATTCAGAAATAGGTTCTATAACGTAATCTGACATTCCTTTGAAGTCGGTTTTTCCATAACTCGACTTTGTGGGATCGAGCAAATATTCAATAGGAGTACCTATTGGGAATCCAGCATCGAAAACCTTAGCCTTTATCCAGCTCATTTCGAAACCATCCTCGTGAGTAAACCCTAATTCTGGAAAATCCTTATGCATAATCTCCATCAAGGCTCTTTTCTCGCCAATAAACTGACCTCGGTATGTTGCTGTCACAGTCTTGTTCTCCGCAACTGAGAATTCCAATAGTATATAGAGCTCTTCAGCGATCTTGTTTGCAATTCGTTGCCACTTTTGAAGAGTCTTGTATCCAGCTTCTTGTTCTATCGGTCTGGAAATTCTATAGACTGTGACGATCTCGGGAACAGGAACAAGCTTGAGCTTCCATGCTAGAATTATCCCAAAATTCCCTCCACTGCCTCCTCTAATCGCCCAAAACAAATCTTCGCCCATCAAGTTTCGGTCGAGTATTTTACCATTTGCATCAACGATCTTTGCGTCTTGAACATTATCAGCAGCAAGACCATATTTCCGCATCATGGCACCATCCCCACCGGCTGTGATATGCCCACCTACGCCTACAGTCGAGCACATTCCTGAAGGAAATCCATGGATGTTGCTCTTCTCGGCAATTCTGCGAAGGAAAAAGGTAAAAAAGAATTAGCAGAAAATTCAATAGTGAAATATTTTTTAATCTTTTGTTCTTTTGCCTTTATGGTTTCCATTGATTGTTGTATTTTTGGTTTTACAATGTAGATATGTTTTACAATTTGCTCGTCGACATAAGCTCAAATAGCTGAATTTTTAAGCGTCTACATGGGTGCCAAAAACATTCTGCGCCCAAACAATTCAAATGGTTGAACTGCAGACTTATATACAATATGATTAAAAAAACACAACTAATTAATATATTTCATAAGGTTTCCATTATATTCTCACATTATTTTTTTACACTTTTTTTGTATTAGGTTAATTTTATGCTAGTTTATGGTATTCTTACACACACACTCACACACACACATATATATAATTAACCTATATACACACATACATATATGTGTGTGTGGAAATACCATAAAATAGCATTGAATCTTAAATGCTAATGAATTTTTTATAATCAAAAGAAGAAAAAAATCAAATTTCTAAAACAACAATCAACTTTTGAACATCTGTTTATTTGTGAATATATATGTATTTATTAATATATATATATATATATATTCATAAATAAACTGGGGTCAAAATTGATTGTATTTTTATAAATTTGATTTTTTGTTTCGATATTAAAAAATTCATTAGGATCTAAAACTGTATAATCATATATAATTTATAACATAAAAAAAATTATAGTAAGAAATCAAAATTTTTACACTAAACGTATGTTTGTGATCAGCGTTTACGAAAAGTACGTGTAATGAGCTTTTGCGACCATCATTTGTGATTGGATTTTGTGATTCTGATTGCAATTGATGTTTATGATAAATTTA
This sequence comes from Isatis tinctoria, assembly GCA_010577795.1. Lineage (NCBI taxonomy): Eukaryota > Viridiplantae > Streptophyta > Magnoliopsida > Brassicales > Brassicaceae > Isatis > Isatis tinctoria. The sequence continues at coordinate 14,651,267 of CM021250.1, read as the reverse complement.
AACTTAAACTAGAATTAAATTAAAACTAAAACTACCAATAATTTCAATTAAATATAAAAAATTTAGTTCATTAATAGTAAATCTTAAATTGATTTTGATAAAAGATATAATATGAATACTCACTCCGTTTTTTTATTTTATCATTTGACGTTTTAGAGAAATGTTTTTGTTTCAAACTAGATTTCATTTTCAATTTTCAGTGAAAATTTAATTACTTTTAATATTTTATGGCTATTTATATTTTTCCGTTTGTTTTACTATTGAATAAATTGTATATAAATATATAATTAATAATTCTTTTGTTTAGAAAAATAAAATATTAAATGTTTTCTTTATCTAAGTGCTTGATGCTAAAAGGACAAGTTAAACAAAATGTTTCTGCTGATATGTTATTAGATATTACTCCCTCCGTTACACTAAGATAGATGTTTTGAGTTTTTAATTTGTTTCACAAAGATAGGTGTTTTGTGTTTTCAATGCAAAATTTTTACATACTTTCATATTTTACCCATATTAATTAAATTTAATAACATAAATATTTTTCAAGTCAAATTAAGTATAATACTCTAGTGAAGTTCTATTTGTTATTTTAATTTTTTCTTAAAATAGGTGAAAAATGCAAAACTTCTATTTTAGCGAAACGGAATGAGTAATATTTTCTGAAAGGTAACTCTCTCTCGCTCTTTCTATAGCTCAGTTGTATTTTTGTAGTGATGATACTATAGGTGAAGTTTTACGAAAAAATAAATCGACTTTAGGATAATGAAAAGCTTAACACCTTTTATTCTTGTTACTTTTTCATATTGAGAAAATAATGAAAAATGAAAAGGTTGTTCATGTTTGTTGAGTATATACCGACTAAATTTTAGCCCGCTAGTAAGTAACTTTATCCGTTTATCATTTTAAACAATAGGTTTTCATTCGGCATTCTGTGTTTACATTTTGCGCATATATTTTATAAAAAAAAAAAAACTAAAAGATGTTAAATGTATCAGAACTATGAATCTTTTTATAAAAACGTTCTTTGATAGCAAACGCATAACTTAACCAGTATTACCTGTAGTAGACTTGACCAAGTGTAGCACCAGCTTGAACCCATGCACTATTGTCTTCAATATCAACCTCAATCTGATTCAGTCCCGCCAGTTCTATCATTATAAACGGTGTTCCCATCAGTGAAGCATAAGACAAAGCTTCGTAATCGTGACCGCCGCTTCTAACAATGAGTTGAAATCTGAATTTCTTGGAACATATGATGGAAGCTTGGACGTGAGACTCGTGAACCGGTTTGAAAATGAGTTCCGGTTTAGGCGTTGACGTTCGCAGGTACCGTAGATTATGAGCTCTTGACGCAAGGACTTCGTTGAACTTCGTGGCGTTTCTTTCAGGTGTGAAGAACGTTTTGTCGATTGGAAAACCGACATCTGAGTTGTCTAAGAGACATTTGATGAATTTAAGTTGTAGAGACGTTGAAGAGATTGGTGTTATTGTGTATACTGAAAAAAATAGAACTAAAAACGAAATTGCAGTGCATGCTTTTGAATTTCCCATCTCTGCAGGATATGTGGTGAGGAAAGAAATGGATATACGTGTATATATATAGTAAAATTTTCAACGAAGCAATTGTGTTTATATAAATAGAGATCGTGATATGCATGACATCCATTTCTTAATGACGTGCAGGCTGACAGCCATATTTTCACGTGTTTTGAAAAGTAAAAAACGTTGACTTTGTTTATGGTTCTTTGATATGGAAATTAGCAAGGAAAGTACATTATTACATATTAACATGTGTGAACCATGGATCCAGGCTTGAACCGAGGAAATCCCTACGGAAAAACATATTTTTAAACATTAAAGCATCATAAATCTGGCAGAAAATGCAGATTAGTTGACAATTATTGTGGAAGATTGAATATATACTTCATCTACCAAGATTTTCTTACTTATCAATTGATAACTATCAGAAGTTAGGGTTTTCTGGAAATTTTAATTTTGAGAAATCATTATGCTGTTTTAAAATCTTTTCTTGTTTGATCTATTCTACAAATTAGCCAATGGAGAAATCGAGTGCTTTGTGGATCTTATCCTGCCCTGATTCATGTTTCTCTCCCGGCCACATTGTTCTTCCTCTCCCCGCCGTCCATTCGACTGACCCCAAAATTCTGTCCAAACAGCTTTCTCTCTGGCCAAATGGAGATTGGTTAGTTAGAAACCAGTGAAGCTTTGCACTTCTCGGATTGAGAAGTTTATTACTTCGTAACTTTAGTTTCTGGGTTTTACTTTGTTTTATGGGATCTATTACTTCAATTGACGACTGAAACTTTTTTTTTTTCTTTTTTTTTTTTTAACCAGAAAATCAAGATAAAATTGATAGTGAAACATTGTCATGTATATAAAAAAAGATTCATTCCTAATTCAAACATTGTCTTAGCAAAGGCCAAAAGGCCAAGAAACACGAGAACATCACCAAAACGTAAATCTTGGTAACACTTTGGAAGAGAATGGCATTATGAATCAACGGAGTCTTCTGGCTTCTCTCTCGGACTCGAGGAGAGTTAGGATGTCTCCTTCTCTCACCGGTCCTTTCACGTTCCTCATAATAAAACGGTCTGAATCTGTGAACTTGACTCTAACCTGAGTCACCTGACCACGAGAACCAGTTCTACCCATGACCTTCACCACCACGGCGTGCTTGATCTGAGAATCCATTCTGTAGACGGAGGCGGCGGCGTGTGCTACGTGATCGAGTCTGCTAAAATCAGACTGAAACTTTGTTTCTAATAATTGGTCACATAGGGTAGATGTAGGAAGTTGACCACCTGATTACCAATCAATTTTTTTTTGTCCTGTAATTTCCTCTTTTCTGTGAATAGAACAATATCAGTTAGTAATTTGTGACAAAACGGTCCAAGAATAGATGATTACCAGAAGATTTCTGATATTTCAGAAGAAAAATAATAATACATGAATTTGCCGTGTTAGATAAAAAGTAAATAAAACAACATGATTTTTGAGTGGGTGTAAGTGTAACATTTCAAAACGATACGTTTTAATTTCTGTAATAAATATAACGTAGACGTTGTAGCTGAAGGTTATAATATAGTGGATTGAATGAGACTTTATTAGATTAACTTGTATTTTTATCTGAGTGAGGGGTAAAGTTGCAAAATAAAACCTCTATATAAAGTAAGATTGTTAGTGAAGCAATTGTGTTTATATAAATTGAGATCGTGGTATGCATGGCATTTGTTTTTTAATGACGTGACAGGTTTGACAGCCATTTTTCACGTGTCTCGAAAACATTTGACTTTGTTTTAGCTTGTTTGATACGAAAATTAAGAAATCACATTAATGTTTTATCCTCTCTATAGTAATATATTAACATGTAAACTATTGATCCAGGCTTGAACCGTGTAAATCCCTACGCAGAAAAGACATTTTTAAACATTAAATTATCATGAACCTGGCATTGATTAGTTTGAGGGAAACTATATGAACTAAATTTATTTCAAAACTGAATTGACAACTATTATGCAAGATTTTCTTACTTATCAATTGGTAACTATCATTAGCTCAGGGTATTGGGTTTGGTTTTGGATAGAAACCAATCGGTTCTGAGAATTTTTTTTAGGATCTAATAGGTACTCAAAAAATTTCGGTTCCTATCCATTCCCTGTCGATTTGGATATAGAGAATGAGGAACCATAAAATACCCGAAAAACTTTAGTTCTTTAAAGGCTCCCTGTAAATAACAAATAAAGACAAGGCTACTCTTAAAAATGATTTTCAAATAATATATGAGGATTTAATTAGCTTTATAACCCTAATGAGCTTTATAAACCTTCACTATATCGATGACGTGACAAAAACATACACTGTTTAAAAAAGACACGGGAAGTAAAACGTATTGTTTCACTTAAATGAAAAATTAAAACAAGTCTAAATTTTTTGTGTTACTATAAAAATTAGAAGTTAGGGTGGGTCTTCTGGAAATTTTAATTTTGAGAAATCATAATGCGGTTTTAAAATATTTTCTTGTTTGATCTATTCCACAAATTAGCCAATGAAGAAAACGAGTTCTTTGTGGATCTTATCCTGCCCTGATTCATGTTTCTCTCCCGACCACTTTGCTCTTCCCTTACTGCCACTCTCCCCACCGTCCAATCTTTTATCCCCCACCGTCCATTCGACTGATCCCAAAAATCTGTCCAAACACCTTTCTTTCCGGCCAAATGGAGCTTGGATAGTTAGAAACCGATGAAGCTTTGCACTTGTCAGTATAAGAATTTTGAATCGGTTCTATAGAACACGAACCCCCCCCCCCCGGCCCCACACACACATAACGTGACACGACGGCGTTTTTATTCTAATTTCTCTGAATTATTTTGTTAGAGAGAGATACAGATTGTTGATAAAAAAAGTTTATTACTTTGTAACTTTAATTTTTGTATTTTTTTTCTTGAGATATGTTCTTTAATTTTTTTATGGGTTCTATTACTTCGACAGATGACTGAAATTGTGGTTCTAATAAATAGTCATATAGGGTAGATGTATGAAGTTGACCGCCTGTATCAAATTTTTTTGTCCTAGAGAGCAATATCAGTGAGTAAGTCTGTTTATCACTGGCACTGTCTTGTTGATTGGTCACATGATTGCTGCAATCCTTTAACACCTGTGAACCAGTGAACGGTCTAAGAACATAATTACTGGGAAAAATCCACTGAAAATTCTGAATTACTATTTAATTATTTAATTTTGATTTAGTAAGTTTTTTATTATTTCCATTGATGAGGTTGAGAGAAGTATTCTCAACATTTAAATAAATAAAAAAGAAAATAAAAACAGAAAAGAGGGTGTGAGAGTTTTGGATTTGACAACTTCTCGGGAACTCTGAGAACCTAATTTTCCAGTTGTCAACTTGTTAGTTAATCAACTACTAATAAATAATTATAATATAATTATATAATAAAATATTAATATTTTCATTTGTTTGAGAAATTTGTAGGGGTTCTGTCCCCGAGAATGCTCTAAAACATCTTGTTTTAGGATCTGTTTTTACAATCATTATCTTTTTTTTTAATTTATGTTAATACTTCGATTTTTGTAGAACCTCTTTCAAAAATTCATAATAATCATGGTTACATGAATTTCAAAGTGTTAGATAAAAAATAAATAAAACAACATGATTTTTGAGTGGGCTTAACAGTTCAAAACGATATGTTTTAATTTCTGTGACCAATATAACGTCTGTTATAGCTGAGAGTTATATAGTGGATTGAATGAGACTTTATTGGATTAACTTGTATTTTTATCTGAGTGAGGGGAGAGTTGAAAAATAAAACTTCTATATAAAGTAAGATTGTTAGTGAAGCAATCGTGTTTATAAAAATAGAGATCGTGGAACGCATGGCATTTGTTTTTTAATGACGTGACAGGCTGACAGCCATTTTTCACGTGTCTCGAAAACATTTGACTTTATTTTAGCTTGTTTGATATAAAAATTAAGAAATCACATTAGTGTTTTATCCTCTCTATTGTAATATATTAACATGTAAACCATTGATCCAGGCTTGAACGTAAATCCGTACGCAGAAAAGACATTTTTAAACGTTAAGTTATCATGAATCTGGCATAAAATGCAGATTAGTTTAAGGGAAACTATGTGAATTAAATTTATTTCAAAACTGAATTGACAACTATTACGCAAGATTTTCTTACTTATCAATTGATAACTATCATTCTCTGTTCGGAATTTGCTACGCGTTAATCGGACGACAGACCCGGATCTATCGAGTTAACAAAAAATCGGGAATTAATCGGGAGTACGCGGAGATTAGTTTTTATATAATTTAATATATTTATAACATATTTAACATATTTATCTAATTTTATTGGATATATTATATATACTGTACAGTGATACATAAAAGAATAGCTTAGTTCAGTGGTTGGATCTACAATAGTTCCTCTCACAACCAGATTTCAAAGTCCCGCCCTCCCATTTTCACCTTTTTACGATTTTATTAAATGAATGAATGGTAAAATCTACTTTTCGATATTTTACTCGTAACAAAACCAGAACAATAACCCTTAAAACTGTGGCTGCCGATTTTTTTTTTCCATCTCCATCGATTTTTTTTTATTTTCTTTCAATTTTAATTCACAAATCACATATCAACTAGTAGATATTCGAGTTTTGAACGAAAATGGACACAAAAATAAGTTTTTTTTTTTAAAAAAATCGATGTTTAAGCCGATTTGAATGAAATCGCGATGGCTTCCGACCGCCGAACGCCTATTCACCGACTAGGCAGCCGCAGAGACCTCGTTTTCGAAGAAGGCTTTCATTAGCTCAGGATATTCGGTTTTGTTTTGGATACAAACAAATCGATTCTGAGTATTTTTTTAGGATCTAATGAGTACTCAAAATCTTCGGTTCATATCGATTCCTTGTCGATTCGAGTATCGAGAATGAGGAACCAATAAATACCTGAAAACTTTCGGTTCTTTAAGGGTTCGGATTTTAGTACCCAAAATGTTAAATAATACCTGAAAGAACAATAAAATATCTGAAACAGTGTTTAGTTATTAACCAAAAATGAGAAACTTAAGTGAACTGATTATTTTACTAAAGGAAAATGGCAAAGGCAATACAAATTAGTAATTAGAGTCAATAATTGAAAAACATAGAGATACATGCATGTTTTGACCTATATATACTTTTTGGGCGTTCAACTAATTATTTCGGCTCTCCGCTATTACTCAGAATCGAACCGATACTCATGGATCTTTAATACAAGATTCAATAAGTATTTTTGGCAAGATCCGGAATCAAACCAAACCAGTTATTTGGATCAGTTCTGGTTCGGGTACTCGGTTCCGGGTAATATTCTCAGGACTAACTGAAGATCGGATAATAAATCCGTCTAAATCAGAAAAGCATAATAACAAAAAAGTTGATAACAATTTTAGACAGTTTTGTTGAATATTGATTGTCAAAATCTTCTGTTTTCATAAAGGTAAAATGAATGAAAATAGAGTCAGGGGCTCGCTGCATGGAATCGGAAGCGGGTACGCGGAAGCGGAAGCGTCTGGAAGCGCCGAAGCGAATTTTTAAAAATATTTAGGAAGCGGGTACGTGTTGGAAGCGTATATATATATATATATATATAAATTAGACTAAAAAGATTTTAAATAATAAAAATCCAATACTTAATTCAAATATTGTAACTCAACAGAAAATAAAAATAAAGTTCAAAGTCACAATAATACTATTGTTCTACTCATTTTCATCAACCTTGTCAAACACAACTGCCTCTAACTCTGGTTCATCAAGAGAAAGATCTTCAAACTCAAGTCTTCCAAGATTGATCTCATCCAACGAATCAAATTGGTCACCTCCAACATCCCACATAGAATGAGGACCTTCTTTATAAGCAGAACTCTTTCTAGATAGAAGACGAAGGTTAGTGTGCACAAATACCAAATCTTCAGCTCTTTGTGGAACAATCTTGTTTCTTATTGCAGAATGTATGAATTTGTAAGTACTCCAATTCCTTTCACAACATGAGGATGAAGATGGTTGTCCAAGCAACTTAAATGCTAAGGCTTGAAGCTTTGGTGCCGAAGATCCATGAACTGCCCACCATCTCAAAGGTTCTAGGATAAACCTATCATGAATCACATCAACACTACCAAAATCCTCCATGCTTAAAGAGAAATTAGAATACTCAACATTAACCTCTCTCCTTTCATCTTGATTTGGAAAATACTTCATGATGCAATTTTTCCTTTCTCTAGTAACCTCCAAATCTTGATGTGGAGCTTTTCTATTGTTCTCCTCCGCAAGCCACTCTGCACTATAATATCTGCATCCAACAAAAACATACAATAATTATACTAATCAAAAAAAAAAATATAGCCACATATTTCAGTTATAAGTTAAAAGTTAATTTATGAGCTGATAAATGAAACAAAATTAAAGTAGGTTTATAAACTTACTTGGGGTTTAGAGAATGTGCCATACAGTGAAGAGGAGTGTTACTCTTACTCCAACGAGATGTCCGTACAGAATTCACTGCATTCCAAAAGACTGAATCCTCAATAAGTTGCTTTCTTTCTTTTTTGAAGATAGCCTTCTTCACATTTTGAATCATGCTTTCCCACCATTCATGAACCAGATGCAGAGAAGGCCTATCAGTATCAGCAGCTCGAATCACATTATAGATGGGCAAAGTAAAAGATAAAGCATATTCAAGCTCATCCCAAAACATCTCATCTAATATCTTTTTCTTCACTGCAGATGCTCTCTCTACGCCATCTTCTTTATAATCATCCCATTTCGGACTGATCACCATCTGTTGCAATCCAGTTTTTATTTGTTTGAATCTCTTTAACATCACAACTGTGGAGGCAAACCTGATAAAATAAAATATAATGATCTCATACTTCAAATTTAAGAATATAAATAATCTTTAAATTAACAAAAGAGAAAGCAAACCTTGTTGACGCAATTGTAAGGAGTTTAAGGTCACAGTGCTCAGTAAACATTACAAGCCTCATTCCATGATTCATAATGAAATTCTTGATCCAATTCACATCCTCACTGATAGACTTTATCCAATAACAAGCCTCATACACATCTTCATTATTTCTTGTGCTCAGTGTTGGTGCACATATGTTCTTCAAAGCAAGGTTCAAGGTGTGAACCACACATGGTGTCCAAAAGATAGTAGGAAACTTAGCTGAAATAAGTGCACCAGCTTTTACACAATTTGAAGCGTTGTCAGTGACTATCTGAACCACATTTTCATGCCCAACCTCCTTTATACATTCTATGATCAACTCTGCAATCATCTCGCCGGTTTTTGTCTCACCGTGAGTATTCACCGCCCTTAACATCATTGGACCACTCTCATTTGCAGCAATCAAGTTAAATATTGGTCTTCGTTGTGGATCTGACCAACCATCACTACATATACTCACTCCTTTTTGTTTCCAAGTGTTCTTCAAAGGCTGCAAATGCATCTCAATGTTCTTTCTCTCTTTTTGAAGAAGTGTTGTTCTCAATGCATTATACCCGGGTGGAACATATCCTGGAATTTGTGATGCACGCACATATGAGTTATGGTAGTGAGGATTTCTTGCAAGGTTGAAAGACAAACCGCTTGTGTAGAACATTCTAGCTATTTCACCATCACATTGCTCCCTAGCTTCATTATTAAATGCTTTTTCCAAAGGACCCTTCCTCTTCTTTGGATCAGACTCAGTTGCATTAGGAACTTTGTAGCTCATATCATAATCAAGTGAAGAATTAGATTTGCTCCTTGATGATGAAGGAAGTGGAACTGGTTTAGAAGCTGCACGTTTTATCCTCTCCTTGCAATCATCAACTAATTTTTTCATGTGAGCTCTTTGTTGAGGAGTAACTTTCAAGCATCCTTTAATTCCTTTAATTCCCTCTTGCAGCAAATGAGTCACAACTCTACTATGAGATCCGACATATGATGTATTGCAAAATTTGCATTCAAACCTCCATGATCCTCCTCCAGCTAACTTCTCAATCTTGTTCACATAAATCCACAAAGGTGCTTTATCATCTATATTAGATGATTCATCAATATTGAGAGGATCTTGAGACATATTAGATTCTGTAAAAAAGTTGTGTTAGCTTCTCTATGTTTAAATAGCAAGTTTTAAACAATTCTAAAATAACAAATTCTTAACTAAAAAAAGACATGGTGACTACAATACGTGACTATTAGCGGTTTAGCACATAGCAAATAACTAGTATAGACAATAATTTCTTCTTTTGGAAGCAAAGGAAACGTGGCAATGCTCTGAACATACATTGTGCATGTCGTAAATAAACAATTTGGCAGCTTGTAATATAATAATACATACTAGTTTCAAAAGTCAACTCATAACTATAATTAATATACAGATTACGTACCTTGCCACCTTGGCTTTGCTTCGTCTCCCTCTTCCTCCCGCAGTTGCAGAGTTACAGCAGCAACAAGTCGTCGTTTTAGTTCTCTTCTATTTTTTTTTCTTCATTAATTAGGGTTTTAACTTCTAATTTTTAACTTCTATATTAATAAAATGGGCTAAAGTTGGTTAAAAATAGCAAAATAAAATATGTTTCAAAAGCCCAAGAGATTTCTTTAATTCTTTTTATGCAAAAAACGTTTCCATATGTAGGCGTGACGCTTCCATTTCAGAATCGTGCGTTTCCGCGACGCTTCCAAACACCGCGACGTTTCCGCGACGCTTCCATCGCGCTTCCTCACGCTTCCCCGCGCTTCCGCTTCCGCTTCCGCTTCCGGAGCGAGAAACGCCACTCATCCGCCGCTTCCATGCTTCTTAGGAAGCAATAAGGGAGGAGAGGAGTCAGCTAACGCCACCAAAATTTGTAAATTATAGGTTTTTGTTATAGTAAAAATTTAGTGATCCCACATTTTTTCTTTTTTACCTCATTATAACACATTAAGCAAAGTTCCAATTTAATTATAGTATTTATTGGCTTAAGTTTTTTTAAAAGGTTAAACTAGTTTATCGCCCGTCCTAAAGGATGGTATTATCAATATATATAAATTAAACATTCCATGTGAATCGAATTACTGTTTGTATACCCCTACTATTTTTACTAAATGAGTACTTACGGCTGCGTCTTAAGCCACTCCCTAATATGTATCGTTATCTCTTTTGCAATAGGTCCAAATGGATCATATCCACGGCCAAAGATGGTTGGCGCAGTCGGAGGGTGTATCACGGTGGGAGCCTGTGCTTGTTCCCTTGCCAGCCTTTCCAATATAGCAGCATTGGTAATCTTCACAGCTTTTCAGCGTGCAGCACTTCTCTCTAAGCGAATGGAAATTTGCTCCGGCGTTGGTTTCATAGTCCCGATAAACTCAACCTATAGCGTTCGTCCTCGCGTTTGTCCTCGCGTTTATCCACCTCGCCATCGTTTACACTTTCTTCTGTTTGGAGTTTATGCAGCAGCATCGTATACGAACTCAAAAATATAACGCTTAGAAACAGCTTACAAATAAAGGGCAATGAAACAGAATAATGTTTGACCGAAATAATTTTATTGCGTAAAATCATCAACGTCTGTAAATTGAACTAGAATTGGCTGATAAAAAGACAGCGAAAATAGAATAGATACTTCGAATATACCGAGAATCAGCTCTACTTTCTCGGTTTTTTGCCACGTTTTCTCATATGATTCTGTTCTAAGGGAGAGGGATTAGAACTAACCTGACCAGAATGCTCTTTCTCGTTAGGAGCAGTTTTCACCAGCTCGGTGACCTTCGCCACCGATTGCTCGATAGCTAGAACTCTCCCTGAGAGGACCTCTATCTTCGTAGTACAAGTGTTGAATCCTTCTTTCATCTCCATCAAAGTATCAACAACATGATCCACTCCTTTCTCTAAAGAAATAGGCTCACAGATCATATAGATTGCAAATGGATTAAATTTTATAAATGGGTTTAATGGATATTGTGATTAATATTATCAAACTATAAAAATTAGCTAATGTATCAATTTTTTAGACAGAACTTAGTGAGGTGGCATCATGAGAAGTGAGAAAATTTTACTTTATATATATAGATTTTAATATGTTAATTACTATTATGAAGTTAATGACTCATTGATTCAAATTCATAGAAATTTAAAGTTTATGTTTATGATTTGGATAATCTTCATGTTTAGTTTTGTATCTACAAATATATATATATATATATATATATATATATATATATATTTAATTTATTAGATAACAAATGCATTGATTTCGATTTCTGAATCTGAAAATAAAACTTCCACCAACATAAGATATTGGTTTGATTATTTACCATACGATCCCGACGAAAGAAAATGATTACTAGAATATCGTCCTAATCATCCTAATCAAAGAGATAGGATAAAATTTAAATAAGAAATGATAAATTTAAGCGATTATCTCATTTATTTTATAAAAATATATATATTTGAAAATGTAATAAATGAAACTGTGACAAAAGGTCTTAACGTGAATGATCGTAGAATACATTTGTAGTGCTTCTCGTAATTTATAAACTTCATTTTTATATTTTATTTGTTGATTCCAATATAAAAAGTTTTGGTTCAGCCACCGGATACAGTTTTCTAAAATATTGGTGGAAATAGATATACGTATATGTATAAAGTAAGATTGTCAATGAAGCAATTGTGTTAGAGATCGTGATATGCATGACATAGTTTTTTTTTTTTTTTAATAACGTGACAGGCTGACAGCCATTTTCACGTGTCTCGAAAACGTTTGACTTAGTTTTAGCTTGTTTGATATGAAAATTAGGGAAGCATATTAATGTTTGATCCACTTTACACTGATATATTAACATGTGAACCATTGATTTCTACGCAAAAAGACATTTTTTTAACACTTAATCATCATGAATCTGGCAGAAAATGCAGATTAGTTTAAGGGAAATCATATGAATTAATTTTTCTTTCCAAACTGAATTGACAACTATTGTAGAAGATAGGATATTTACTTCATCTAAAGAAACAAAGTTTTCTTACTTATTGATTGCTAACTACTATCGAAGATTGGTTAATAAAATCTTCAAAATAAGAAAAGCATAACTAAAACAATTGATAACTGCAATATATATAAATAAGTGTTAAGAAAAAACAATTGATAACAAACTTAGACAATTTTCTTAAATATTGATTATCAATATATTTTGTTTTTATAAAAGTGAAATGAACAAAAAGTAAAGTTTTAGAATACTTTACTAAATAATACCAAATTTTACAAGACCTAAACTATATTAGGTTACTAATATTGGTGTAACAAAATTTTATAGATTGAAATTTGAATTAAAATTCAAAGGTAGTATAGAGTTACATGTTTGGGATGAAATAATATATGCATTTCGTTTTAATGGATTTTACTTCAGCTGAGAGATATCTATGATGAAAGAAACAGTCAAAAAATATATTGCAAGTGTTCATATTTTAGGAAGATGAAGTATTCACTCACTCGCATCGTGCATCGTAAGACGACGTTCTAATCCAGTTGGAAACTGTTTCTTTCGTTTCCTGTGTGCGGAAGAATAAACTTAAAATCTTCAAGAAAAAGATAAAGAGATATCCTTCCAAACTATTTTCGATATCTAAATTAGATTCGTTTGATGGCGAATAATATACTAAAAAGTCTTTGTGCTTTATGGTAGGAGTTTCTTTTGAGGATGGAAGTTTGTATTTGTGGGTGAGTATTTAGTTGCCTAAGTTTGGGTTTAAAATAGCAAAAATAACTCGGCTTTAAACTCTTCTTTTGATATTTTCATAGGGCTTAAAGTCTCTTTTTTATTATCTTTTAAAGGGAATCTAAATTTTAATCTTCGAATTCTATTTATCGAAGGTTTACTGGGACAAACAATATTGCAATCTGTCGTTTTTTTTACCAAATATCCAAAAAAGTAAAACACATTTTAAATTGATTACATGTGACAACATTTGGAGTCTCTCGTGACTTTAAGCATTTTGAAACTCTGGTTGTCAGCTGCATGGGAAACTTGACCAGATTGAATGGAGAATGTCAGTTGTGTCCTCTACATAATCTTCAACAAGTTCGTGACGGCATTGTTACTACATGGATGTACACTACAAGAAAAACTGTTTATAGCCACAGGACCAATAATGGTTCTTCTTTAGTACCTTGGAAAAGAAAGGAAATAATCTATTTCTGAGAGAGAAATAAGAAGTTTTATGTCACAGATGCTTCAAGGCCTTGCCTCGCACACACGTACATGCATAAAAATAGTTGTTTCCATTGTGACATGAAACAGGGTATGTATATATATGTCAACTGCTTATTTTCAATTAATAATCGTTCTTCGAATGTCTTACTTTAACAAATTGTCTTTCTTTGTACTGAAGAAAATTTGCTGTTGACCAGCAATATCCTGAAAAAGTTGCTGACTAGAGAAGTTGCATAAATGCCTCCTTACACTGAATATTGCTGTAACACAGCGATATATATAGACTTGTTAGCATATATAATTGACTCTTTTACTTGCAACATGTATCAAGGTCCAGAAGTTTTGCTACTGTCTTCATAAAGATTATGATGAAGATGTGGTGTGGTTGCTTGCCGCGAAACAAGTGACAAGGGAGGTGGATGGGAGGTCTATTAATACATCTGTAATTTAATTTGAAATTTAATTTGTAATTAGAAATTAGAAACATAGATTAGATTTAGGTTTTCTGTATATTATTAATTATTTACTTATATATTTTATATTTTTTTATCAAAATTTATAAGATAACCACAATTTTATATGTAATTATTTGTGTCTAAAATAACTATTAAAAGCCACAAATCTGAAATGTTTATAAAGCTATAGCTACAATATATTTTTGTGACTATTTGTTGAATAAGCTACAGCTTGATTTTTAGTTTATTGTGGTTAAGATAGCCACAAATACGATTTCCTATTATTATTTGTGGATATAGCTACAAAATATCGTTGTGGTTATGTGTGGAAATAAAAACCACGGATAATCACAATTAGCCACGACCGGACGATATCCACAAGCTCAAAACTACAAAAATAATCTGTGACTATTGATTAAGTATCTACAAAAATATGTTCATAGCTACAATTAATTTCGTAGCTACGAGCGATTTTTCTTGTAATGGTATACCCAAGCTTTAGGACGGTTGTATCAATTAAAGTATGCTGCTGTTATTCTTCGATAATGGAAGCAAGAACTATAGTCTACATGCTGAACATGCACCCCTGCCCACCTTTTAGATTTGTTCAGCTCTTGTATCACTTAAAACAAACATGAAAGAACATATATAACATAATACGAATCATGTATTAGGGAAGACGTCTGGTGTATACCTTAAACCATATGAAAACTTTTGGCAAGTTAAGCTAACACTGATATTATGAGCAACACTGATAGTTTTCTTTTTCTTCTCTAGTTATGATGACATTTTCTTAATATAGAATAAATGAAGAAGTAGTAACAGAAGAGTCGTATAGAATATGCCTCCATGTTGGCTTACTCTTTGGAAAATTTGGAAGAAGCAAAAGATTAAAAAACAAATCAAGCCAATTATAACTAACTTCGTTTCTAAGTACCTGGCCATGCATTTCCAAAGCCAGACCTTAACAACAAAATAGGTTGGCTATATTTCATGACTTAGCTCTTAAGGGTAGGAAGGGATCGGAACAAGAAGAGACCCCAAATACGGAGATGTTTTTTGGATCTTTTCGGAATCTAGAACTTCCCCGCATGCACTTTCGATACCTGATAAAAGCATTTGACATTTCAAAAAACTAAGCACAATCGTAAGCTCTCTTCCCTGACAGGAAGATTTCTAAAACGGTTGAAAACGAAGCGAAACTAACTTTTAACTACATTCAAAATTCTACTGTCAACAGAAAAAGAGAAAAAGAACCCAAGACATGGTTTGGTCTGATTATTAGAGAGACCTTCACACTCCAGCTGTCAAAAGCCAGAAAGATCAGAGAGATGAAGAGGAAGTAATTAAAAACCGTTTACATAATCAAGAGATGTCATTCTTAAGTCTAAATCATGCTCTCAGCTAGTCCTCGGTGTAAAGAGAAGTCTCTACCCTAAACCCAATGTCATTTCAGCAATAAATAGTGTCAAAAGAAGGCCAATATGTGTTAAGGTTACCATACAAGTCCAAATCAAGTTCTTTAAGCTATCATCTCTCAGTCCAAAGCCGTATGAGTATGTCATTCTTAAGTCTAAATTTCCCTTCAAGCTAGTCGTAGAATTTGTTCTCGAGTCATCTTTGCAAATGAGCTAAAACACGAGTCCGCCTTTGAACAACAAAATCGGATATTCTGATCTAGAATTAGGGGTCGTTAATTTAAATTTTGAGATAATCACGATATTTTATTTATTTTTAAGAGAAATTGTCACTAATACCACTTTCTAACTACCACTTTTCAAAAATACACTCATCTACAAGCTATGCAAAAATACACTTACTTTTAATA
This sequence comes from Isatis tinctoria, assembly GCA_010577795.1. Classification (NCBI taxonomy): domain Eukaryota; kingdom Viridiplantae; phylum Streptophyta; class Magnoliopsida; order Brassicales; family Brassicaceae; genus Isatis; species Isatis tinctoria. The sequence goes on along the minus strand of CM021250.1, from coordinate 14,635,230 downwards.
TACTAAAAATCTATTATACCCTTAATGAATCTAACTCAGGAAAATCTAATTAATTAAAAAACCTAATCTTCTTCTTCGATCGATCATCGTCGAAGACTGTAGCCGTGCCACCGCGTAGCCACCGCCGAAGACTACAGTAGCCACCGCCGAAGACTGACGCCGCCTTTCATCGCCTTATCACAGCCACAGAGCTAAACAGTGGCTGCAGTTGGAGTAGACGGTGGATTAGGCGGAGGAGCACCGCCGATGATGCTGCAATTGGGTTCCGGCGACGAAGGAAGTCACATGGCTGGGTTAGGAGGAAATGGACCAACCGGATTTTACAATCAGATGTTTCCTCTAAGTTTGAGCCTCAACCAAGGGAAAGGACCTGAAGGAGGTCATGGAGTTGTTTTTGTCAATTGGGTCATCTTTATATGAGACTAGTGATGGATGTTTCAATTTTCAGGCTCTTGATATGATAAGGGGGAGAAACGCGTTGCTACTCATGGATTCATCACATGAAGGGAAATTTGAGACTGAAAACGCAACTAAACTTGTTTACATTGCTTCAAAATGTCTTCCAAACGAGGCAAAAGATCGACCTGATACTAAATTGTTTGTCTCTGCAGCAGCATCACTACAAAAGCACAAAGAGGTTAAAGAATCATTTAAGGGAAACCTCAATATTTTCTTACCAGATTATTAACTTTTGTTAGTGTTTAGGTTGCATCTCATGTCTTGATGGGTCTGCGTAAGAATACTGTGAGACTACCAACCCTGATTTCTCCTCTGGGAAAGGCTTGTTCTAGGATGGACCTCGATGCTGTGCTTGAGATTTTGCTTAAAACTGATTACAAAGACGAGGAAGGAACAGAGAATGAGGTACTTAAAGAGACAAATCTTTAACCCGAGTTCTTCCATTGGTTTTTCAAGTCTTTGTTTTGTCTCACTTTGTCTCCACAACTTTCATTTCAAGAATGGACACAAGAAGTGCAGGAAATGGTCAACACAAAGAAGTATGCAGACATTGGTTTCAGAGACAAGGACTTCTTGTTCGCGATTAAATTTTACTCAAAGCTAAATAATAAAATAAACAACAAATCTAATGATTGATTAGTACATTTTATCTAAAGACTGTTCCGTTGTTACCAGTTGGAGGGGATGATGTCTGTTCGAAGTTGGCTTTATGGAGACGCATGATTGAGGAAACAAAGAAATTATAATATTTTATAAAGGTTTATAAAGTTTTTATAAAGGCTAGTAGATCATTGAAAACTATTATAAATAATTTACTAGGTTTGGACCCGTGCGGGTTCTTAATTTTTTTCAATTTTTAATTAATTGCAAATTATAATATAAATTTAAACGTATTCAAGTGAAATGATACAATGAATGAAATATATGGTGGATGAGTTGTAGATACAATCAATGAGAATAAAAAAACCGAACGTATTATTACTCGGGATATCTGATTTAGTATAAGTCGGTAACGGTTTGGGTTGACAATGTTATTGTCGTTATTTGAAAGCAGAAATTTATTTTGGTTTTAGAATATGATATTTGGTTTGATATGTTAAAACTTTTGAATTGATTGTATGCAGAAGTCATTACTTCGAGTGAGAAGATAGTAATGTTTACACTCTTATTTGAATTAACATTCTATAATTCGTAGAGTTTATATATAATCATTGGATACGTTTTTGGTTTGTTGTTCACGTTAAACTCAAACCTGTTGACTCATCAATTTGTTCTTGACATAATGAACTTATGGAAAACAGAACATGGCAATAGCAACAATTTTTGAATTATTTTTCCTCACTCTATATAACATCTTCTTCCATTTCAGTACATGTATTAAAAATAATGAAATTACTAAAAGTTAGCAACAAATAATGAGAAATTAAAAAAATTTAACACGGGGATAGAAAAATAACTAATCATTCATTGATTTTTGGACTTTATGGAATATCTCTTTGAAAACAACATTCTTCGTTTTATGCTGCGACATGAGAAAACCTGTGCGTCAATGTTTGTTGTCTCATCAATGTTTATTTAGTCATGATGAACTATGGAAAATCAAATATGAGAATGAATCTGTTATTGAATAAATTTTTTTGTTCCTACAACTCATCTTCTTCTAGATGATTCGCTTGCGGCTAGAGCGGGCATGAGTTTTGCAGATAATGGAATAATAGTACATATTTGTTTGTGTTCGCAAACTATATAATAAGATGTAAATTGTAATATGAAAGTATGGTCGATGTGGCAGGTAAAATACAAATTATCAGTCATGGCACTTTGCGCCATCATATGCCGAAAATATATTAGTATATTTCAATTTTTACTATTTTCAAAATGCATGATTTCTTTATACATTTATAGGAATTGGCGACGTTTGTGTATTTATAAGATGTATATTTTTAAAAGAATGCAATTTGATTGTTATGACTTTGGTTTAAAGAACAATAATTAACCTCATAATCTTGATTTTCGAAAGGAAATGGTTTTCCATTTTTCCATTTTTATATTTCAAAAGGAAATGCTTGCGCGGGCATAAAACTTATAAAAATTCAATAAATATAATATATATATATATATATATATATATATATATATATATTACACATATATTTTCGAGTGTCGATGTGTTTCCTATCGTATATTTCCTAAAATTATGCTTGTTTTTTGTTTTTCGAATCTAATTGATGTATTGTTATACTATAGAACAATCTCATATCCCCACAAAATGATCGATGGGGGATGTGAGATTGTTCCAATCACTTTATGTTATAATTCTGGAAGATTGTATAGTGATGATGCTTCATTATCTCTAATCACGAAAGAGGCTGTCCGACGTGTGTGTAAGTTCACGTTTTGTGGTATATCAATTAGAGTTGCAAAAACAAAACAAACACATAGTAACAAGTGAAATTTAAACAGTAGCTTAGTTCAGTAGCAAGTAGAGAGGAAACAATATACATAAAGTGATTGAAAAATACATCTCCAATCACTTAATGCTCGTCCATTTCGCTAATGAACCTAAAAATACATTTTAGAACTCTTTTCAATCATTACATTCTCTATCTGACTCTCGCTTTGTGTCTCTCTCTCCCCTTCTTTTTCCCTCTCTCCCTCCCCCTCTCTCTCTCTCACTTAAAAGTAACACAAAATTCACAACCAATGAACCAAAAAAATCATTTGAAAACCATTTACAATCATTAAATTACTTTATCTACCACATTTTTAAATCAGTTGTAAATCACTTTCTAGTTATAAAGTTTCCACAAACGGAATAATAAATAAGTTCCATTAAATCTCAAAATCTTGTATATTATATGACTTTTCATTACAATAATCACACATTTTTATTATATTAGTTGCATAGTTATCACATAAATTTCTCCAATACTTCTTTTGATTTAATGCATAACATTGTCTCATGTCTAAATTGTTAATTTTATGGCGGTTATATATTCTCTTTTAATGATGTTTCTCAAAGTTATCTTTGATTATTCTCTATATCTTTCATTGATATTATGTAGTCTTCATCCATGCACATAAAAACAAATTATGTCTTCTAATTTACTATTTTACGGCCATGATATGTTTTTCCAATTAATATTTGATTTTGACTTTATTTTTTTATAGCTATCTTTCAACATTCTCACTTTCTTTCATTGATATTAGCTACAACTCAAAATCGATAGACTCCAAAAAAATATGATTCTTGCTTAACCAAAAATCAGCATGCTTTTATATTTTTCACCTTAATGAAATTAAACTCTCTTGTAAATTTTTTATTTTACTGATTGTGATCGTTAAACTGCTACTATTTACTCTCGTTCTCTTGTTTTACCTTTTATTTTTTCCATCTTCTTCTATTTTTTCTTCATATCGCTCATAAGATTATGCAGTTAAAAATTTTCATCATTTCAGCATATGTTAACTCGAGAGGGAGAGAATGAAACAGATACATAAAATAAATAAATATTACATGTTATAATAAATTGATAACAAACTACAGAAAATCTATTATAAATTCACAATTTTTAAGTCAAATAATATTTATAACTATAAAATATAGGAAAACGGATCTGAGAAATGAGAAAGTAATAGTTAATTAGTCAAATTTGATTATGATGAAATTATTTTAATTTTAAAATTAAGTTTTTAGTTATTTAGGGGAAACAATAAAATAAAATAATAAAAATAGAAAAAGTAGTCAATGAGAAAAAAAGACTGAGAACTTTGAGAGAGAAAAAAAGGAAAGAAAAATTAACTTTCTAAAGTTTTCAGGATTTTTGTCTTGTTTTACGTTTTATGTCTCTTGACTTTTTAAGTCTTGTGACTTTAACCATTTTTAAATAATTAGTTTTAATATTCTCTTTTTTTTCTTTAAACCTTAAATGTAATTTTTTTAATTTCTCTTTTCTTTTAAGATTCATTTTTATGAAAATCATTAAGTTTAAAAAAATAAACTTATTTGAAATTACTTAAAATTATTATGAAAATAAACAAATAAAAACAAAAATTATATTAATAGAAGAAAGAAAATTATTATTTCTTCACCCCCAAGCATGAGAATATTGACCTTTCTGGAAATGAAAATAAGAACCTGAATGCTTCAGGTGTTGAGGTTTGTTTATGATTTCTCGTAAATTGCATGTCAAAGTTTTCTTACGGGGCTGTTATACAGTGAGTAGTTGTGCAACATAGTCTGTCCAACATATAGACCTGTTTAATACACATAGCATATTGGATGGCAGATCACAAATAATATAACAACTCATCAAATTGCTTTTATAGGAGATACAATGTCGGATCTTGTTGTTGATGAAAGCAATGATGATGTTCTCAAGGCAAGGGTTCTCATCATGAAGGTGAATATTTGCTGCTGCTGATAATATGAATTGGGATAATGTGTGTGATTTTTAATGATATCTTTTCGCTTGCTCCAAGTCACCAGTTGCTTGGTAATTAAAGTGAAATTGTATTGTCTCTCTTTCCTCTTGTGCAGAGCACATTTCTTGTCTCTCTTTCCTCACCAAGATTATTCAGATTTAATTATAGTGTTATGTAAAACTTAAATGTACAACATTTTGTTAGATTAATTTCATCTCATTTTTTCTGTTCTTTGAAGATCCATTTTAATACAAATCCATAAAATCTTTAAAATTTTATTTTAGGTTAATTATTTATTTATAATATTGTTAACAAATAAGTTTTCATTACTTTAGTTTTTAAGAGAGAGAGAACGATAGTGTATGAACTAAAAAAGTGTCAAAAGTGATGATTTTCCCTTTTCTCACAAATGATATTTTTACATTTTGACAAATAGAGTTGCTTAGATATAAATTTGACTGTACTTTTCAATCTCAACATCACCAACTATGTTATTGCTAATTTCTATTAAAAATGCTACATTAAAACCGAGTATCAAGCATTAACGACATGAATATTGGAGATCTGATTTCTTTACATATTAACTTTAATATTTTCAAACCTCTCCATTGTTAAGTGATGAAGTAGCTTTAATATTTTCAAAGCACCCCATTGTTCAGTATTCATGTGTCAATTAACAATTTCATTCACGTGACAAACTTAACCAAAAATCAAATTTACTTGATCCGACCTGCATGACCAGTAAGCAACACGCGAATTAATGAATTTTGAATAATTATAACTTATACATATCAAACTATAAGTTCTTAAAAGAAATATGGGAATATCATCACATCAGTTTTCTCAGTGGAGAGCCAAAAGTGAAAATAATAGTAACAATGGATATTACTGCAAAAATAAACCTGCTAGCTTCGGTTTTGTGTCACAACTCACAACTTTAACATATTGAATACCAAGCATTAACAATATGGATATTGGAGATCTGATCTCTTTTAATATGATATTATATTATATTATTGGATATTAGATTTTTTTGCATTTTTTCAAATTCGAAAATGTGATAATTTAATGATTTTTTTTACTATAAGTAACTAAAATAAATTATTAGTATCTCAAATATGTAAAAATCATTAATTTGTTATTCTCTTATAATATTTTTATTACAAAATATAAGAAAATAGATATAAAATGAGAATTAAATATTAATTTGTCATTATTATATAAATATTCAATTATTATTCTTTGGAGAAAAATCATTCCTTGGAATTTTAGTTATTTAGTAATTTAGATTTAAATAAATATTCAAATATTATTTTGAATTTTAATTTTATCGATATGAAAAAAATTCTATGGTTCAATGATTATATATAATAGTTTCAAATTGATTTATATAAAATAAATCTCAAAAGAATGAGAATAAAATAGTAATTCTTAATTCATTACAAAAATCCACAAAATCAAATCATAATATGTCAAGCAACCAAGAGTTTGGTAGGTATGATTAATTAGTTTCCAAAAATTAATGACGATTTAATATAGTATCAATTATTATATTTTGGAATTAAATATTTGCAGACGAATTTGTGGTTAATATCATTGTTATTGACATATTTGTTAGGTTGGAATCTCGCCGAAATATTAGTGATTGCAAGTGTTTGGTATATTTGGTCGAATATATTTTAGGTGGTTAATATCTTTGATGATAAGTATTTAATTAGTTTCCGGAAACAATAATCAGATTTGATTTGATATCAATTATTCTAGGTTTCAAATTAAATCTTTAACACGATTTTGTGGTTAATATATTTGGTCGCATACTAAGTTTGGTTATTTCATATATTATGTGAAAGATTATAAGATCTATTTAGCATAGATTTACTAAGAACATTGACTGTTTATTGGTAATATACTTGTTGGTGCCAAAACTTTAATTTTTATTGTATGTTATTTCCAAAATCTTATGGTAAGTTATATTCGATTATTGTTAACAAATTTGAAAACATGTACGATATAAACAGATCTTATTGTTTCCAAATCGGTATACTATTATTCACTTAATTTGAATGATTTAATATAGTACTGAATACTTTTTTTTCTTTTTTTTTGGCAAAACAAAATTTGAATACCAACTTGAGAAACTACAATCAAAAGAGTTTATCTAATAATGAAGTAAAAAAAAAGAAAAACAAACAATACTTATTAAGACAACAGCAAATGAGAATTAAAAAAAATAAACTCCGTTAATAGATAGAGATTGAGCTTCAAAACATAATACATGTCAACGTCATTGATCTCATAATTTTTGGAAAAGAAGTATTATATGGCATAAAAAGAAGATGCAATGTTATTGAAATTAAAACGTCTGTAAGATATTACCTATTAGTTAAAACGCTATATGTATATTCACCAAAAAAATGCTATAGATATACGAAACTACATTTATTATGTTAAATTAAAAATGAGAGATTTAAGGAATAAGATATTTAATATCGTAATCTTTAATATGGGATTATTAGAATCATCCATAAATTTCGTAAATCAATATTTTGTGATTATTAGAATTGTCTATTAATTTGGGCTTCGATTCAAATAATTAATTATATTCCGAGTAATTTTGAGACGTAAATGTAGGTCAGTTAATATCTGCGTTACTAAAATATAGTGATTGTATTTAATTATTTCCATAAAATTGATTTTAAAATTATTGATTTCAAAATTCTGATTTTTTATTTTGAAAATATAGTTAACCGGCCACGATTTGGAAAAAAAAATAGTAAACCCAAAAATCTAGGGAATATCTTCAAATCCGAAAACTGTTAAAAGATATTCCTTAATTTTCATTCCTAACATTAGTAACTCTATTTAATTATGAGAGGATGGTAAAAAAGAACAAAATGCGGTATAGTAATATGATTAATCTTAAGAAATAATTGACCACCCGTTCAAGATAAATGGTTGAAAAATCTTTTTAACAATTGATAAATATTTAATTTCCGAGATTTAAGGAAACTTTGCAACTAAAACATGATTATAAGGGATTTTGTGAATAAATTTTGGACTCATGACATAATTAAAATCAATTTGAAAAAGATTCAAATTTTGTGAATAAATTAAAATTTAGTTAATATTTTGTGTAAAATATATTAGGAAAGTAAGATTCTGAACATGATTATAGGGAATTTATGCATTAAAGATAAGGATTAAATTAGGGGATTAAAGAGGATATTAAGGAAATATACTTGGAAGATTTTTAATTTCAAATATGTTAAGAATTCCAATCAGGAAATTATCAATTACTAATAATTCGGCTCATCATTGTTGTAAATAATTTCCATAAAACTAAAAGATGAATTAGAAAAAATAAAAAGTCCCTCCAAAAATTGTGGGAATGATACATGTGAAAAAATGACACCATTTTAATAATTGTAAATAATAAAAGCCTAAAAATTAAGTGGTTCTAACTAAAGATAAGAATTGTTAACATAAAAGATAAAAAAAATTTAACTAAATTCTCTCCTTAAATGATTAATCCATTTTAAAAGTAATACTTCCGAAAATATGGGGTACGTAAACCAAGTGATTTTTTTAGCAATTAAATAGAACAAAAAATATTAAAAAAGAACATGAATGCAAAAAAAAACGAAAATAATAAATATGAAATAAATCCACAATATGAACAAATATTATTGAGGTTAATTCTTAATAGCAAAATACCAAAAAAAAAAACCATCGGTCTCATATCCGTTCATCTTACAAAAAAAAAAGAACGTAAACCAAGTGATTTTTTTAGCAATTAAATAGAACAAAAAATATTAAAAAAGAACATGAATGCAAAAAAAAACGAAAATAATAAATATGAAATAAATCCACAATATGAACAAATATTATTGAGGTTAATTCTTAATAGCAAAATACAAAAAAAAAAACCATCAGTCTCATATCCGTTCATCTTTTCAATCGCATCTCCATAGATCTATTACAATGGTATTTTGTCATCAGATTCTCATATTTGACTCTTTTTATATCAGACAAATCATTGCCCGACTAATGATGGCAACCATAAGTGGTATTGGGATCTTTCGATATGTTAATTAACAATAAGATTTTTTAGTGTAATAAATAAAGGAAAATGGATCTCATAAGAAAGATAATAAAATATTAATTTTTAATTAGTGAAAAATTGATTGTGATAAAATTTTGTTTAATGTTAAAATATAAGTTTTGATTACTTTGGAGAAAAAAATTAATAATAACTAAAACAATAGAAAAAGTTCATATGTAAGAGAGAGTGTAAAAGTAGATGTAGTTTATCAATATTTAAATAAATAAATTGGTCATTGTCCATTCAAATGTCTAATCAATAGCTAAACTTCATGATAGACAAAAAAATCTGTCAGATTTTTAATTACTTTGGGGGAAGAAAAGAAAAAATAATAATAACAAAAAATAAAAAATAACAACAACTAAAAATATAAAAGTTCATGCCTAAGAAAATATCATAGAATAGATGATTTAGATAGGAATTTGACTGTACTTTTTAATTTCAACATCACCATTGATCTCTTTCACATCAATATTTTTCTTTTCTACTTCTCTCTTTTTCTCCACCTAAACAAAACAAAAATACAAATTATCAGCATATTTTTTTAAAAAAATTACCATCAACGAAAAATGAAATATAATAACTAAACAAAGAACAAAATTGAGAATTTAACTGTACTTTTTGATCTTTGGGAAAGAAAATAAAAAATAACAACAACTAAAAATGGAAAAAGTTAATGCGTAAGAAATATGATAAAGTATTTGATTAGATAGGAATTTTACTTTACTTTTAGACCTCGACATCATCATTGATACATTTCACATCAATATTTTTCTTTTCCACTTCTCTCTCCTTCTCCACCTAAACAAAAAATTGAGAAAGCAAAAAGATATGACAAAAAAAAGCAATATATCACAAAAAATGAACACAGCTCTGGGTTTTGCATTGTATTTATAGGAAATGATATGTGTTTACACATTTAGGTTTAACCTGGAAAATCTTAACAATATATCTAAATATTAATTGCATATCAAATTGTGAGCAATATTCTCTCCGAATATATTTCAGAATATTTGATAACTAATATAATAGTTATAAATAGAAAAATTTAAATGTTACATTAAAGTCTAGTATCAAACATTAAAAAGAAAGATATAAATGCTACATTAAAATAGAGTATCAATTTAATTGCATATCAAATTGCATATCAAATTGTTAGCAATATTCTCTCTGAATATATTTCAGAATATTTGATAACTAATAGAATAGTTATAAATAGAAAGATTTAAATGTTACATTAAAGTCTAGTATCAAACATTAAAAAGAAAGATATAAATGTTACATTAAAATAGAGTATGAAGCATTAACAATATGGATATTGAAGATCTGATTTATTTAAATATGATATTATTACTTTCTGTGCACAACTAAAAACGTAATAAAATATTATATTATTAGATATTGGATATTTTTTGAATTTATTTCCAAATTCGAAAATATGAAATTAGATATTATTAGATATTGGATATTAGTTTATCATTTTTAACGATTTTCTATAATAATTTTAAATTGACTTATATAAAAATGGATTTGAAAAGAATGAGAATAAAATAATCATTTTTAATTAGAAAAAGTAGATTATGATAAAATTAATACAATGTAAAAATATAAGTTTTGATAACTTTGAGAAGAAAATAAAATAACAATAATTGTTTGAAATATAGAAAGAAGTTTCTGCGTATGGAAAGATGAAAGAGATTGATTTTTATGAATTAATTGTTTTTTTAAATTAGTCATTGTCTAATCACCAAGTCCAATCATTTAGAGCAATTTAATTGGACGGTCCAGATTTTAAAAATTCCTGGGATCCGCGTGTTTTACCAGCTAAATACGGGTTATACCCGGAGCCTTTGGTTTGAGACCTTCGAAATATATTTTTTTAATACGATTGTGTTGTGAACTGAATGTTCTGTATGTATTATTATGAGGACCAAAGGTCTCTTTATATAGTGGTTACACCATGTAGAGAAAAGGTAATTATCCTTTTACTACTCATAACAAAAAAAGGAAATATTCCATAAACCTATTCCTTGTCTATAAAGGAAAACATCTAATTATACTAAGGACCGGTTATGTTAATAACCTCTATATGGATCGGTCTATATTGAGTCCATTAACCAAACGGTTCATAACACTCCCCCTTGGACGAAATGACCGAACCCGATGCAACCAAGGATCTTTGTAATACGCTTGGGGATGCTGCCTCATTAAAACCTCACTAAAGAAAAACCCAGTGGGACAAAACCTTAGTGAGGAAAGAGTACATCACGTATTACTCCCCCTGATTTAGACATCACTAAAGTCCCTTAGTCGGCGCATGCCGATCTGATACACCAGCTTCTTGAGCGTGGAGGTTGGGAGCGACTTCGTGAACAAGTCAGCTGAGTTGTCGCTTGAACGGACTTGAAGCACTTGTATTTCTCCAGCCTTCTGGAGATCGTGAGTGAAAAAGAATTTTGGCAGAATGTGCTTCGTCCGGTCTGCCTTGATGTATCCATCCTTTAGTTGAGCTATGCACGCAGCATTGTCCTCATGAAGTACGGTCGGTTCGTCCTTTCCATCTGTCATCCCACAATATCGTCTTATGTGCTGAGTCATCGATCTCAACCAAACACATTCACGGCTGGCTTCATGAATTGCCAAAATCTCTGCGTGATTTGATGATGTGGCCGTGAGTGTCTGCTTCATGGATCGCCATGAAATTGCGGTTCCTCCGTGAGTGAACACATATCCTGTCTGAGATCGTCCATTGTGTGGATCCGATAGATAACCTGCATCAGCAAAACCAACTAAACCTTTGTCGTTATGGTTAGTGTAAAATAGACCCATATCTTTCGTTCCTTGAAGGTAACGAAGTAAATGTTTAATCCCGTTCCAGTGCCTTTGGGTTGGACAAGAACTAAATCTTGATAGGAGGTTCACGGCAAAACAAATATCTGGTCTAGTGTGACTAGCCAAGTATAGTAACGCACCTATGGCACTTAGATATGGCGTTTCGGGACCAAGGACTTCTTCATCCTTTCTTATTGGACCAAACGGATCTGTGTCCGGGCTTATGCTCCTTATGACCATTGGGCTACTCAATGGGTGAGCTATGTCCATATTAAATCTCTTGAGTACTTTTTCAGTATACGCCATTTGATGCACAAGGATTCCGTCTTTGACGTACTCAAGCTGTATTCCCAAACAGAACTTAGTCTTTCCTAAGTCTTTCATTTCAAATTCGGCCTTTAACAAATCAACTGTTTGGGTGATTTCTCCAGAGGTGCCGAGGATGTTCAAATCATCCACGTAAACTGCTATAATCACAAATCCACCGTTTGCAAACTTCTTTATAAAGATACACGGACTGATGGGATCATTTTTATAACCGGATTTCATTAGGTAATCGCTTAAACGATTGTACCACATGCGCCCACTTTGTTTCAGTCCGTATAGGGATTTGGTTAGCCTAATGCAGTGTTCTTCTCGAGAACTTTTCTTATCTTTGAGCTCAATACCCTCTGGCAATCTCATATAGATTTCATTATCCAGTGGACCATATATGTATGTGGTGACAACATCCATTAACCGCAGATCTAACTTTTCTCTTATGGCCAAACTTATAAGGAATCGGAATGTCGTTGCATCCACCACAGGGGAGTATGTCTCCTCATAATCGATTCCAGGTCTTTGAGAGAATCCTTGTGCCACAAGCCGTGCTTTGTGTCGAACAATCTCTCCTTGTTCGTTTCTCTTTCTTACAAAGACCCATTTATGTCCAACTGGTATTATATCACGAGGTGTCCGAATAATGGGACCAAAAACCTCTCTCTTCTTTAAAGAGTTTAACTCCACGTTTATGGCTTCTTTCCATTTAGCCCAGTCAGATCGTTGAGTGCACTCATCTATTGACGTGGGTTCTAGATCCTCATTCATAATCTCAAGTGCTACGTTGCATGCAAATATATCATCGACGTTGATATCTTTTCTGTTCCATTGGCTTCCGGACATAACATAATTTATTGAGATCTCATTGTTATCTGGAACTTCAGGACCATGAGGCTCGGCGTTCCGAGCATCATTTGGCGGCTCCTTAGGCTCATAAGTGTCCGGTCCATTAGTTATCTCCTCGGCCTGAATATCAGCACCTTTTCTTAATTTCCGAGGAGTCTTATCTTTGGAACCAATTGGTCTTCCACGCTTTACTCGCGGTTTAGACTCTGTAGCCACTTGCGGTCCACTTTGGACATCAATGCGTATTGGTGCGTTTACGGCTGGAACATACGACTTAGTAACTCTCTTCGGGTCAGCAAAGGAATCTGGCAATTGTATAGCTAGCTTTTGCATATGTATAATCTTTTGAACTTCCAAGTCACTTTCTTGGGTTCGAGGATCTTGCCAATTTATGGATGTTTGATTCCATGAGAGTTCTTTTGTCAGCCGGTTTTCACTACCTACAGTTGGATAAACGGACTCATCGAAATGACAATCCGCGTATCTGGCCTTAAATAAATCACCGGTAGTTGGCTCAAGATACTTTATGATCGTGGGTGAATCATATCCAACGTATATCCCCATCCTCCTTTGAGGTCCCATCTTAGTTCTCTGTGGTGGAGCAATAGGCACATAGACTGAACATCCAAATGTCTTAAGATGGGATATGTTTGGCTCTTGACCCGTTAGTAATTGCATTGGGGAAAACCTGTGGTCACTAGATGGCCTGATACGGATTAGGTTTGCAGCGTGTAAGACAGCGTGTCCCCAGGCTGAAACTGGAAGCTTTGACCTCATGAGTAATGGTCTAGCAATCAGCTGGATTAGTTTGATGAGAGACTCGGCTAAGCCGTTCTGTGTATGTACATGTGCCACGGAGTGCTCAACACTTACCCCCATGGACATACAGTAGTCATCAGACGCTATGGACGTAAACTCTCCCGCGTTGTCCATACGGATGGACTTTAACGGAAAGTCTGGAAAGTGCACTCTTAGGCGGATTATCTGGGCAAGGAGTCTTGCAAATGCCATATTCCGTGATGACAATAAGCATACATGTGACCATCGTGTAGATGCGTCAATGAGGACCATAAAATATCGGAATGTCCCACAAGGTGGGTGGATTGGTCCGCATATGTCTCCTTGAATCCTTTCCAGAAAGTTTATCGTTTCCTTAGTCACCTTTACTGGTGATGGTCTTATAATCAGTTTTCCTTGCGAACACGAGGCACAAGTGAGACTCATAGGGATCACTTTCCTTTCTTTCAAGGCGTGGCCATTCGTGTTGAGGATCAATTTCTGCGTCATTCCCGACCTGGGATGTCCCAGACGGTCGTGCCATAGAGTGAACATTATCCGTAAGGGCTTTGTTTACGGTGGCATTGGCCTCTATCATACTGAACTTAGTACAGTATAAGCCCGTAGCTATAGCAGGTATGGTCTCGTGGACCTTCTTATGGCCGTTGGCGATTTTTGTTATTTGGAGAAATTCTTTCTTCCCTTCGCCCATTGTTTCCACATGATATTCATTCAAACGAATGTCTTTAAGGCTCAATAAGTTACGATTTGAGTCTGGGGAAAACAATGCATCTGGAATTTCGAGATGTGTGCCCTTAGGCATTAGAACGGCGGCCTGGCCGTGGCCTTTTATAAGACTGGCCTGTCCTGCTATAGTCTCTACGATTGCCTTTCTTAGTTTAAGGTCTATGAAGTATCTTTCATCTTTCAAGATCGTATGACTTGACCCACTATCCACAAGGAATACGTCCATACTTCATAAAACAAGAATCATGTCTTAAAGCCTTAAATATTTTATTAAATCATAGATAGAAATCCAAAGACATGAATCCAAAGCAAATCAAAACAAGAAAGCAACATGAAAGTATAAAATCGGAAATTATTTTTCTAGTCAACGTATGAACTGCCCTCACAGTCTGAGCATTCTTCCTCATTGCACGTTTGAGGTTCTGTCATCTCTTTACGCCTCTTTATGAAGTCATCAGCTTTACTGATAATTTCTTTTGTCCTTTGTGGACCAAGGAGGTAATATAGTAGATCATTATAGTTGGTGAAAGTTTCGGCATTTCGTGATAACACTATCTGTCTCGGATGGAATGTAGATATAGTCTTATTTAAAAGATCTCTGTGTGTTATCACTTCGCCACATGGCATAAAGCCATGTACGATTCTCAGTAGAGTACAATTGTACTCATCCACGGATTCATAGTCCTGGAAGCTGAGTCTACTCCATCCATCCATGGAGGTCAGCCATAATTTCATTGAGAATCTTTCACCAAGCTTTGTCCAGAGGTCAACTGGATCTTTAGTATCTTCATACTGATCTCTTAGATCCTCAGTGAGATGACGGCGCATAATGTTTATGGCTCTTTGATTTTGGCTTTCAAGTTCATTATTATCTTTGTAGATGCATCTTCCGAGTCCTCTGTCTTGTAGAGCAAGTCTCGTGCTCAATGACCATTCCATAAATTCGTCTCCTCAGAGATCTAGGACCGGGTATTCAAAGTTGTTAACTTTGGCCATTCTTTCATATGCATCAAAGTTGACGTCAGCCATCTGAAAACGTTTAACGAATTTCAGTTAGGGGCTTTTAATAAATCCGGACCTTAGTGGTAATGACCGGTTTATATATATATGCATATAGCATGTCCGATTTTAGTACTTCATGGTTTCAATCAATTATGAAAATCAATTAATTAAATCATGCAACCGATTTTCTATTATGCTATTAGCAATATTAATCAATTTTCCTTTTTGCAAAATTAATCATAAGGCAATTCATTAAAGGGATAAACCAATAAAGGAAATTAAACAAAAGGGGAAAAGGATATACTTAACATTTTCCTTTTTACTAAAAGGAAGGGATTAAGGTTTTCCTATTTGGATTAGGATTAGGTTTAGGATCGATTTCAACCTAGCTTTTTCTCTAGGGTTTCACGATTTCAACTATGGCCAAAACAAGCATGCACAAATCGATTCTAACAACCTAACTCATACAATCCGATATCAATCAATGATACATGCGATTTCTATGCTAGTCCAAATTCGATTTTAAGTGATTGATGCAAGAAAGTTCTCATGCGATTTTAAAGCAGGTAAATAAGTAAGCTAATGAACTAATTTAAACATGCAATCAAGATCACAAATCGATTCAGCAAACAAGCAAGGCAATATTCAAACAATCCGATTTTAGGGTTTCATAAGTTTAAGTCCGATTTCAAGGTGGGTTTGAATATAAGATCAAACAAGTTTATCAAACAACCGATTTTAAACTCATGATATAGCTTAGGTCAATGTTCGGTTTCAAGGTTTTAATAAGATCAAGCAAGTTCATGGGAGCAACCGATTTTAGGGTTCAAGTTCATTAATGTCCAATTCGGTTTTGCTTTGTTCTTAGTTTAGGGTTTTACCTTTTTCTTTCTTTTAGATTTGAATTGGTATGAAGCTGAAATCGGATCTCCTTGGTTTATTTGGTGGGTCGTCGTGCACTGTATGCGTGCGTGAGAGCGCGTCCGATGTCGGATCGATAAGCGGTTTTCACCGGTAGATTCGTCTCGTCGAGGGCTTCGATTTGATATCTAGATCACCTTCTGGTTCCTCACGGTTTGAAAGATATGACTCTTTAAAGTTTCAGCAGCTACTCAGGGTCTCTAGGGTTTTAGGGTTTAGGAGCTTTCGTGCTGATAACGTGTTGTGAACTGAATGTTCTGTATGTATTATTATGAGGACCAAAGGTCTCTTTATATAGTGGTTACACCATGTAGAGAAAAGGTAATTATCCTTTTACTACTCATAACAAAAAAAAGAAATATTCCATAAACCTATTCCTTGTCTATAAAGGAAAACATCTAATTATACTAAGGACCGGTTATGTTAATAACCTCTATATGGATCGGTCTATATTGAGTCCATTAACCAAACGGTTCATAACAGATTGTACACTTTTATTTGTTCACTAAAAATCATAATGGCACTGGTATTTTGTGTAATTTTAGCTATAACTTTTGGGCATCTCCATATTTGTACTTCATTTTTAATAGTATTAAGATATGTATTTATAAAACTGTATTATTAATCAATAGTAGTATAGATTAAATATAAATTTGATGCTAAGAATTGGTGTCTATAAATAAGAGCAAAGAGAAAAGGGGACACAATATAGTCTTCATATGCAGAAGAAAAATTTATAAACCTTTATAAAAAAATTATAAAACTCTTATAAAACATTTATAAAAGACTTATAAATAATTTTTATAAACACTTATAAAAGATTTATAAAGCTTTTGTAAAAATTTATAAATCCTTTATAAAAGATTTATAAACACTTATAAGAGATTTATAAAGCCTTTATAAAAGATTTATAAGCTCTTTATAAATAATTTGTATAAACGCTACTCTCATCAATCTTACGAGATCAACTCTTAAACTAAATAGTTTTATAACCCTTTATAAATAATTTTATAAGGCTTTATAAATGATTTTATAAACCTTTATAAATGATTTAAAACTTTTATAAATAAAGGCGTTATAGGTATTTTTATAAGGCTTGATATATAGTTCTAGGTTTTATGAGGTTATAGATATAGTTTTATAAGGCTTTATAAATGATTTTATAAGCCTTTATAAATGATTTAAAACTTTTATAAATAAGTATTTTTTACAACAAACAAAGAGGATGGGGATTTTGTTATTATAAAGAGGGAGAACCTGCAGTGAAGAAGGCTCCAAACTATTATGAAACTGTACAAAGTATATATATCTATATACTTGTTCTACTTGACTATTGTAGATTTTATATCAAATTCATTATAGTGTCCAGATTTATAAACTCTTATAAATTTTACATAAAATACAGAGTTATCAAGTTATATGTAATACGGTTTTACAAACTCTTATTATTTATAAAGCCTTTTAAAGATTTATAAGGCTTTATACATTATTTATAAAGCTTTATAATTTAATTATAAGGCTTTATAAATTATTTATAAATTATTTATAAAGCTTTATAAATTAACTATAAGGTTTTATAAGTTAATTACAAGGCTTTATAAGTTAATTACAAGGCTTTATCAGTTATTTAAAAGCCTTTATAAAAAAATTATAAACATTTATAAAAGATTTAAAAATCTTTATAAAAGATTTATAAATCTTTGTAAATAATTTTAAGAACATTTATAAAAAATTTGTAAAACTGTATTAATCAATATGATATGGATTGAATTTACATTTGATGCTAAGAATTGGATTCTATAACACAGAGCAAAGAGGAAGGGGATACAACATAGTACTATTCATAATCTCTTTATAAAAAATTTATAAACCTTTATAAAAATTTCGTCTTAAGGTTCATTACCCAGAGTTTATAAGCTCTTATAAAACTTTCCAAAATCCTTAAAAACCTTTAGAAAACTGACAATTTCAAGATAAATCGCAGAGATTTTATCTTTTCGATGTGATCTTCGAACATAACTGAAATGTGAAATCAAAAGCTGAGTGTTTTAGTCTGGAAACAGCAAAATTGAGGCATTAAACTCAAAAAGTAAAAAGCTACGAGAGACATCATGAGACAATAGAAGTTAAAGTGATTTACTCTTCGTCGTCATCATCATCATCATCACCACCTGCTCCGTTCAATGCCTTGACTCTCTTGATCAACTTGTTCTTCCTTTCTTCATAGGTTAATTTCTTCAAGTTGTCCCCGTTTATCAATACAAAAAGCACAATGAGACAACCAATGCACAAATGACATAATCACATTAACAAAAGAATGAAATGCTTTTCGGTAATACATCTTGTGTTCCTTGGGAGCAGGTTTCACGGTCTTCTTGGGGGTTGGGATCAGTGCGGATAGCAGCATGAACCTTCTTGTACAGCTAGCTGACTGAAGAGAGTTTGGAACTTCTCTGGTTCATCTTTATTCAACAGCTTCATGTACTTTGAGACATGGCCATTAAGAACAAACCAAAAACATATTAAAGGTTTGCCATGAAAACACAATTGAACAGATAAGAACAGTGACAAGAAATTAAAAACAGAAGAAGTTTCTTATACCTTGAGGACTGTAAACCATTTTTTGCTCATTTTTTGGTCTTACCTATCAAAAACCTAATAGCCAATCCCGTAGATTCCTCCAAGCTGCAAATAACAAGAACATGAATTTACTAGTAATTCTAGTGAGATTTTGAGATTAAAGTTCACTAATCAGCATCCAATCAGATTCATCTCCATCAAGGAATCAAGATCAATACAAACTTAAATTTCTTATTGCCTCCATTTCGATCTATGAAGTAAGAGCTAATTCAAAACTAGATCGAATCAATATTGAATCCAAAGCTAAAATGGAGACGAATTCCCATGGATTCGCTATCAGTTTGAACAGACTCACAAGAACAATGGCAATGAGAATTTAAATGAATCAGTACCGTCGAGGTCATTCTGGATCTGACGGCATCCATGTCTTCTTAAGTGCTCGTCTCCAGCCAGCAGATCCAATTCCGGTTTGAATCCTGACGAATCTCACCAATGCCATTACTATTCTCTTCGACGTCCCAAACGACTCGCACCGTCTTCGAAAGAGAGTTCATCAAGCAATTAGGACCGGTTAATCGGAGAGCTGGGAAAAGAATCACGACGACTCCGATAGCTAGAGAAGTTAATATAATAAGAGTCGTCGATCGGTGGGTGGCGAGTGATGGCTGCGAGTGGAATAGCTTTTCTCTGCTTGAGTTTCGGCCAGACGAGATTTCGGCGAAGTGATTTGGGAAGAAGAGATCGATGAGAAGGAAAAAAAATAGCAAGGTCATTTTAGAAATTTTGACGATAGGTATAGTGTAAATATGAAAATGTTCTTCTTGCTAGTGCAAAAATGAAAAAGTGTACAAAAGAAAGTGTATTTTGGTGATTGTCCCTATTTTTAATTATACCTTGTGATTACCCCAAACTGAACATAATGAAAACTTATTTAAGGGAATGGAGAGCGGCTAGGGTTTTCGGCGATTCTGAAGGAGATTTTCAGATCTGATCATCTTCTTCCCCATGCCACCGAAGATCTGTGATTCTATAGTGCTTTCAGACAAAAGAGGTTGACTACGAAAACTTCTTTTGTTGTCTGGATTGACAAAACCCCTCCCTTAACACCTTTGTTGGCTTCTCAAGGTTTCTATAACATCTCTAGCTTCAGTGCTACGTTACTGCAATCAGGCCATCTCTATCGTGGTGGGCTTTCTCACTGATTGCGTTCGGACTCCAATGGTCATGTGTCTCTTTTTTAAAAATTCCCCTATACTAGGGCGTATTCTGCGTGCTTGATTACCTATTGATCATGAGCCATAACTCGGATAAACGGACGAGAGGAGGCTCGTCCAACAACGTACGCTGCCAGCTACAGGATGAAGACGAAATAATACAGATCCCAGCCTTCGACTTCTCGGATCTGGTAGCGAAACATGACCGAACTCTTGTAGGGCGGATGTTTCATAAGGATAGTCGAAGTGTAGACGCCTCATTACGCAATTATCGAAACGACGGATTTGGGATGTGGAAGGACGTGTAAGAGGGAAGAACCTGAATAATGGCAAATTCCAGTTCGATTTCGATAAGGAAGAAGACTTGCCGAAGGTGCTAGCCCGTAGACCATGTCACTTTAATAAGTGGAGTTTTTCCCTTGAGCGATGGGAACCTAACATTAATGATACTTTCCCCAACACAATGGTGTTTTGGGCTGATATTTCTGGGATACCGACTCACTACCGGAAACAAGGGAATTGGCAACGCCATTGGGTCTGTTGTTTTTGTCGATATGGATAGGGAACGTGTCAAAGTCGCTGTTAATGCAGACGAACCATTACAAATTGAACGACGTGTGGGATTTGAAAATGGTGATGTGATAAAGGTCAAGATTAAATATGATGATCTATATCGTTGGTGTTTTCATTGTAAGAAGATCTCTCACCTGGAGGGCACTTGTCCGCTTCTTTCAGATGCGGAAAAAGAACGTAACAGAATCCTTCGCCTTGAGCAAAAGATAAAAGACGAGGCCATTAATAAAGAGATGTTCTCTTCTCCTCCTCTTTTGGGCAAGCCCAATTCATTTTCAACTGAGAGGTGCATCAAAACTGTATCCCCAGGAAATCATGAAAAGAAACCAACAGATGCTTCTGCAACATCCCATAGCAGGATTGATCTAAGGCGTGACATCCAGTTCAAAAGGGATTCTCGGGCAATAGAAGTCTGGAAGAGAATTGAAAATCGATCACCTACATCGGATTACTGAAACCGCGAACAACCCCGTAATTGAGATAGATTCCACCCGTATGAGAATCGTGAAAATGTCTCTGGAAATAGAAACACTCAACGTGGACACCAAAACCTGCAATGGAAGAAAAAGGAGTCCGGTGAGCAGTCTCAGTACCGAGAGCTTGAAAAAGGAACTCAAAGCAGTCGCGGAGTCTCTCACCATGAACGATCGCAGTACTCACAAGATTCCCAACGCACTATCGTGACGATTTATGAAGGCCGATGTGATCATGGACAATCAGGCCGAGTTTTGGGAAGGCACCGATACTCGCCTCCGGCACGTGAATGGAGACCGGTTAATAGGTCTGACAATCAGCGTGAGGCAACAAGGCGGGATGAAGAAAATGAGGAACAAAGAATCTGACGTATCAAGGGGAAAGCTCCGGCGACGGAACTTTCGGGCACCACAAGGAAGACCTTCCCTCACGCGGAACCTGCGACTCCAATCTCTGGTAAGAAATCTGTCCCAATAGAGTTGGAAGCTGGGGAGATTTCCCAGGGAGCCAGTGTTGGTAAATCTAGAGAACCTGAGATTGTGTTTCCCTTAGAAGATTTAAGGTTAGTAGACAATGTGAAGGAGAAATCTCCAGCTGTGGTAGACAAAGATAATGATAAAGATAAGGAGGATATGATTTCTGTGGAGGAAATGAATAGACTTACGACACAGTATGATGATCTTGATATGGATGATGCTCTGTTAGAAAATGATGATCTGTTAGGAGAAGATTTGGCAGATGAATTACTTGCAGGTGAGGAAAAAATCGAAGTTCTCTCGAATATTTCAACCGACAAACAAGAAAAGATTGTCTCGATTGAGGCTCAAACTGCCATCACCCCAAGGCAGCTGGCGAATCCACCAACTACTGCTCGTGATTTTGATATTCCGGTTTTAGACCGTGACCAGGAATAGTTGTCGCCGTCTAAATCAAAAGCGCTAGGAGGGAAGAAAAAAAGTGGACGTAGCCCGGATATAAGGGGGGCAAATGCATCGAAGAAGATACAATCCCTGCGAGCTCGAGCGTCCCCGAAAAAGAAGATCTCCAACAATCGTATGAGCTCTTCTTCATTGTCTCGTTCTACGGCTTCCAAATTCCCTCGTATGGAGGTGGTTCCTGCTATAGCTACAAAAAAGAAATCTTCTACCTTAGGTTTGGTGGTGTCCTAGAAACCACCCAGTAAGGAGATATAAATGCCATAGCTTGGAATTGTCAAGGGGCCGGAGCCTACTTGACCAAGAAACGTCTCCAGGAGTTACATAGTTATTTTTTTCCTAGCTTTCTATTTCTTTCTGAAACAAAAAACAATTTTAATTTTCTGCAAGATTTTCAAGTTGAATTTGGTTATGATAAGCTATTCACCGTGGAACCTGTTGGTCGAAGCGGTGGACTAGCCCTTTTTTATTCGTCCTCTTCTAATGTGCGAGTCCTTTTTTCGAACAATCGGATGATTGATATCGAAGCATATATAGAAGGCCACAAAGTGTTTATTGCATTTGTGTATGGAGATCCGGTCGTTGCGGGCCGTGAGGAGGTATGGGAACGTCTAACTCGTTTTAGCTTAACGAGATCTGGAGCTTGGCTAATGGTGGGTGACTTTAATGAGATCACAAACAATGACGAGAAGAAAGGAGGACGTAAACGTTCTGAAGCGTCGTTCACCCCTTTTAAGACGATGTTGGCGAACTGTGGAATGATTGAATTTCCCTGTAAAGGGAATAAATTTTCATGGGCTGCAAGGAGAAGATCCGGAAGAATCCAGTGTCGTTTGGATCGAGCTGTTGGAAATGAAGATTGGCATAATGTTTTTTTCCACACCGAGGTGGAGTACTTACTTAGATGGGGATCTGATCATAGACCCGTCTTGATGCGTATTAAATCCAATTCCAAGAGAACTAAAAAGAGCTTTAAATTTGATAAAAGATGGATTGGTATGGATGGTTTTCTAGAATCAATCCTGGCGGGATGGCGAGATGAGCCTGGGAAGGAACCGAACAAGCTTCACGAGAATATCAATAGCTGTCGTAAGGCGATCTCTTGCTGTAAACGTACGAATCCATCTAATAACTTGAAGATGATCGAAGATCTTAAAAAGCTTATTGACCAGGTGCAAGACAATGACAAAATGTCGAGTGAGGAGGAATTGGCACTAAAATGGCAACTCTGTGAATCATATAGAAACGAGGAACTATATTGGAAACAGAAGAGTCGAGTTAAATGGCTAAGAGAAGGTGATCAAAATACAAAATTCTTTCACGCATCCACAAAGCAGAGACGAGCACGGAACCACATCATCAAACTTCGTAATGACCGCAATGTCTGGATAGAAACAGAAGAAGGGATAGAAGAATTGGCAACGGGTTATTTCGATAAGTTATTCACCTCGGATAACCCTGCTAGAAACGATGAAATTTTCCGGTATATGACCGAGACTGTAACTAGAGAAATGAAACAATCCCTAACGCGTAGGCCGTCGATCTCGGAAATCCAAGAAGCAGTATTTGACATTCGTGCGGATAAAGCCCCGGGACCAGATGGGATGGCAAGTCTGTTCTATCATCGTTATTATAAGATCATTGGGTCCGATATAATCAGGATGGTCAATCAATTCTTCATGACGGGTGAATTCGATGCACGCTTAAACCGGACGAACATCTGCCTAATCCCGTAAACTGAGAGACTCGCAACGATGACAGAGTTTCATCCCATTAGCCTATGCAACGTAAGCTATAAGATCATTTCAAAGATTTTAGCAAAGAGGCTAAAAAAGGTCCTTCCGGCTTTAGTATCGGAGACACAATCGGCCTTTGTCGCTCGGAGGCTTATTACAGATAACATCCTTGTTGCACAAGAGATCTTCCACGCTCTTAGGACGAATCCTAGCTGCAAATCCAAATATATTGCGATTGAAACGGATATGAGCAAAGCATATGATAGAGTTGATTGGGGTTTCCTCGAGGCTCTTATGGCTCGAATGGGCTTTGAAGCAAAATGGATTGGTTGGATTATGAAATGTATTTCCTCTGTCTCCTATCAATGGCGAGGCAAAAGGACATATCTCTCCGGGAAGAGGACTCCGACAAGGAGATCCGCTATCCCCATTTCTATTCATTCTATGTACAGAAGTCCTCATATCTCAGATCCACGGAGCGGAGAAGGAAAAATGTCTATCCGGGATTAAGGTTGCCCATGCAAGTCCAGCTGTTTCGAATCTCTTTTTGCGGACGACAGTCTTTTCTTCTGTAAAGCAGAAGTAGCTCAATGCGAAGAATTAATGAAGAACATAAACCAATATGGACAGGCTTCAGGTCAGCAACTAAATAAGGCGAAATCTTCTATCATGTTTGGATCAAAGGTCCACCCAAATTTAAAGACGGCACTGAAAAGAGCACTTGGGATAGCTCAAGAAGGTGGAATGAGTATGTAAGCATTCCCGGAAAAAATAGTGGATCGAAAAAACAAGTTTTCTTCTATGTTAGACCGACTAAATGGAAGAACTAATCTCTGGTCTGCAAAATTATTATCTAAAGGAGGAAAAGAAATCCATATTAAGTTTGTGACTCAAGCTGTTCCGACTTACATCATGTCGTGCTTCTTACTGCCAAAGGATATAATTGACAAACTGACAAGTGCAATAGCACACTTTTGGTGGAGTACTCAGAATAACAAACGTGGTCTCCACTGGATGACATGGAAGAAGCTATGCCGATCCCTAGACGAGGGTGGATTGGGCTTCCAGGATCTGAGGGATTTTAATCTCGCATTATTGGGGAAGCAGCTATGGCGATTAATGAAATACCCAGACTCTCTCCTGGCACGAGTTCTTAAAGGTCGGTACTACAGAAAATCAAATCCAATGGAGACAGGAAAAGCAAATTCCCCATCATTTGGGTGGAGGAGCATGATGGAGGCGAAAAATCTTCTTGAAACGGGTCTAAGAAGATTGATTGGTACCGGGACGGAAACAAAAGTATGGTCGGATAAATGGATCCCTACAACTCCGGCAAGACCGGCCGACGACAATGGGTGTTACAAAGACCCAGACCTCATGGTGCACCACTTGATTAATCCAGTTACGAAGCAATGGAATATTGAACTGATTCATGCTTTTATAGCTGCAGAGGACATCCCGAGGATTTTGAGCATTAGGCCAAGTCGGTTTGGCCGGAGGGATAGTGTTTACTGGAACTATACACCATCCGGAAATTATACGGTTCGCTCCGATTACCAAGTTGCTTCAGAATTATCCCTCTCCCTGGAGAATCGGCCCTTCTCTGAACCAAGTACAACAAGCCTTAAAAACAGGTATGGAAAACTAAAACCACAAGGAAGATCAAGCATTTTCTTTGGCAGGCCTTGTCGGGTTACGTAGCAACGACAAGCAAACTGGCTGATTGTCATTGTGGTAATGATAGAGGATGCCCACGGTGTGGAGCGGTGGAAGAATCGATTAACCATATGTTATTTGAATGCCCACCAGCGATGCAATGTTGGGCTTTATCGTCTATCCCATCTCTTCCGGGGGAATTCCCGAGTAGCTCATTATATACCAACTTTGATTTCCTCTTCTGGTGAGCGAAAGAGAAAGGAATACAGCAAGAGTCCTTAAGTGTATTCCCATGGCTGCTATGGTTTATTTGGAAGGCTAGAAACGACAAAGTTTTTAACGGGAAGGAAATCACCCCTATGGACACCCTCCAGCTTGCAAATAATGAAACGAAAAGCTGGAGACTCGCTCAAATTCTGGAGGAGAACGCGGAAAATCTAGGGGATATCCCAGAACCAAGTGAACAGCTGATGGGAATATCTGAGCCCATGACCTCTGATATGGTTCGATGCCAAGTGGATGCTTCTTGGGGAACCGGCGCAAAGCTATCGGGATTCAGGCTAGTGGCCTTGAAGGGTAATGAAACCATCATGGTAGGCTTGGGTGCCATTCCACATACCAGATCCCCACTCCACGCTGAATTCGAAGGTCTGATATGGGCTATGCATGCGATGAATCGACAAGGAAGCCGTGTTATACACTTTGAAACAGACTATGCACAGATGATTAAATTAATCCATGAAGATGAAGCATGGCCATTGTTTGAAACGGAAATGGAGGAATTCCAGGAAGTGAGACGAAAGTTTGATAAGTTCTCGATTGATTTTATCCCGCAATTGGAAAATACTCGAGCAAATTGGCTCGCAAAAGGCTCAAGATCTCGCGCCTCGCCCTTTTCGTATGTTGGTCCGCTGGTCCCGCAATGGTTAGGAACTGATCCTAATCCATATGTGTCAGCTTAAGGTTCGATTGTAACTCATCCGATGTTAAAAAAAAAAAAAACTTATTTGAGGTTTTATAATCATCCATATGTGTATTAACTCCATCAATCTCCATGACTATAAATCACCTCTTTTTCAAAGAGTTTTTTTTATTTCTTTCTGGATTTAAAAACATAATTAAACAAAGCATATTGAAGATTCACTGAAATAGAGAAATAAAAAGAAACATTGTGTCACATTATGTTCTTATGCTAGTTGCAAACAAACATTTATTCTTATTTTTTAAATTGAAGTCGTTACGATGAACTTAGCTTCTTCCAGAAGGGTAGGAGCGGGATACTCTGCTCGTGCCTGAAGAAGTTCTCAGGATCAACCTCTGTTTTAATTTCCACCAATCTGTCGAAATTGTTCTTGAAGTACTGGGCTCCCCAACTTTTAGCTTTTTTGAAGTTAACCTTTGAGTTCTTCTTGTTCTTTCCCAAGTCAAGATCACGATAACCCACATAAGCCTGTCTTGGATTGCTTGAAACATATGGTGTCATGTAATTGTACAGCTCTCTGATCCTTTCATCTGTTTGTTTGAACTTTGTTCGTCGTCTGGCATCCAGAACGTGCTATACTCAATCTTGAAGATGGCTCCGTTTCTATGCGGAAACGGGATCTCAGATTCAGCAATTTTTGCCATCATGCCACCATAAGGCATCCAAAGCACCATTACTGTTTTTTCTTTAATCATTTTTGCGAATATTCCTTCGAGCCCTAAATTAGGAATAGGTTCTTTAACGAAATCTGACTTTCCTTTAAAGGCGGGTTTTCCATAAGGCGACGTGGGATTGAGCAAAACATCAATATCAGAATAGTTTTCGAATCCAGCATTGAGAACCATGGATTCTATCCAGCTCATTTCGATACAATCCTCCTGAGTTAGCCCTAATTCCGGAAAACCCTTCTGCATAATCTTCATCAAATTGCTTTTCTCGCCAAGAAACTGACCTTTGTATTTTGCTGTCACAGTCTTGTCTGGAACTGAGAATTCCAATAGTATATACAGCTCTTCAGGAAGCTTGTCTGCAATTCGTTGCCACTTGAAAAGAGTCTTGTATCCAGCGTCTTGTTCTATCAGTTTGGTAATACGAAAGACTGTGACGGTCTCAGGAACAGGAACGAGCTTAATCTTCCATGCTAGAATTATACCAAAACTCCCTCCACTGCCTCCTCTGATCGCCCAAAACAAATCCTCGCCCATCGAGCTTCGGTCGAGTATTTTACCATTTGCGTCAACGATTTTTGCGTCTAGAACATTATCAGCAGCAAGACCATATTTCCTCATCATGGAACCGTCCCCACCGGCTGTAAGATGCCCACCTACGCCTACGGACGAGCACATACCTGTAGGAAATCCATGGATCTTGCTCTTCTCGGCAATTCTGCGAAGAAATAAAAATGAAAACAGTTAGCACAAAATTTAATAGTGAATTTACCTGCAATTAAAATATAAAATGAGTTGATTTTACTCGAAGCTTATTTAAGTCTGGTTATGACTCTAGACTGCACTATATTGTAGGATCACAATTTTAAAAATGATTTATTATTTCAATTTTATACATAATGGTCGTAACCATTATATAATGTAAATTTAATTCTTTATGCATGAATCTAAAGTATTTTATTTTGAATATTTTATTAATAAAAATTAACTTTTTATTAATTTTAATACGAATATAAATTTATATGAGTTAAATAGAAGAATTCATCTATTTAAACCATTCTGCATTATTAAATTTATTTTTAAATTTTTGATAATTTAAATGGGTTAAATCATATTTTAACCTACTTGGCATTAGTTGAAATCTGTTTTTAATGTTTTTATATTTGAAATATGTTAATTTATCATTTTAACCTGTTTCATAATGATCTAAATATTTTGTATGGTTCATGAAATAACGTGACTATTGTATAATTGAATAATATAAATATTGAATCATTTCTAATACTTATTATTATTCAATATTTATTTCTTAACTGAAATGGTCATGTTTTAATTGTATTGATATATTATGAGATTCAACAATAAAATTTGATTAAACCATTAAAAGTTATAGAATTTGATCTAAAAACCTATAGGTTATGATTATCAAAATCATAAAATATCAATTCTAATATGTTTCATAATTGAATAGTAGTAATATTGTCATTTTTAGCCAATTAAATCATATTTTATGTTCCTGTGATATTTTTATCATTTATATTCATTTAAGAAAATTCATGTTATAACAGATACATGATATAAATATTTTAGTTTTATATGAATGATATGATTACTTAATTTAAATATAAAAAAATAGTTCGTTAAGAGTTTCTTTTAATTGATTTTGATAAAAATTTAATGTGAATATAATATATAGGAAACTAATTAACTTCCTCAAGAATATAATAGATATACTTTCTCTTCCTCTGTTTTAATATTTGATGTTTTGATTAGAAACAAAAATATTAATAAAAAGACTTTTCTCTGAAAAGTATTTTTAAAAAGAGAAATACCCTCAAATAGCACACTTTTATGTTTTTGTCTACACTACAAGAAAACAGGTCATTAACGACCACGTTTTACGACTACATAAGTGTAGTCGTAATTTTACGACAAGTTTACGACTAATTTACGATTAAAAAATGATTGGTCGTAAGTTCGATGTAAATTTACTACTAAATCATTTAGTCGTAAAATAGTCGTAAAGTTACCTCTCAAGTACGACTAATTTTTCCCGTAGTCGTACATTAGATGTAAATGTACGACTATTTTACTTCCGCTATTAACATCTTATTAACGACTAATTTACGTGTAAATATTACATCTAATTTACGACTCACATTTACTTTAGTCGTACAATAGTCGTAAATTGACGACTAATTTACATCTGGGGAAATAACATCTAATTAACGACTATTTTACGAGCAAGATAGATGTAGTTTGGTTGTTAAGTTATGCTAAAACGTAAATTGGTCGTAAAATTGTTACAAACCAAATCGAAATTTCACTATAAATACGAGCTTCTCCTTCATTATTAAGATGCAACAAAGAAAAAAAAAAAAGGAAAAAAAAATGTCTAGAAATATTTATGAGGTTCGAAGTTGGATGTATGCGCATAAAGATGCAAGAGGAAGAGTAACAGACGAATTTCTGAACGGAGCGG
Organism: Isatis tinctoria; assembly: GCA_010577795.1. Lineage (NCBI taxonomy): Eukaryota > Viridiplantae > Streptophyta > Magnoliopsida > Brassicales > Brassicaceae > Isatis > Isatis tinctoria. Next base: position 14,605,501 of record CM021250.1, on the reverse strand, counting down.
AGATATTCATGTACCAGGCGGGACAGACGCCTCTCACAAAGGAAACGGGTAAAATGTTCTGTCCGTGTCGTAAATGCAATAATACGAAGTTTGCTGCTAGTGCAACTGTTTGGAAACATATAGTAAATAGAGGATTTACTCCACATTACTATATTTGGTTTAACCACGGAGAGGGTGATCATAGGAATGAAGCTAGTAGTAGTAATCATGTTGAAAATGTTCGTAACAGCAGAGATGTACCACATTTTGCTGCTTCTGAAAGTGTCATTCAAGAAGATCATATGGTAGATCATGATAGGATGCATGATATGGTTAATGATGCATTTCACGAAACATCAGTAATGGAGGAGGTCGAAAATATAGAGGAGCCTAACTTGGATGCAAAAAGATTTTATGAAATGCTAGCAGCAAATGCAGATGACCAATTTATAAAGGTTGTAGAGAGGGTCTTTCTAAGTTATCATTGGCTGCTAGGATGATGAATATCAAAACTGATCATAACTTACCTGAAGTTTGTATGGATGCATGGGCTGAGTTGTTTAAAGAGTATTTGCCTGAAGATAACTTGTGTGCTGAGTCTTATTACGAGATTCAGAAACTTGTTAATGGTCTTGGCCTACCCTCGGAGATGATCGATGTATGCGAAGACAACTGTATGATATACTGGGGAAAGAATGCAGAATTGTTAGAGTGTCAATTTTGCAAGAAGCCACGATATAAACCGCAAGGACGTGGGCGGAATAGGGTGCCGTACCAGCGGATGTGGTACTTACCTATTAAGGATAGATTGAAGAGATTATATCAATCTGAGAAGACGGCATCATCGATGAGATGGCATGCGGAACACGATCAGAAGGAAGGAGAGATCAATCATCCCTCTGATGCAAAAGCGTGGAAACACTTGAATAAGGTGCACCCTGATTTTGCAAGCAACCCTCGCAATGTTTATCTTGGGCTCTGTACAGATGGCTTTAGTCCGTTTGGGATGTCTGGAAGACAGTACTCGCTTTGGCCAGTGTTCTTGACGCCATACAATCTTCCACCAGAGATGTGTATGGAAAAGGAATTGCTTTTCATGAGTATATTGATACCTGGTCCAAAGCATCCGAAGAGGTCCTTGGATATTTTTTTACAGCCTTTGATAGAAGAATTGAAAGAATTATGGTCAACTGGCGTGCAGACATATGATTGTTCAACAAGAACAAACTTTACAATGCGAGCAGTTCTTTTGTGGACCATTAGTGACTTTCCTGCGTACGGGATGTTGTCGGGTTGGACGACGCATGGGAGGCTGTCTTGTCCTTATTGTATGGGAAGCACAGACGCATTTCAGCTGAAGAATGGGAGGAAGACGTCCTGGTTTGATTGTCATCGGAGATTTCTTCCCATTAACCATCCGTACCGAAGGAACAAGAAATTGTTTCGGTCAAAAAAGGTTGTACGAGACACCGCTCCACCGTATTTATCTGGAGAGGAAATCGAGCAAGATATTGATCACTATGGTTGTGAAGCGACAGTCAACAAAGGGGGTAATTGGCATACTCCGGCAAATATGCCTGATGGTTATGGGACACAACATAATTGGCACAAGAAGAGTATATTTTGGGAACTTCCATATTGGAAAGATCTACTTCTGCGCCACAATCTTGATGTCATGCATATAGAGAAGAACTTCTTTGACAACATCATCAATACTTTGCTAAACGTCCCCGGAAAGACAAAAGATAACATGAAGTCAAGGTTGGATCTGCCTGCATTATGTTGTAGGATTGAGCTGCATATTAAAAACGATGGAAAAATCCCGGTTCCTATTTTCAGATTGTCAGCAGAAGCAAAAGCGGCATTGTTGAAGTGGGTGGCATCAGATGTGAAGTTTTCTGATGGATATGTTTCAAATCTATCAAGATGTGTTGATAATCAGGGACAAAAGTTTTCAGGGATGAAGAGTCATGACTGTCATGTTTTTATGCAACGACTTCTTCCATTTGCATTAGCAGAGTTGCTGCCAAAAAATGTTCACGAAGCACTTGCAGGTAACTTAAATATATATATAATTAAAGTTATAATTATATATTTCTTCTGGTTTTTAAGGGACTTATAATTCATTGTAAATTATTGGTAGGCATTGGAGCTTTTTTCAGAGATCTAAGCGCACGCACCTTAACTGTAGATGTCATCAGGCAGCTTGATGAGAATATCCCGATCTTGATGTGCAATTTGGAGAAAATTTTTCCTCCGTCCTTTTTTGACGTCATGGAACATCTAGTTATCCACCTTCCGCATGAGGCATTGCTTCGTGGACCTGTTCATAATGGATGGATGTATCCTTACGAGCGAGCTATGAAATATTTGAAAGGGAAAGCAAAAAATTTGGCAAGGGTTGAAGGTTCAATAGTTGCTGGAAGTTTGAATGAGGAAACATCTCACTTCACTTCCTACTACTTTGGTTCACAAGTCCGCACACGAAAAAGGACTACTAGCAGATACGATGACGGTGGTGTTGTGCCGACATATGTTGATAAGGATGTTCCAGACATATTGTGAGGTTGGACGTCTAGGTGGAAAACTGAAAGAAGTTTGGTGGTCGAGTTCAGAAGACGCTCACAGTGCCCACACATATATACTCCTTCAATGCGAGGAGCTTGAATTATTTGAAAGGTAATTTAATTTTTTTCTGCTGTTGATTAATAATTAGTTTTACCACACATGTACTTAATTCAATTATCATTAATTTGTTTTAAAACAGCGACTTTCTTGCCCAAGTCCAAGAAGCTATACCAGGAATATCAACTAATGATCTCAACAAAAGGAAAGACCAACACTTCGTGAAATGGTTAAAAACGCAGGTATTACATCGCAATATATATACGTCTGTACATATATATTTGACGTTTCAGGTTGATTGTGATGATCCATTTTATGTACATATATATATATTTGACGTTTCAGGTTGATTGTGATGATCCATTTTATCCTCAGTGGTTTCACGAATTGATACAAGGTCCGATCGGGAAGGTCACCACAGCATCTATGTATTTCACACGGGGATACACTTTTCATACTTACGAATATGGTAGTCAGCGAGCAACAATGAACTATGGAGTATGTGTGAAAGGAGAAGCTGATTTCTATGGAATCATACGAGAGATCCTCGAAGTGGAGTTCCCTGGCGCAGTGAAGCTGAAATGTGTTCTCTTCAAATGTGACTGGTTTGACCCCACAGTCAATAGAGGTGTTCGGTATAGCAAGTTTGGTGTTGTTGATATAAATGCTACACGGAGGTACAACAAATTTGAACCCTACATATTGGCTTCCCAAGCAGACCAAATTTGTTATATTCCATACCCGAGGATCAGACAATCAGGAATTTCTTGGTTAGCCGCTATAAAAATTACACCTCGGGGCCGATCACTGACAGATGAAAAACCACCTTTACAAGAAGATGCAGCTGTAACTGAAGTAGAAGTACCCGAACAAGCTTTAGATGATATCTTACTTGTTGATCTGCGTAATCCCGGATATGAAGAACTTCCAGACGATGCAGCGGACGAAGCCAACGAAGATGAATTTGAAGAAAATGATGAAGTGGATGATGTTTCTGAAGACGAGTGATCGAGTTCCATTATTATGTTACAAAGTTTCTTGTTTTATCATTATACTCTTTGTATTGAAAAAAACTTTGTATTTTTAAGTTTTATGTTATAAAGTTTCTTGTTTTATACTATCATAAAACTTTTTCTATTGGAAAAAAAACTTTGTATTTTTAAGTTTTATGTTATAAAGTTTCTTGTTTTATACTATCATAAAACTTTTTCTATTGGAAAAAAAACTTTGTATTTTGATGTTTTATGTTATAAAGTTTCTTGTTAAGTATATAGGTTTGGGGAATTTGGGGTATGGGTTTTGGGGTTTGGGTTTTGGGGTTTTGGGGTTGGGTTTTGGGGTTTTTCTACTGTACGACTCAGGTTACAAATTTTAGTCCCTACTTGGTCGTAAATACGACTACTGTACGACTCGAGTTACAATTTAGTCCCTACTTGGTCGTCCAGTTTTCTATAAAAACAACCATCCCACACTCTCCCATTGTAGAAGACAGCAAGTAAGAAAAAAAGAGAAGTAAGATCTGGAACGACAATGGGGAGGAGACACGGTGAGACCTGCGAGTGTTTACGTTTAAACGTCCGCAGGTCTCGCTTTGTCTCTTTTCCCTCGTGGTTCCAGTATCTTTCTTCTTTTTTTTCCATAATTTATATAAACAGTCCCTAATTGGTCGTAAACAGTTTAGTCCCAATTTGGTCGTAAATTGCTTGTAGTCCCTAATTGGTCGTAAATATTAGTCCCTAATTGGTCGTAATAGCAACTGCCTTACGACTATTAGTCCCTCATTAGTCGTAAAGGCGGAGTCCTTAATTAGTCGTAAATGTGATTGGTCGTACTTTAGTCGTATATTTACCACCCGTTTACGACTGTTAGTCCCTAATTAGTCGTACATTTACGACTAATGTACGACACAATGTGATTTTTATATAAGGAGAGCGGAGCGAAGCCATTTGGTTGCTCATTCCCTTCTCTCTAACAACCAGATAGCCTCCTCTCTCTCTAGGTAATTTTTTTTTTCCGTTTTAGATTTAATTAGGTGGTTAGTTAGGTAATTAGATTAGGAATTTGGAATTAGTTTAGGTTTGGAATTAGTTTAGGTTCGGAATTAGTTTAGGATAATAATAAGTGGAAGATTTAGTTAGATAATATGAATTATATGAATTATATATATGAATTATAACCATTTACATTTTTTTTTTCCAGATTGTCAATATATTGTTATGGCGAGCGGTAGAAAGAGACTTCAAAACCGTCATCCCCGAACATCTTACGGGGAGACTTTTCTCGGTCAGTCGTCTGATCCATCAGCTTCTACGTCTGGGACATCATCCGGCCCACACAATGTCCCTGATAGCCAAAACCCCAGCGTTCCGTATGTCCCTCAGCCTGCTGATCATGTACCGCCATACTTTCCCCAGTATGACGCTGATCATGCATACTTTTCGTATGATGAGCAGTCGCCTCCACATCAGGCTACACAGCAGCCTCGACAGCAGCCTCCACATCAGGCTCAACAGCAGGCTCCACCGCAGCCTCCACAGCAGGCTCCACCGCAGCCTCCACAGCAGCCTCCTGCAGCTCTTCATCCAGATTTGATGGTGCCGGCGAGTGCACGGTATGCAAGATATACCGTCGAAGACATTCTCCTGATGCCGGGTCGAGAAGGTTTACCAATTCTCGATCCAGATCTACCAACCGGCACGACTTGGTAATTTAATTTTATATTATTTAAATAAAATTTATAATTTAAATTTCAAAATATAATTAAATAATTACTTATATATATTTATTGATCTAATTAAATAATTGTTCAAATTTTGTAGGTTTACTTGCGACAATAGTATCGGACAGAGCATTGGGGATATCATCAGGTCAAACTTCCGGGAAATGCATCCCAATTGGTCTCTTACACCTCCCCATGTTCGCATAACTTGGTTCAAGTGCTTTGCGGTTAGTTTATAATCTTAATTTTTTTTTTATAAAAACATTTAAATATGATTAATTAATATTTTTATGTTTTTTTTTGTAGCAAAAATGGAATTGGTCAGCCGCTATTACCGAGACGGTGAAGGCAGAGTTCAACCATAAGGCGCTGCTTCGCCTCAAGAACATTGTTGGCGACTGGAAGGAAAAGTGGAGGGTTATGGGGGATGACGCAAAAGAAACCTACCTCGACAATGATGTTTGGAATGGCCTGAAAGAATATTGGAAACAGGCAAAGGTAGAAAAAAGGTCTCTCACTTGCTCCAAGGCCCGCCTCACCCGTGATTCTGATGGCAATCTCCCAATACCTCATACTTCAGGACAGACTCCACACGCCAAAAGGGCACTGCAAATTGTAAGTTTTTTTATATTATTCAATTTTCATTACATTTATATAATAATATTGAAATATTTATAAAATTAAGCCCTAGTTTAATTCATTTTTTACTTTTTTTGCTATATATAGGCTGCCAAAGAAGGAGCACCACCATCTTTAGCCCGACTTTATAAGGAGACCCATCAGCATTCCGATGGCACTTTCTCCCATCCTCGAGCAGAGCAGATCTACAACGATGTAGAGAATCGGATTCAGGAGATCCAGACCCAGCTCACGCAAGAAAATCCGGATGGTGCACCGGTCCAACTTTCGACCATTGACCAAGACAAAATATTTGAGCAGGTAAAATATTCAAGATTTTTAATGTTTCTTTATATTTTTAATTTTACATATATATGCATATATGTAAATATAGTACTAATTAATACTCAAATCCAATCGAAGGTTGCTCCGAGGAAAAGAGGACGTATAGTTGGGATCGGGAGTGTCAACGATGTCCCCAGAGCGAGAGCTGAACACGCTGCTAGAAGGGCAGAAGAGTCCTCTATCCGGAGGGAGTTGGAAGCTGCGAACGTAGTCATAGCCGACCACAACGACAAATTTAAGGCGATGGCAAATATGATGGATATGATTCTAGAATCAACTCCAAACGTGAACCCAGCAGTTGCGGCTACGTGGCAGACTATGCGTCCAAACTTTATCCCCAACCCTACTCCGGAAGAACAGCAGGAATTGGAGCGGCGTGCGGATGAGAGGAGTGCCGAGATGTTCAACGATATAAACCTAAATGCTTAGGTTTTTCGGTTTTTATTATTTTGTATTTTGAATATTTTTATATATATTATATATATGGATGATTAGTTTTTCGTTTTATAAAATATCGAATTTTAAATTTTTAAATTAATTTTCAAATTTTTTTAAAAAATCATATTTTAAATTATATATAAAAAAAAATTTCGTAATATATATATTTAACGTAATTTCGTCGTAATATTACGACTAATGAACATCTGTGTTCGATGTAAGTTAGTCGTCAATTTACGACTAATTAACGTCTACAGTCGATGTACATTAGTCGTAAATTTACGACTAATTTACTACACATTTAGTTCCGAGTATTTACCTCGCTTTTACGACTAATATGTTTACGTCCTGTTTACGACCCCACAAGTTAGTCGTAATGTTACCTCGCTTTTACGACTAATTCATTTACGTTTAGTTTACGACGCTTTTTATTAGTCGTAACTTTACGACTTGTTTACGACTATCTTCTTTACGACTGATTTACGACTAAACACATTAGTCGTAAATTTACGACCAATTTGCTACTATCTGGGGATTACGACTAGCTGTTAACGACCAATCGCAATTAGTAGTAAGTTGGTCGTAAAGCATGTTTTACGACTAATATGCTACCAATTCTGTAGTCGCTAATTACCTGTTTTCTTGTAGTGCTACAAAATAGCACACTGGAGTGAATATGACAATAATAACACATTTAATCATTTTTAAATGTATTACACTAATGAATTTGGGTTCACAAATCATTAATTAGAGCTTAGATTTTAGAGTTTAGGGTTTAGAGTTACAAAAATGAGAAGAAACAAATGAGAAGTATGTGTATAACAATCTTTTTCTTCTTTAACTAATGTTATTTTTGTCATTCTCACCCTAGTGTGCTATTTTTGAGATGAAAACATGAAAGTGTGCTATTTTAGAAAATTGCCCTTTTAAAAATCAAAATGAAAAAGGACAATTCTTAAAAATGGCACACTTTCATGTTTTTGTCACAAAAGTAACACACCATGCTGAAAATGACAAAATAACATTTAATGAAAGAGAAAAAACTATCATACATTTACTTTTCATCCATTTTTTCTCAATTTTGTAACCCTAAACTCTAAACCCTAAAATCTAGATCCTAATTAATGATTCGTGAACATAAACTCATTAGTGTAATACATATAAAAATGATTAAAGTGTGTTATTATTGTCATATTTTTTGGTGTGTTATTTTTTTGACAAAAACCCTAAAGTGTGTTATTTGAAGGTATTTCTGATAAATAATTCAACCAATTATTTTAGTTACACAATTTTCCATAACGTGAAAAGTAATCTTTCAGATATCCAAGTATCAAAAAATTTAAAACACTAAAAAGTTTAAAATGGCGAAAAATTGAAAATAGATGTAGTATTTTTTTTAATTAATGATGATTCTATAGGAGAAGTTTTTACAAAAAAAAAAAAAAACGATCGTCACAATCACAATGACGAAAAGCTTAACACCTTTCGTTATGGTTACTTTTCATATTAAAAACAATATAAAGGTTGTTCGGGTTTGTTGGGTATGCGGACCGTCAAAAAATTTCCCGCTATTAATTGTATCATTTTAAACAATAGTTTGTCATTCTGCATTTTGTTTAAATTTTGCGCCTATATTTCTGAAAAAGATAAAAGATGTTAAATGTATCAGAAGTGTGAATCTTTTTATAAAAACATTCTTTGTTAGCAAACGTAATACATAACCAATATTACCTGTAGTAGACTTCACCAATTGTAGCACCAGCTTGAATCCAAGCACTATCGTCTTCGATATCAACCTCAATCTGTCTTAGTTTCGCCAGATCTATCAATATAAACGATGTTTCCATCAGTGAAACATAAGACAAACCTTCGAAATCGTGACCGCCACTTCTAACAATGAGATGAATTCCGAGTTTCTTGGAACATATGATGGATCCTTGGACGTGAGACTCGTGAACCGGTTTGAATATGAATCTCGGTTTAGGTGTTGACGTTGTCAAGTACCGTAGATTCTGAGCTGTTGATTCAAGGACTTCCTTGAAGCTCGTGGCGTTTCTTTCAGGTGCGAAGAATGTTTCGTCGAGTGGAAAATCGACATTTGTGTTTCTGCGGAGACATTTGATGAAGACGTCTTGTATACATATTGAAGAGATTGGTGTTATTGTGTAGAAAGAAAAATATAGAACTAAAAACGAAATTGCAGTGAGTGCTTTTGAATTTCCCATATCTGCAGGATATGCGATAAGGACAAGGACAAGGACAAGGTGGAATTGGATATAAAGTAAGATTGTCAGTGAAGCAATTATGTTTATTATTTATATAAATAAATAGAGATCGTGAGATGCATGACATACATTAAATGATGTGACAGGCTGACGGTTATTTTTCACGTGCCTCGAAAACATTGACTTTGTTTTAGCTTATTTGACAGCCATTTCTCACGTGTCTCGAAAAAATTTGACTTTGTTTTAGCTTGTTTGATATGAAAATTAAGAAATCACATTGTTTTATCCTCTTTATAGTAATATATTAACATGTAAACCATTGATCCAGGCTTGAACCGTGTAAATTTCTACGCAGAAAGACATTTTTAAACATTAATTATCATGAACCAGGCAGAAAATGCAGATTAGCTTAAGGGAAACTATATGAATTAAATTTATTTCAAAACTGAATTGACAACTATTATGGAAGATCGGATATCTACTTCATCTAAAAAAAATAAGATTTTCTTACTTATCAATTGATAACTATGATTAGCTCAGGGTATTAGGGTATTTGGTTTGGTTTTGGATAGAAACCAATTGATTCTGAGTTCTACATGTTTAGGATCTAATAGGTACCTAAATTTTTTTGGTTCCGACCGAAATTTTAAAATTAAAGGTTTTTTGTTATAGTAAAAACTTAGTGATACCACATTTTTTTAACCTCATTATAAAACATTAAGCAAAGCTAAAAATTAGTTATAGTATTTAATGGATTAAGTTTGTTTTTTTAAGGTTAAACTAGTTTCTCGCCCGTCCTAAGGACGGAACTTTTTAATATATATTAAATATTTTTAATAATTTATATTTATTAATTTAAAACTGTAAGGTGTTTTAGAAGTTTATTTTTTTGCATAAATGTAATATATAGTTTTAATATGTTCTGATAGTGGATGATAGTTTTTTGTTTTTATTTTTTCTATATTATATGAAAAAAAATACTTGTGTAAGTCATAATTTGAGATATGTTAATATTTTTATTTTGAAAATAGATGGTAATACCATAAAATTTTATTAATTATATAGTTTATAGTATAATTATATAATATGGTTACCGGTAAATAATATATATATATATATATATATATATATATATGTATAGATATATTCATATATATATATATATATTCATATTTCTATATTCATATTTATAGCTATATATTATATATTATATCATTTTATTGACCCGCACTTCGGAGTAGTAATATCTCTACTTTACCATAAAGGTTCTACAATTTTTAAAACTTGCTCGTCAACTAAGTCATATTTTATATGTTGACGGATTTTTTGCTATTTGTAATCATTTTTTACATATATATTTATAGTAATTTATAGGTATAAATAATTTATTTTTGTAACTTGTAAAAATAATTTTTTATCAATTCATTTCATTTTATTTATCATTATAAAAACATATATATATACATCTACATCATAAGATTTTTACTAATGTTGTTTTATAGATCATAATTTAATTAAAATTAATTTATCATAATTTATAATAATTAGGAAATTATTAATAATTAAAAATATTGAAATATATTAAAAAGATCTGTATAAGGTTTTGTTACAATTTAAAAGGAAATATATATATACACATCTACATCATAAGAATTTTATTTCACTACAAGAAAACATTGATATTCTGACGGATTTTCCGAGGGAAAATGAGTTCCTCGGAATTTTCTGACGAAAAACCGAAGAAACTCCGAGAAACGTGAGTTCCTCGGTATTTCCTAGGAATTTTCTGAGGAAGTCATTTTCCGAGGAAATTCCGAGGAAACAAGGTCCGTGGGAAAAAACCGACGGATATTTCTAAGATACCGAGGAAAGTTTGTACCCGTTAGAGACCCGGTGGGGCAGCCGTTGGGCGAGTTCAATAATTCCTAGGAAATTCCGAGGACAATACATAAAAAACATATTTCCTCGGAATTTCCTCGGAAGTTTCCAAGGAAATTCCGAGGAACCTGATGTTTTTTTGGAATTTTATAACCGAGAACGACGTTTTGCGGATCGAATTACACATATATAACCTTCATTGAGTGTCCTAACTAGATTATGAAGTCAAACCTTAGTGTTTTACACAATAACAAACACTTTTACGATTGCTCGAACAAAAATCACACAACATAAGATAAACACTTCTACACTTTAACAAACGTTAAAGGAAATACTTACTATTATTTTTGAAATTTTGTTATTTCATGGTTTATGATCATCTATACAAAGTATCCTCAATGGTATGAATTGCAATTGTATTAAAAATGAAATTCCGAAAAAAAAATCCGAATTTGAAACCCCAAACCATGTTTCCTAGGAATTTCCTCGGAAAATTCCAAGGAAATTCCGAGGAAACACAGTTGGTCCTCAGTATTTCCTCGGAATTTTCCGAGGAAATTCCTAGGAAACATATAGCCGTCGGAATGTACGTACCCGGGAAAACCAAACCGCTTGAATTATTTTGAGATCCGCGGGTTAGGTTTACATTTAATGATTCCGACGGAATTCCGACGACCCTTGTCCGTCGGAATTATTAAACATAAACCTACCACGAAATCTTCTTCTTCTTCTCCGCCGCATACCTTATCTTCGCGTTTCTCTCTATACCTCATCTCCTCCTCTCTAGATCCTCTCTCTCATCTCGTCCTCCCTCGATCGTCGCCGTCCTCTGTCGCCGTCCTCTGTCGCCGTCCTCTGTCGCCGTCCTCTCTCGCCGTCTTCCTCTCTCAAATCATGTAAGAGTCGATTTGAACTTCATATTTTAGGTGGATAGTTTCGGATTTTAGGTTGTTATATGGATAGTTTAGGATTTTAGGTTGTTAGATGGATAGTTTAGGATTGAATTTCGGAATTTAGGTTCTATTTTTTGTTTTCTTTGCAATTATTTGTAGTTTTAAAAACGTTTTTTTATTTTTAAGTTCGTTTTTTACTTTTTTTAAAGAGTTTTTCAATTTTCAATTTTTAAAATCGTTTTCACTATTTTTAAAAACGTTTCTTGATTTTTACAAACATTTTTCAATGATTTTTCAAAACGTTTTTACTATTTTTAAAATCGTTTTTCTGATATTAAAACTTTTTTCCTGATTTAAAAACTATTTTTATAAGTATTAAAACATTTTTTTGATTTGATCAAAAACGTGTATATGATTTTAAAAAAGGTTTTTACTATTTTTAAAAAACATTTTTCAAGTTCTTAAAACGTTTTTCTGATATTAAAACTATTTTTATAAGTATTAAAACATTTTTTGATTATTAAAAACGTGTATATGATTTTAAAAAAGTTTTTACTATTTTCAAAATCGTTTTTCAAGTTTCCAGGAACAATAAAACATATTTATAAAATTTAAAATTTTTTAATAAAACTTTTTCTATATTACAATCATGTATACTAACAAATTATAATTTTTTAAAACGTTTTTCAATTTTTAAATCGTTTTTCAATCTTTAAAATCGTTTTCACTATTTTTAAAAACGTTTCTTGATTTTTACAAATGTTTTTCAATGTTTTTTCAAAACGTTTTTACTATTTTTAAAATCATTTTTCTGATATTAAAACTTTTTTCCTGATTTTAAAACTATTTTTATAAGTATTAAATTTTTTTTTTAATTTTTAAAAACGTGTATATGATTTTTAAAAAAGGTTTTTCAAGTTTCCAGGAACAATAAAACATATTTATAAAATTTAAAATTTTTTATAAAACTTTTTCTATATTACAATCATGTATACTAACAAATTATAATTTTTTTTTGATTTTTTTATATTTTTAAACTACAGGTCTTGTGATGATCAGACCCCGCCTCCTCGACAGCGTCGTGGTCGAGGCTCATATAGCCACTCTTGTCAGGATTCCCGCAGCTCCCACCAGACATCTCCCTCTCCATTTCCGGAAGCTCCTTCTGGCTCTCGTGCTGCACCCATTATTCCTCCGAACTTTCAGGGTCCTCAGGAACTGACGAGGGTTGCGGAGTTTGTTCGACAGCCGGGTCGTCACCATCTTCCGTTTCTCACTCCGTATCCATCTGGACCGGGTCAAACATGGTTTGATCGATCTTCGAAGGGGATCAGCTCATGGATCAACCGTATGATGTATCTGTGTTTGGACGTGGGACATCCGACTTTCACCGACTTCCCAAGAGCCAAACAAGTTCTATGGTTTGAACAGTTTGCGGTAAATATTCTTAATTTTTTGTAAATTTATTTTTTTAATATAAATTTTCTACTAATTGTGTTTTTTTTTCAGCAAGAATTCAACTGGAATCCTGATTATACTCTCTTTATCTATTATCACTTCGTGCACAAAGTTATGACCAATTATGCGCATCAAATTCACGAGTGGAAGAAGAAGTGGCTAGTGAACATGGTTTGGTTTTTTATTTTTAATATTTTTTTAAATTTATTAAATTATTTTTTAATTAATCTAACAATTTTTTTTTAAAAGATCCCAAAGTCGATGAACCTCGAGGTCTGGCAGCAGTTGATTGAGCATTGGAGTAAGGATGACACGAAATCGATTTCTTCCACCAACTCCACCAACCGCAAGAGCGATCGTAAAGGGAAGGACGTCTACAAGCACAACTTGGGTGCTCAGTCCCAAGCCACTCTGAGGGATCGCATGGTAATTTCATTCGCTTTTTATTCTATTTTAAAATTTTTTAAATTTTAAATTCTCATTTTTTCTTCTAATTACTAATATTTATATTGATATCAAGGTGGATGCAAATGATGGTGAGCCGGTTGATGATTTTACCCTAATGAAGACGGCCTATACGAACAAGAACACCGGCCAGATTGATGATGGTGTTGTGAAGGGTGTCGTCGACCTCATCCACAGTCAGCTGGAAGAAGCATCGTCTCAGCTTCAAACCGAGGACGAAGATTCGACGGGTTTCCAATTGCCTCGGGATCAGATCAACGAAATCGTTGAAAAAGTAAGTTTTTTAATTAAAATTTTATTTCATCTTAATTATTATTTACATTTGTCCTATTTTCTATTTCAGTCGGTTCCAAAGAAGAAGGGCCGAATGTTGGGTTTGGCTCGTCGGTCCCGGTCGGCTACGTCTTCTGCTTCAGCCCCGCCCTTTGTTGATCCCGAAGCACTTGTGGGTCAGTTGCAGGACAAGGACTTACGCATATCTGTGTTGGAGACTCAGATGGCGACTCAACAGGCGAGCTTCGAAGCACAGAGGAAGCTGAACGAGCAGATGATGGAGATGATGAGGACGTTGCACCCGAACGTCGATTTCCCGACCCTGCAACACCCGAACACCAAAAACACGTAGCTTTTTTTCTTCAAAAACTTGGATTCTTTCTTTTTCTTTGTACTGAATTTTAATTTTATATATTCCAAATAAAATTTATGAATTTCATTTTATATTTTCTAATTTATTTTTCTAATATTTATTTTTTAAAAAAAAATATATTTTTTTTTAATTAAATTTTAAATAATTCCGACGAACGGGGTCCTCGGAAATTTCCGAGGACTTTAGTCGTCGGAATTTTCCGACGGAAGCCGTTCCTAGGAAAATTCTGACGGATCATTCCGTCAGAAATTTCCGATGGACGACGTCCTCGGAATATTCCGACGGCGGTTTCCCTCGGAAATTTCCGACGACCTCTCCGACGAATTTCCATCCTCGCTATTTCCTCGGAATTTGTTTTCCTCGGAATTCCGTCGGAAATTTCCGAGGAAATTCCGAGGAAATACAAAATTCCGACGAGTTTTTTCCTACGGAAGAATTCCTCGGTATTCCGTCGGAATACACTAATTCCGACGGAATACTGAGGAATTCTTCCGTAGGAAAATGCTTGTTTTCTTGTAGTGTTTATGTTGTTTTATAGATCATAATTTAATTAAAATTAATTTATCATAATTTATAATAATTAGGAAATATTAATAATTAAAGATATTGAAATATGTTAAAAAGATCTGCATAAGATTTTGTTACAATTTAAAAGGAAACGTACATTTATATTTAAAATAAAAAAGATACTGAAAGATATTATGAGATTTGGTTTTGATTTAATTTTAAATTAAATTTTAATCATAATTTACCGTTATCATTTGACATATATCATAGACTTAAATACCGATAATGGAGATTTGAAAAAGCATTAAAATATAATTGCTTTTTCCATAAATCACACATATGGGAAATATTAATGCTCTAATGTCATTCTAAATTAATAAGATAGAAGTTGGGTTCATTCTAAATTTAAGCCCTACTACAATGAGTTACAATTATATATTAGTTAATTTGTATTTTTTTACACATAACAAAAACTAAATCTTGGAAAAAAATTGTTCCTTTTTAGTTGTCGACTCGTCTCACTCTCTCTACATTCAGTCATTCACCAAGCCTTATTTGATTGAATTTCATATTAGGTTCCTTTCTCTTTATGGTATACTAGCTAGGGTTAACCAGCCCTACGAACGAAGATGGAAAAACAGATAGATGAATGATATAACAATGATACGAAACAGACTCTGGAAAAAACTTGAACTCTCCCTGGCACAATTATCGAGACACTCTTCTCTGAGTCTGTGACCGACGCCGGCGAGCTTCGGCTCTGCCGGTGTCGCCTCCTCTCCCCCCCACCTCTGCGTCTTTCGTTTATTCTTGTTCTTCTTTCTGATTTTTCTTTGGATCCGACTTCCCGACCTCCGCCGCCCCCTACGGAGCTCCCGCAACACCAGACTCAACCTATTCCCTTCCCCACTCGACCGGATCTGTCACCTACGTGCTCTAATGAGACGTCCTTCACCTCCGCCTGTCAAGCAGATCTCACCATTTCAACTTCTCTCTCGGTTTTAAACCGAAGACTGTGGATCCCTGTTACATCTAGCCACCACCGAGCCTTCCCAGCCTTAGAACGCCGCACCTGCTCAGTTGTAGCCAACCGTCAAGCCCTCCATTTTGCCGGCAAATCATATCCATGCCACATCTTTTGCTGCCGTGTTTCAAACTGTCTCCCTCCGTCACCTGCCCTGATGAAGTCGCCGTCGATCGTCATCCCCGGGGCTCGAGTCGGAATGCCGGAATCTGGCTTTGCCCGCGCCGCCGTCATGGAAACCTTTCAAGCGCTCAAGATTTCACATAACTGTAACCCTAATCCTCTCAAAGTACTGGGCCTGTCCCAATACAGTACCTAACTTGTATCTACCTTTAGGCCTAGTCCATCAAGTGCTGGTTTACAAATCCCCAACCAAGCCCAAGAAAAACAATTCTTTTTGAGCCTAATCCCTCGTATGAGGATGAATAACAAGCGTCCTTCAGCCGTGCCTTCCGACGTCTCAAATCACCCTTCTCCCAAAATTGCTGGTATTGAATCCTCACTCTCTCAAGTTTATCAAAAGTTGGATTCTTGTTCTGTTATAGAAAATATATGGGATGTTAGCCCTTCACCACCTAGTACCAAGTTGTGTTCATACTCTCCATCGACTTTACTTTTGGATGTGTATGGCACCTTTTCAAAACTGGCTATGAACTGCTATAGAAAGCCAGATTTTTCCCAACTGTCAAACCCTATCCCCCACCCTCTTGGCCTTCAATGGCCCAAACCGGGTGCTCCCTTACCGAGGTCAGTTCTTATGAACTGTATGATGTTGCTTTACAGATTTTCTTACCATAGGGTACTCCAAATTCGGCTTATAGCCAATCCGACAGAATCACTATCTCCCCATATTTTTCCATGGCATAGATTTCAGTACATTTGCACTGTACGTCTATCCTTTGTTTTGGAAGAAAGCGTTAGATTGGATTCATTATCGGAACTCATCAAAGGCTCAACACTTTTCAGTGCAGCCATCCTTAAGATTGATATATCCGCTTTGGAATTGATTTCAATCCCGAGTTTTCGTTCACTGTTTGTGTTCGTAATCTCCCACGACATCATTCTATTGCTTAGGTTTCAAGCTCTTGAGACTCAAGGACTTCTCCACATTGTTTGCAACCTCTGTATTATGATTGTCCCTATCTTATGTTTTAATGCCTTTCGTTTGTTTCTTGTATCAGCAGCACTATCTTTTGTAATCATCTCCCCCTTTAAAGGGTGGTAATATTCTATAAGAAAAGTTGCTCTGTGACAAAAAAAAAAGAATGATATAACAATGATTTTAATTTAAAACTATATCTTAAGTTTTAATAAATATTTAAAATTATTTAACTTGTTTTTAGTTGAAAGTAATATTTACTTTTAATTTTGGTTTTTATATTTTGTTAGAAATTATAAAGTTATCTCATTATACGAAAAAATCTCCTAAATATATAATTATTATACATTTTTTCTTATTGTTCACATTATCATGATTCTAGTAATATAATAAACTCTTTAGGAATACAGGCAATTGATATTCAAAGTCAATAATTATATATATATATATATATATGTATGTATATATTTTTTTGTATATTTGTCTCTTTCATCCATCCATACCCTGTTACTTTTCCAAAAAAATCAATTTGTATCCTACTTTTTCTTATACATTTTATGTCAAAAGCGCTGATTTAGATTAAGTATTACAGAAATAGTCAATTTAGTATCATGCATAAAGCGGCTTAAGGTAGATAATCAACTCTAATGTTAAGTTTCTTGAATCTCATATTTAGAAACATAAATACCACATATATTTTTTTCTTATAGTTTTCTGAAAGATATGGATGATCTTAAAATGACTTTTGAACGATTTGTGTGTTCTATTATTTCTTAATAATATTTTAGAATTTAGTTTTTTTCTCTGCGTCAGATTATTATAAAATACTTTGAATTTGTAAACTTAATATGGTTATTAAATATTAAAAAAATTGGTAACCATAAACCATGATATATTGATAGTTTTGAATTTTGAATTGATGATATATTATTTAGTGTTCCTATAATTTTTATTTTAATATTATGGTTATTTAGAAATAAAATAATCTTTTATACCAATGACATCTTGTGTATTAATATTATCATTAAAATTTTATAAATTAAAAAAAAAACATAATTCTAAATTTTCTAGTTATTGATGTTTTAATTTATAATATTAAGATTTTTGGTTAATTTAAATTCAGTACCTTTATTTTTCAGATATAGAATTTAAAGTTTATTTTTGATGTACAATTTTCTAATTTATAAATATTAGAATAATAAATGCATGTTCATATTCCTTTATTAATATACCATTTAGATTTTCAAATGGATTAAATTTTATAAATGGGTTTAATGGATATTGTGATTAATATTATCAAACTATAAAAAATTAGCTGATGTGTGAATTTCTTAGAGAGCACTTAGTGAGGTGGCATCATGAGAAGTGATAACATTTTATTTTATATATATATATTTTAATATGTTAATTACTCTTATGAAGATTATGACTCATTGATTAAAATTCATAGAAATTTAGAGTTTATGTTTATGATTTGAATATCCTTAATGTTTAGTTTTGAATCTACAAATATATTGTTTGTTAATTTATCAGATAACAAATGGATCAATTTCTGAATCTGAAAAGAAAATCTCGCCATTAACATAAGATATTGGTTTATTAACTACCATATGATCCCGATGAAAGAAAATGATTATTAGAATATCATGTTAATCAAAGAGATGAGATAAGATATAAATAAGAAATGATTAATTTTTAAGTGATTATCTCATCTATTTTATAAAAAAAGTACATTTGAAAATGTAATAAATAAAACCGTGATAGAAGGGTTTCAACTTGAATGATCGTAAAATACATTTGTAGTAGTTCTGGTAATTTTAATTTATAAACTTCATTTTTTTATTTTTTTGTTGATTTCAATACAAAATGTTTTTGGTTCCGCCACTAAATACAGTTTTCTTAAATTCTGGTGGAAATAGATATACGTATATGTATAAAGTAAGATTGTCAATGAAGCAATTGTGTCCATATAAATAGAGATCGTGATATGCATGACATCCATTATTAATAACGTGACAGGCTGACAGTCATTATTCACGTCCATTTTTCACGTGTCTCGAAAACGTTTGACTTAGTTTTAGTTTGATATGAGAATTAGGGAAGCACATTAATGTTTAATCCATTTTACAATCATATATTAACATGTGAACCATGGATCCAGGCTTCAACCGTGGAAATCTCTACGCAAAAAGACATTTTTAAACATTAATCATCATGAATCTGGCAGAAAATTCAGATTAGTTTAAGGGAAATTCAAAACTGAGTTGGCAACTATCGTGGAAGATCGGATATTTACTTCATCTAAAAAAATGTTTTCCTACTCTGGTTGTTAGCCGCATGGGAAACTTGACCAGATTGAATGGAGAATGTTAGTTGTGTCCTCTACATTTTCAAGACCTAACATAACTTGCAACAAATTCGTGACGGCATTGTTACTACATGGATGTATACTCTAGCTTTAGGACGGTTGTATCAATTAAAGTATGCTTTTCTTACTCTTCGATTATGAAAGCAAGAACTATCGGCTACATTCCCCTGCCCACTTTTTAGATTTGTTCAACTCTTGTATCACCTAAAACAAACATGAAACAACATATATAACGTAATGCGAATCCATATTAATTAGGGAAGACGTATGGTGTATACCTTAAACCATATGAAAACTTTTGGCAAGTTAAGATAACACCGATATTATGAGCAACACTGGTAGTTTTCTTTTTCTTCACTAGTTATGATGACATTTTGTTAATGGAATAAATGAAGAGCTAGTAACAGAAGAGTCGTAGAATATGCCTCCATGTTGGCTCACTCTTTGGAAAATTTGGAAGAAGCAAAAGATTAAGAAACAAATCAAGCCAGTTATAAGGGGAAAACCCCATAAAAATACTTAACGTTAATTTCATTTGTTAGAAAAATACACCAATTTTTAACGTTACCCGAAAAATACCTCATGTAATTTTGGTTAACCAGTAAATACTTGAATATTTAAAATCGAGTAGTTTAACACCATGATTTAGACTATGTTTAATCCTTTAACAGAAACTAAAAGATGTTGTTAACTTCGTTAATCACACGCGACTAATTGATATTTTTGCCCTTCTTCTCCCTCGAATAAACCCCAAAATCTTCCCCCAAATCATGGTGTTAAACTACTCGATTTTGAATGTTCGAATATTTATTGAGTAATCAAAATTATATGAGGTATTTTTCCAGCAAGGTTAAAAGTTGATGTATTTTTCTGGTAAATGAAATTAATATCAGGTATTTTAGAGGTTTTTCCCTAGTTATAACTTTCATTTCTAAGTACCTGGCCATGCAGTTCCAAAGTCTGACCTTAACAGAAAAAATAGGTTTGTTATGTTTCATGACTTTGCTCTCAAGGGTAGGAAGGGAACAAGAAGAGACCCCAAATACGGAGATGTTTTGGGATCTTTTCGGAAACTAGAACTTCCCCGCACGCACTTTTGATACCTGATAAAAGCATTTGACATTTCAAGAAAGTAAGCACAATGGTAAACTCTCTTTCCAGACAGGAAGATTCCTAAAAAGGTTGAAAACGAAGCGAAACTACATTTCAACTACATTCAAAATTCTACTGTCAATAGAAAAAGAACCAAAGACATGGTTTGGTCTGATGATTAGAGAGACCTTCACACACTAATTAGGCCTAGGCATAAAACCCGAACACGAAAAATCGAACCGAACCCAAACCAAAAAAGTAGACCCGAACCCGAACCGAAATTTGAAAAATACTCGAACGGGTCCTAAATTTCAATATCCGAAAACCTGAACCCGAACCCTATTCGAACCAGGAACCCAATGGGTACCCGAAGGCCGAAACAACCGAAATACAATTATATACCTAAAATAATAATAATATTTAGACTTGATATTTATTTATCCTATAATTATAAATCCAAATATATGAATTACTTTTAGACAAAAATAACTAAAATATCAAAAATAAATAGAATATATGAAACTTTTAGCTATATTTCTCAAATTAAATTGATTTAAATTTAAATTGATTTAAATTAAAATTTAACTAATTTTTATTTTCTTTTTACAAATTTTCGGGTATCCGACCCGAACCCAAATGAAACCGAACCGAACCCGAACCGAAATTCTAAAATAGCCGAATGGGTCCTAAATCTTTAAACCCGAAAACCCAGAACCGAACCGAATCAGAACCAAACCCAAACGGGTACCCGAACGCCCAGGCCTAACACCAACTGTCAAAAGCCAGAAAGATAAGAGCTATGAAGAAGAAGTAATCAAAAACCGTTTACATAATCAAGCTATGTCATTCTTAAGTCTAAATTAAGTTCTCTCAGCTAGTCCTCAGTGTAAAGAGAAGTCTGTAGGTTAAGTCCAATGTGACTCCAACAATCAATAGAGAGTCAAAAGAAAGCCCATATATATTAAGGGTTTCCATACAAGTCCAAAATCAAGTTCTCTCAGTCCAAAGCCAAATGAGTATGTCATTCTTAAGTCTAAATTTCCCTTCAAACTAGTCCCCGAATCATCTTTGCAAATGAGCTAAAACACGAGTTTGCGTTTGAACAACAAAATCAGATATTCTGATCTAGAATTAGGGTTGATATGTTCAATTTGAGATAATCACATTATTTTATTTATATTCAATTATACCTTTTGATTACCCCAAACTGAACATAATGAAAACTTATGTGAGGTTTTATCATCATCCATATGTGTATACTTCCATCAATCTACGTGACAGTAATAAACCATTTTCTCAAAGAATTTTTATCTCATTCTGGATTTTAAAACATAATTAAACCAACCATATTGAAGATTGTCTGAAATAAAGAAATAAAAAGAACCATTGTTTCACATCATTTTCCTATGATAGTTGCAAACAAACAGTTATTCTTAGTTTAAAAATTGATATCGCTACGATGAACTTAGCTTCTTCCAAAAAGATTGGAGCGGGATACTCTGCTCGTGCATGAAGAAGTTATCAGGATCAACCTTTGTTTTAATTTCCACCAATCTGTCAAAATTGTTCTTGAAGTACTGGGCTCCCCATCTTTGAGCTTTTATGAAGCCAGCCTTTGAGTTTTTCTCGTTCTTTCCCAAGTCAAGATCACGATAACCCACATACGCCTGCCTTGGATTGCTTGAAACATATGGTGTCATGTACTTGTACAGCTCTCTGATCCATTTCATTCGCTTGTTTGAACTTTGTTCATCGTCTGACATCCAGAACGTGACATACTCAATCTTGAAGATGGCTCTTCTATGCGGAAATGGGATTTCAGATTCAGGGATTCTCGCCATCATTCCACCATAAGGAATCCAAAGCACAGTTGACATGTTTTCTTCAATCAATCTTTTGAACATTCCTTTGAGCCCTAAGGTAGGAATAGGCTTTTTAACGAAATCTGACTTTGATTTAAAGTGGCTTTTTGGATAAGGCGACTTCGTGGGATCAAGCAAAACTTCAATACGAGAATACTCTTTGAATCCAGCATTGAAAACCTTGGATTCTATCCAGCTCATTTCGATACAATCCTCTTGAGTTAACCCTAATTCCGGAAAATAATTCTGCATAATGTCCATCAAGGCCCCTTTCTTGCCAAGAAACTGACCTCTGTATGTTGCTGTCACAGTCTTGTTCTCCGCAACTGTGAATTCCAATAGTATATAGAGCTCTTCAGCGATCCTGTCTGCAATTCGTTGCCACATGGAAAGAGTCTTGTATCCAACGTCTTGTTCTATCGGTCTGGTAATTTTAAAGACTGTGACGGTCTCAGGAACAGGAACAAGCTTGAGCTTCCATGATAGAATTACACCAAAATTCCCTCCACCGCCTCCTCTAATCGCCCAAAACAAATCCTCTCCCATCAATTTGCGGTCGAGTATTTTACCATTTGCATCAACGATCTTTGCGTCTTGAACATTATCAGCAGCAAGACCATATTTTCTCATCATGGAACCGTCCCCACCGCTTGTGAGATGCCCACCTACGCCTACAGTCGAGCACATTCCTGTAGGAAATCCATGGATCTTGCTCTTCTCGGCAATTCTGCGAAGGAAAAAGGTAAAAATAGTTAGCACAAAATTTAATAGTGAATTTACCAAACTAAAATATATAAAGTGAGTTGATATTAATCGAAACTTATTTAAGTCTGATTATGACTCTAACCCGCACTATATTGTAAGACCACAATTTTAAAAGTAATTTATGATATTTTATTTTTATAAATAGTCGTTGTAACCAGTATGTAATGTAAGTTTAATCTGATTTGCATTAATGTAAAATATTATAGTAATAAATTTTTAATTTTTATTAATTGTAATATAAATATAAATTTATATGTGTTAAATAGAATAATTCAAAGATTTAATCCATTTTGTGTTAATTCAAGCTTATTTTACAAATTTTGATAAACAAAATGGACTATTTCATATTTTAACCTATTTGGCAGTAGTTGAAGTCTGTTTTTAATATTTTATAATTAAAATATGTTAATTTATCATTTTAACATGTTTCATAATGATCTAACTATTTTGTATGTTTGATGAAACAACCCGCATTTAATACACATCATTCGTAAAAAAAATCAATCCCAACCCACCTATTATATAATTGAATAATATAAATATTATATATTAGGTTAGGTTTTGATCCCAAACATATCAATCAGAACTATTTGCAATTCGAACTAGGGCTGGCCAGAGTAACCGAATCCGAATACCTGAACCGAATTTGAACCGATGAAAGCGGTATCGGTTCGGGTTCGGATTCGGGTGCAGCAAAATAAACCGGTTGGATCTAATCATCAGGTAGTTTTTGTTTCGGTTCGGGTTACGGTAAAACTCGATTTCCAATGGACTCCCGTTTATATCCGAACTCCACTAGTTTCTATATCCCGTACCTATACCCAATAGTATTTATAATATCATTTTAGTTTGGTTATCAATTATTTATTTATATTAACCAGGTTTTTTGGATTTTTCTGTTATTTAAGTACTTTGCTAGTAGATATTGAGTTTTCTCAGGATTATTTGGTAATTAAAATACTTAAAACAATCCGACAAAAACCTGAAAGAACCGAAAACAAATTACTATATTTTCGGTTCTTTTGGTTATTTGATTAATTTGGTTACCAAATTATCTGAATTGATCATAACCCAGAAAAACTTTAGTATTAAACTGATTTTATACTGAAGTACAAAATCGACCCGAACCTGATCAGTTACTCACTGAACCGGTCCGAATTTTTTTAATTAAACCGATTGGGATCTTTATACTCGGTACTGATATACCTGAAACCCAAATTATCCAAACCAAAACCAGATTGGATACTCGATTGCCTAGGACTTATTCGAACGAACAGAACTGGAACTAGTTGCAATTGGAACGAACAGAACTAAAGCAACCAAATAACGAATTTTTAGGTGCCTACATGGAGACACCCATCAGATCTATGTGTTCCGACGCCGGTGGAGCTTATGCTCGCCGGCGTCGCCTCCTCCACTCCTTGCTTCTCTCCTCTTCTTGTGGTGTCTATCTTCTTCTTTGGCTTTTATTTTCTTGGCTGTCATCTTCTTGGTTTTCATCTTCTCCACTCTCAGCGTTAATGGAGGAGGAAGAACGGGAGAAGGCTCATGAGTCCATCGTTTCTCTCCCAACCTGGTCTCCGTTTCAACCCATGGAGTTCTTCGCCGGATCTGCACATTTATTTGTAAAGGTCGACGGTCGACTCTCTCGCCTCTCACAGGATCTTCTCACCAGCATCAAATCTTTTTCCTCCGCTAAAGCTTCAATGACCGTGAAGCTGGTCCGGGCGCCATCGATCTCACGGAAAGCACCGCTTCCTCCGCCCTCTGCAGAGATTCTCGATATGTGGGAGTTAGAGGTAGCCGTGTTTGAGTACACTGTCTCCTATATATTTCAGGCCACAATCCTCCTCCCCGTACATCGAACCGCCGTGGTTCCTCATCTCTGGTCTCCACCATTCGCCGTCGTGCTCAACCATCGTCTTATCTCCGTCTGGCAACAAAATCCCCTGTCTTCTATGGAGACGCACTCATCCACCGCCGGAAACACCATCTGCTTCCCTCCGCCTCCCCGGTTTCAACCGCCGCCAATGGCTGTGTCGACGAACTCTGCGCAGCATCCAGATCCACACTCCACGACAACAACATGCTCGGCCAACTTCTGCCGACGTTCAAAGCTGGCCTCTCCACCACCAAGTCATGCGTCAATGTTGAATTTTAACCCCTGTGGAGGGTTAGCCGGTCCGATGTACCATGTTTCGGTCCGCGCCGCCGCAAGTGTCACGCACTCTCTCGAGGAGGCTGCAAACCCTAAAGCTGCTCTAACCAACTTAATGGGCCTGGGCCAATATGTTAGTTTAATGGGCTTCGTCCATATATCCAGCCCATCAAGTTCCAGACCTTTAGCCTTCAACCAAACATGCCTCCCTCCAACTCTACCGACTTCAGTGCCTCCTTTGTTCATGGCTGGACATCTCACCTCCGGTTTTCTCGACGACGGCTCAAGACCTGCGGTAATCTTAATCTTTGGAGTTAGAGGTAGCCGACGAATGATTTCTGTCTCTTTCATATTTTTCCGGCGACAATCCTCCTCCGCGTTTCTATCCCCTTGGCGTCTCATCTTAGGATCCCTTCCATGGCATCTCACCGCAAAACCTCAGTCCGATCATTGTTCGAGAGTTAGAGGTAGCCGACGATTGTTTTTTATTTCTCTCCAAATCTTCCGGCAACAATCCTCCTCTGTTCAGTTTCTTCGACCACCACCGACGGTGCTTCAAGCCCGTTTCCAAACCCAATTATCTGGGTGTTACAACGTCGATTCATCGTTCGACTATTCGATGCTCTTTCGAGCTTTTGCTTTTGGGTTATGGGTGAAGCTTCTCCAAGAGTTTCGCGCTGCTGAGCAAGTCTCGCCCCTTAATGCTACTATCTTTTTTCCTATTGTATTGTTTTTCTTTCAGCGTTTAGCCGTTGAGCATGCCTCCGGTTGTATCCATCTACGCCTTTTGGGCTTCTAGGTTTTTAATATAATCAGTTGAAAAAAAAAAAAAAAAAAGTGCCTACATGGACGTCAACAATATGCTGGGCCCAAGTTAAAGCGGTTCAAATGGTTGAACCTTAAGCTTATATACAATACTTATCTATTAAAAATAAAATTATATATGATATACAGAGCAATTCTTAAAAAGTAGCACCTCAAAACTAACAGATATTTAAAAATATTATATCGGTAGTATAAATTTAGTATCAAAATTATTAAGAACTTCTTTCGATTTTGGAAATTTCAAACTGTAAATTGAAAAAGAGGAACACAAATATATGGTTTCCATTTCTTAAGAGTAAACATATATTTTCCACTATAATTTTTTGCTACTTTTAGATTTTTTTGTGTGTTAGGTTAATTTTATGCTATTTTATGGTATTTTCATACATACATATATATATACATATACATGATTGCATAAATAGTTTTAAGAAACTATATAAGAACTATTAAAATAATTTTGGAAAGTTAGAAAATTACTAAAAAATACTTAGAAGAAGATTACTAAACCGATGTTCAAAATTGATTAATTTTTATAACTTTGATTTTTTCAATAACAAAAATTTCGTTAATATTTAATTATATAATCATATATAATTAATAATATAAAAGAATAGTCTAATAAAAACTCAACTGTTTTATACTAAAAGTAAGTTTATGCTAATTAGAATTTAGAAATAGTATTCACGACCATTGTTTGCGATTGACTTTTGTGAATTTTAATTTCAATTGATTTTTATTATGAAATAAAAATAAATAAAAAATACCAATAATATCAATTAAATAAAAAAATTAGTTCCTTAATAGTATTTCTTTCACTGATTTTGGTAAAAATTAATATGAATATAATGTATATAGGAAACTAACTTCTTCAATAATATTATAGATGTAATTTATCTGTTTCAACATCTGATGTTTTGGTTAGAAACAGAAGAATTAAGACATACATCTTTTATTTCAAAAAAACATACATCTGTTTCAACATTTGATGTTTTGATACCATAAATGTCCCCTATAGTATCAAAACATTTAATTCTATAGATGTCTTGATACTATAGATGTCTCCTATAGTATCAAATGTTGATACTATAGACATACAACTTTATAATGATACTATCATACTACACAAGAATTAAGACATACATCTGTTTCAACATTAGATGTTTTGATACTATAGATGTCTCCTATAGTATCAAGACATTTAGTTCTATAGATATCTCCTATAGTATCAAAATATTTAATTCTATTATATCAAGACATACATCATTATGATGCTTCAACATTTTCAATAATGCGGAAAATAATTTAAAATTATCAAAACATTAAACAATTTAAAATACTATAATATCTTTAAAATATCGAACAACTTAAAATGGATGTAGTATATTTTTTAATGATGATACTATAGGAGAAATTTTACTAAAAAATAAGTCGACTTCATGATGATGAAAAGCTTAATACCTTTTGTTCTAGTTACTTTTTTCATATTAAAAGTAATTAGCAGGTTGTTCTGGTTTGTTGGGTATAGAGACGGACAAAATTTTATCCCTGTCGTTACTGTATCCTTAGAGCATCATAAGTGTTTCTTACTCAAGTTTTTTAACATCTTTCATAATTAAATTAAATCAAAAATAGAGAAAAAGGGAAGCATTGGTTATTATTTATGAATTAGGAGAACCATTCTTAACCTTAATAAGAAACTTTAATATATGTGTCATCTTCTGATTGAGTGAACTATTTATATAAAAAGAATATTAATATAAAGTTTGTTAGAACCTCTGCAAATTAGTTTTGCCTATAATGATGCTCTTAGCCTTTATCATTTTAAACAATAGTTTTTCATTCGGTATTTTGTGTTTACATTTTGCGCATATATTTGTAAGAAAACTAAAAGATGTTAAATGTATCAGAAGTGTGAATCTTTTTATAAAATTATTCTTTGTTAGCAAACGTAACATATAACTTGATCAATATTACCTGTAGTAAACTTCACCAATGGTAGCACCAGCTTGAACCCAAGCACTATTGTCTTCGACATCAACCTCAATCTGTCTTAGTTTCGCCAGATCTAGCAATATAAACGGCGTTTCCATCAGTGAAGCATAAGACAAACCTTCAAAATCGTGACCGCCGCTTCTAACAATGAGATGAAATCCGAATTTCTTAGAACATATGATGGCTGCTTGGACGTGAGACTCGTGAACCGGTTTGAATATGAATTCCGGTTTAGGCGTTGACGTTGTCAAGTACCGTAGATTCTGAGCTGTTGATGCAAGGACTTCGTTGAAGATCGACGCGTCTCTTTCAGGTGAGAAGAACGTTTTGTCGACGGGAAAATCGACATTGGTGTTTTTGCGGAGACAGTTAATGAAGTCATCTTGTAGAGAGGTTGAAGAGATTGGTGTTATTGTGTAAAAAGAAAAATATAGAACTATAAACGAAATTGCAGTGAATGCTTTTGAATTTCCCATCTCTGCAGTATATGCGGTAAGGAGAAGGTGCAAATAGAAATATGTATATATATATATATAAGGTAAGATTGTCAATGAAGCAATTGTGTTTATATAAATAGAGATCGTGAGATGCATGACATCCGTTTTTATTGTTTTTAAATGACGTGACAGGCTGACAGCCATTTTTCACGTGTCTTGAGAACGTTGACTTTGTTTGATATGAAAATTAGGAAAGCACGTTTTTTTTTTTTTTTTTTTTGGCATCAGGAAAGCACGTTAACGTTTCTTTCTATAATAACTAGTATTATGCCCCGTGCCATGCACGGGCATCGGCTATTCAAACCAAAATATTGTAAATATAATTGGGGAAAGTTTTCAAATTTTAAATTTGTTAGTAGATCCTCATTCTTTGCTGTTCTAAGAACCTTGACCAAAATAATTAAAAACTATGATTTTACATATTCGTACTCTTAATTCAAATCTTAAAACATATGTGCAACTGCGAATTTGAAATAAAAAAATACACATTATCTAGAAATTACAACTAAAGTGACCTCGAGGTTTCCTTTTGTTTCAAATTCATGGTTTAATTTCCTCTTGAACCAAGCTGTAAAGTGAAGCTATCAAGGAAGCTTTCAAATTTTAGTGAGATGAAGAGGACAGTTTAAACAGAAGCACTTCTGGTTCAATAAACCAAAGAATACAACAGTGAAGCTTCTCCATTGTGATTTCTAGATAATGTGTATCAGATGTCGTAGGTGACTTGAACCTAACACATTATTTAAGTATGTTATCATGGCGACCTTCTAAAACATCCCGACAATGTTTTGGTTCCTGTAACTCAGATTGTCCATGCACTTAAATATTAATTTGCTTCTAGATAATGATACATTGTGATTTCTAGATAATGTGTATACAATAAACCAAAGAATACAACAGTTTAAACAGTGAAGCTTCTTCAGTTCTGTTTACAGACGTTTCACACTTTGCTTCTGTTTACAGCCGGCACTTCTGTTTTCATTTCAGATATCTGTTTAACTTCTGGTTCAAGAGGACAGTTTAATCTCCACCTTTGCTTCTGAACGAAAAACTTTAAAACTCACAATCACTTTAGTTCTTCCACAAACTAAAAGTCATTCAACCTTGACAGCTTGGTTCTGTCATTATTTGCTTTAGCCGGTTTCCATTGATCGTGGAGTCAATTATTTTTTTCCTTTTAGTTTATCTAACATTAGAAATAACAACTGAAAACACATTGTTTGTTCACCAGTTACACATGAATTTTCATTTGATGAGTAAAAAGCTCTCAAACCGTAAACTAAGTCTGGATCTGAAAAAAAAGAACCTGTGCAGGTTCTGGTACGGTGTCTTGTGCCGCTATACTCGAGGACGACGTATGGATCTTGCCTTGAAAACCATTCCGTGTCTTTCAATTTCTGGCACCCAACAACTGATATCAAAAAGAAAAAACAAAATCAACCTTTCTGAGATCGAATCAAAACGATTCACAAAAAGAAGAAGAAAAAAAAACATGAAAATCGAAGAAAAAGCAAAATCAGGGAGCGATTGTGACTCCACTGAAAAGTTTCCCGAGTTCTTCATCGTTCCTGATGGCAAGAAGAAGATGCCTCAAAATGATTCTCGAGTTTTTGTTGTCTCTCGCAGCGTTACCAGCAAGCTCCAGAACCTAAATCAAAATTTTCAGAATCAGCAAATGACTTTCGCTATAACAAATCAGATCTGAATGAAGAAAAGAGAGAAGCTTACTTCGGCGGCCAAGTACTCGAGAACGGCGGCCATGTAAACCGGAGCTCCACCTCCGAGCCTCTGGGTGTATCGTCCTTTCTTCAGGAAACGGGTGATTCTCCCCACCGGGAATTGGAGACTGGCTTTGATCGATTTCGAAACCGATTTGCTCTTTGGACCACCGCCTTTCCTTCCTCCGAAACCCTTCTTCACTTTCCCGGTGGTTTCCATTGCAGATGATGAAGATTAACACTGAGGAAGGAATTACAGAGAGTAACTTTTCTATCAGAATTGCAGAATGAATCTGAACAAAGAGTAGTCATAAACCTATATTTTCTGTTGATACGCTGAAAAAACGGGAAGAAAATATTGAGGAGGAAGATGAAATTGGAGAAGAGAGAAGGTGAGCAGTAGAGAAAAAAGTTTGTGGATTGAAAATTATATAGAAGATAAAACAGTTTGAAATCGTGGAACGTGGTGGATCATGTATTTCGAGAAAAATCATGCACTTTCCAGTTTCAGAAAATTACGGAACGTTCAATCTGAGAGAGATCGTGGAGCTGAAAGTTTTTTTATTTTTTTTTCGGTAAAGATTTTTTTTTTTAACATAACCGTGACTTTAAAATAAATTTTAAACCAAAAAGTAAAAAGAATTTTTTGAGGAACACGTGTCGAGCAAAGAAATATGGGACTGACTTCCGTTTTATATGTATTAGATATATTAACATGTGAACCATTGATCCAGGCTTGAACAGTGGAAATCCCCACGCAAAAAGGCATTTTAAACATTAAATCATCATGAATCTGACAGAAAATGCACATTAGTTTAAGGGAAAACATATGAATTAAATTTATTCCGAAAACTAAGTTGTAGACTAGTGGAAGATCGGATATCTACTTCTAAAAAAGCAAGATTTTATTACTTATCAATTAATTTGAAGATCGGATAGTAAATTAATCTAAACCAGAAAAAGCATAATAAAAACAATTGATAACAAATTTAGAAATATTTCTTCAATATTCATTGTCAAAATATTTTGTTTACATAAAGGTGAAATGAATGAAAATACAGTTTTAGAATACTTTTCTAATATCAAATTTTACAAGACATAAGTTATATCAGGTTACTAACATTGTGGATGATTGGTTGGACTGTAGTTGTATATTATTTGCTGTAGAATTTGGTCTGTAGATATATTTGTTGTAGCTGTATATTTTATAGCTGTAGATAATAAATGACAAAATAATAAAAAAGGAAATATCTTCCTACAACCATATATTTTTCTCTACAGCCTTTAAAATATGATTTTAGTAAATAAGGTTTCTATAAACATTTTTTTGCTGTAGGGGCTGTAGCCTTAAAAATGAGATAAAACACGATTGGTAATTTGTTGGGCTGTAGCTAAAAATTAAAGTTAAAGATGGCTCATACAGCCCAACCAATCATCCCCAATTGTAATAACAAAAATATTTTAGATACTTCTGAAATTTGAATGAAAATGCACAGATAGTATAAAATTTGAAGTTTTAAAATGCAAAAGATAGTATAAAATTTAAAAGTTGAGCATCTCTAACTCATACTCTATATCTACAAATTTGAAGTTCTTTTCACTCCAACCTAATACTTTAAAACTTCAAATTTGGAGTTTTGAATAGTGATACTCTATATTTTGAGTACACCTTCAAATTTGAAGTATCATCTTTTTATTGTTCTTCAGTCCTTACAAATTATATATTACATAAATATTTTTTCTAATTTTAAAATTTATCACTTTAATCTATATCAATTTATATCTCATAAATATTTAAATATGCCTATAAATATAATTTTCATATAATTATATGAACACTTTAAAATAATAATTTTAAAACAATAATATAAAAGAAATATATAGTTTTACATTACATTAACCAAATTTAATACAAAATCATTAGTTGATCATATATGGGAGCACTATGGAAATAGTTCTAGTGAGTAATTTAGTATTTTATTTGTAATTTTGTATAATGTATTATTTAGTTCTTGAGTTTATTAGTATTATTCATATGCAATTTTATATTTTATTAAATAATATTTTTATAATATGTTTTATATTTGTTTTAAAGTTTTATACTTTAAAATTATTATGATAATAATTAAAGGACTATAATGCAAATTTGTAGAAAAAATGAAGTTAGATATAGAGTTTTAGCATTGGAGAAGAACACCTCTAAATTTAAAATATAAGGCAACCCATACTCTAAAATTGAACTATATATGGATTGAAGATGCCATTTAGAACGAAATAATATATGTATTTTGTTTCAATGGTTTTTACATCACTTGAGAGATGATGAATTTTGGGTGAATGTCCTTGAGATTTACGTGAGGATCGAAGTTCTTATGTGGGTGAATGTTTAATTGCTTAAGCTTGACTACAAGATGGCAAAATGAATGGGGTTTAAACTCTCCTTTTGATATTTTTAGAAGGTAAAAAAAGAATATTATCAATCTAAGTCTTAATCTCCCAATTTTATTCTCCCAATTTTATTAAAAGGTTTAGTGGTACAAAGATGATTACCATCTATCTTTTTCTTACCAAATTTCCCAAGAAGTAAAAAAAAAAAAAAAAAACAGTTTGGATTGATTTCATGTGACAACATTTGGAGACTTTAAGCATTTTGAAACGTTTTCTTTAACATGTTTTTTATGTTTACGTTGGCATCAAAGTTATAAAATGAACTTTTATTGCCAGTAAATAAATCTATATATATTAAGTTATATTTCCTCCATTCTCCTTCAGCCAACTCAGCAAAAAAACTCTAAAAAATTGCACCTCACCTCAATCCACCCAATTATTTTAAGAGAAATTACTTAGAATGGCTCTAAAAACATGGAAAATACTAGATTAGAATTGTGAAAAATTGACTTACTAAATTGGCACTAATTTTTTACCAAATGACATGTTAACCACAATATATATTAGTAATTACAAACATGCTATTTCAATATTTTAGTAATTTACATTTCAAAAAATATTAAACTGAACTTTTGAAATTGGGTTTTAAAAAAGATTTGTTTTAAAAAAACATTTACTAAAAAATGATTAAAATTTATAAGAAATTATAATTTTTTTTCAAAAAATATAAAAATTATAAAAATTACAAAAATATAAAAAATAAAAAAACATGAAAATTACAAAAATCATAAAAATAACAAAAAATTATTAAAATTACAAAGATATGAATATTACCAAAAAAATTTAAAATTACAAAATTACAACATATATAGAAATTACAAAACGTGTAAAATTACAAAAATTACAAAAAATGTAAAAATTAAAAAAATTATAAAATTATAAGATTGCAAAAATTATAAAATTACAAAAAATTACAAAAATTATAAAAATTACAAAATTATGAAATTATGAAAATTACAAAAAAATTATAAAAATTATAAAAATTACAAAAATTATAAAAATTACAAAAATTATAAAAAGTACAAAAAGTTATAAAAATTACAAAAAGCCTGCTCTAATGGTACCGTAAATTTTTTTATAAACCTGTCATAGAAAGAACCATGTTTCATGTCTCAAAATTTTGTTGAAAAAATCTATCACTCTAATAAGTTTGTCACTTCATTCGACAGATTTTGACAAATCTATTTACTCAAATTACTCTGTCGTAAAAATCTGTCATCCTCAATAAATCTGCTGCTTCATTTGACAGATTTTGTGGACTAATCTGTCGCAAAAATCTGTTATTTTCAAAAACCTGCTACTTCATACGACAGTTTTTGTGGATAAATCTGTTTACTCAAATAAATCTGTCGCAAAAATCTGTCATTCCCAAAAATCTGCTACTTCATACGACAGATTTTGTGGACAAATATGTTTAATCAAATAAATCTGTCGCAAAAATCTGTCATTCCCAAAAATCTGCTATTTCACACGACAGATTTTGTGGACAAACCTGTTTACTCAAATAAATCTGTCGTAAAAATCTATCATTACCAATAACTCTGTTATTTCGTACGACATACATTTAGAAAAGTCTGTGGAATAAAAATCTGTCACCGAAAAAATCTGTCAAAATCTAAAAATCTGCCATCAAAACTAGTGAGGGTAGTATAGGCATAAATAGTCATCAATTTTTAAGTTAATAATTAAAATAAAATTAGAGTCATTCTAGTAATTAACATTAATTTTAGAGATAATCTAGTTTTTTCCCTTATTTTAATCCATTTTGATATCTATCATTTTCAATCAACTCACATGTTTTTTGGGTCATATGTAATAATAATATTTGTTTAAGTCCATTAAAGCCAAAAAAAAGTACAAACGAAGACGAAGATAATCAGCGCACAACAAAAATTGGAAGAATAAAATGAAGACAATGGAAAAGAAAAATCTAAAAAAAGAAAATTCAAAAATTTTAAAATAATATGAAAACAAAAGATTATTGGAAGAACACAATGTTTTAATACGAAAATAACAAATGACAACAAAAAATTAAAAATTGGAAAAAGAGCAATAAAAAATACGGTATAACCGTAGAAACAACATTAAACAAGAGTATGAAAAAATAGGAGAAAGTAAACGGAAAATCACGACGGGATTTAATGAAAAAGGGACTGTACTATAAATTTTGAGAATTAAAAAAGAAATGCCATATTTATATCTCACTATAATTACCAAAATTCCAAAACATAAACAAGACAGGCATGATAGAATGGAATAGGAATATGAACTTCCATATTAAAAATATGTATGAAAAAGTGTAATAAAAAAAGACACTTTTATGGTTGCAAATATGAAATTTAGCTTTTCTTAATATACATATGTTAAAATTATGAAATACAAAAAAAAAGAAAGGGATGGAAAAAAAAGGGAAGGGTAATTTAGGTTGAAATGATATAGATTTGGGCAATATCGATGAGAGAGAAAGAGTCAATCACGAAAGAGGCGATGCGACGCCCCGGCTCGCCGCGGGCTGACGGAATCCCCCTCTCTCCGACGAAATCTGTTTCAACATCTCCGATCAATAAGACAAACCAATCATGGATCTCGATGGTAAGCGGAAAACCCACTTCCAAAACGTCTGTTCAACTTAAGGATGGAGTCGCACACGCTTCTGTCCCTCCAGATCTTCTGAAATTCTCTCAACCCCTCTGGTCAAACTACGTGATCGGCCACTTTATTGGCGAGGCGCCGCACATCGGCAAAGTCCACGCCACGGTAGACAGGATCTGGTCAGCTGAGTCCAAGAACTTCAAGATTGATGCGCAGTTCATCAAACCCAAATCGGTGCTCTTCTGGATTGATGATCCAGCCACAAGGGAAAGAGTCCTGCGAAGACATTTTTGGCATATAGGCGAAATACTGATGGTAGTACAAGAGTGGAATCTGAAAACATCAAACCAAAAACCGGATCTTTCTTCGATGCCAATTTGGGTAGATTTGGAAGATGTCCCAGATCATCTTTTCACCGAAGCTGGACTCAAGTTTCTTGGTGGCATAGTTGGAGACTTTCAGAAAATACACCCTACCACTGCTAGATGTATTCGGCTGGATTTGTCGAGATTGCTGGTTGTGGTGAATCTGGAAAAACCATTACCAAGGATAATAGCTCTTGACGAAGATATTAAGATCAACGTTTCATACCCATGGCTCCCGGCCCGCTGTACACTCTGTAACACGTGGGGCCACAATGAGAAGGAATGTTCACAGATGTCAAGCGCCTCAGTGAAGCTGCAAGCAAAACAAAATGCAGAGGTGACAGGCAATCAAACAGAAGGTGGCACTGGAGACGGTTCAGAATCATCAGCGAAATCGACAGAAAACATGGAGACTTTCTCAGGTCACTCTATGGAAAAAGAGGAAGAGCAATTTTCAGAAAAGGATTTAGAGAATACAGAGGAGAAGGATACAGTTATTGAGGAGGCAGATATCGACTCAGCAGGGCTATCGGACCCAGAAAAGGAATGGAATCCGGTCCAAAAAAAGAGACGTAACTCACCAAGAAAGCAAAAGGATCAACAACCGGTGCAGGATAAGAAACAACAGGGGAAAAACAGGGAGGAAGGACTTGCTTCACCCTCTCGATTCAATGTCCTATCGAATGGTGAAGAGGATGACGAATAGCAAGAGGAAGGAGAAATAAAGCAAACCTCAACAGACACAGAAGGTGCCAAGAATCTGCAGAAGGAGCATCCACAGGGTAAGACAAAGAATGGAACTATTCATCAAAAGAAGAATGCTCAGCACAGACAAGCAGCAACACAAAGAGAACAATCCATTGCCTCTCAAACCCAAACACGTAAGTCCTCCTCATGGAGGAACTAATAACCATGACGTCCTTCTTTGCGTGGAACACCCGGGGATTCAATACCACGCGCAAACAAAATCTGGTACGATCATGGGTAACTGAAACAGATTCATCTTTTGGTTGTCTTCTAGAAACAAGAGTAAAGGAGGATATGTGTGAAGATATCATCTCTCGAACCTTTCAGGGATGGCATCATGAAACTAACTATGAATATCACAGACTTGGGAAAGTTTGGTTAGTATGGTCTGATGCGGTAAAGATTACAGTGCTGCATAAGAGTGCTCAAATGATAACAGTGGGAATTGAATCGATCCGTAATGAAACATATATCTGTTCCTGCATCTATGCATCCAACTTTAGAGCTGAGCGTAAAAAACTGTGGGATGAGCTAAGGCAATTAAAAATTAGTATGACATGAATACAATCCCCTGGATTCTTCTGGGAGATTTTAATGTTATTCTTGCTTCTGCGGAACACTCAAGGATGGGGAACAGGATAGGAGATCAGACGGGAATGTTTGAATTCCAGAATGCAGTGCACAACTACGACTTAGTAGATCTAAATTCGGTCGGGCCTAAGTTTACATGGTGGAACCATCAAGATGATGACCCTATTAGTAAAAAGTTGGACAAGGTTCTTGTAAACGCAGCCTAGAACACGCTCTTCCCGGACTCATCTTCAGCTTTCGAGACAAACGGAATCTCTGATCACACAAGATGTGTAGTGAAGACGACAAATGCAGTCCTAAGGAAGAAAAGGCACTTTCAGTTCTTCAATTACCTCACGAAACATCCCATGTTCATGGAAACCATCAGGGATTATTGGTCTACAACAGAGCCGCTTTTCCACTCAAGAGCAGCGACTCAGCGGTTTCATAAAAATCTCAAAGCACTAAAACCATATTTAAGAGCCCTTAATGGGGACAGATATGGAGACATAACTCGCAGAACTAAGATTGCTCTACAAGTCCTATGCGAAAGACAGCGGGAAGCTCTTGAAAACCCTTGTACAGACACCTTTGCAGCGGAAGCGGCTGGGCACAGGAATGGCACCACTATGCGAACATTGAGGAGGAATTCTTTAAACAGAAGTCTCGTATTACATGGCTTCGATCAGGTGATCATAACACTACTTTTTTCATATGGCAATGCAGGCAAGAAGAGCCAACAACAACATTAGAGCTATCACAACAGAATCGGGAATCACTCTGACATATCCGACATATATCAAGGCGGAGGCAGTAAATTATTATTGAGAATTTCTTCAGCGTGGTGATGCAAATGCTGGAATACCAGTAGAAGATGGGAGTGAGAAGCTGATTGAATTTCGCTGCTCTGAAAATATGCAGAACATGTTAACTAGTGAAGTGACAGAAGAGGAGATTCTGATGACCCTCAAATCAATGCCTTCTAACAAAACATCGGGACCAGACGGATACACAAAGGAATTTTTCCTTGCAGCTTGGTCAATCATTGGCAAGGACTTCACTACTGTGTTCCAATCTTTCTTTCACACGGCCTTCATGCCACATGGAGTAAATGCCACAGTCCTAACCCTGATTCCGGAAAAACAAGATGCACAAACGATGAAGGACTATCGTCCTATCGCCTGCTGCAACACGCTATACAAAGTCATCTCAAAAATACTGGCATCTAGACTAAAGACTCTGCTCCCGGAAGCAATCTTGCAGAACCAAAGTGCTTTCATAAAGGGCCGTTTGCTGCTGGAAAATGTTCTTTTAGCAACTGAATTGGTGAAGGATTATCACAAAGACAGCAACTCTGCCCGGTGTGCTTTGAAAATTGATATTGTTAAAGCTTTTGACACTGTCAAATGGGAATTCATACTCAATACTCTTAAAGCTATCGAAATTCCTGATATTTTTCTAAGTTGGATTCAGGGTTGCATTACTACAGCTGCTTTCTCGGTCAGTATAAATGGGGAATTGGAAGGATTTTTCTCGAGTAGCAGAGGACTGCGCCAAGGATGTTCTCTTTCTCCGAACTATTCGTTATAGCCATCAATGCACTAGGCCTCCGCCTCAACAAAGATGCGCAGCAGGGTCAGTTTGGGTTCCATCCTAAGTGTAAAGAGGCAGGTATCACACATCTAAGTTTCGCAGATGATATGATCATCTTTTCAGATGGCACAACCTCCTCCTTGACTGGTATCCTCAGGACAATCCAGGCATTTGAATAAGAATCCGGGATGGCCATAAATCTAAATAAATCAGCGCTATATATGGGAGGTAAAGTACAGTCTCAACTCTTGACAACAGCTTCTGATTTGCAAATACCGATTGAGACTCTTCCTATCAGATATTTGGGTCTACCCTTGACTACAAAGTCAATGACCCGTGCTGATTATGAGTCGTTGGTCGACAAAATCAGATCCCAGTTTTTAACATGGGCAAACAAAGCCTTATCATACACGGGGCGATTGCAGCTAATCAGGTCAGTTATAGCCAGTATTACAAACTTCTGGTCCTCTGCTTTCCGTCTACCGAACAGATGTCTGGAGATCATTGAACGAATGTGTGGGGTGTTTTTATGGTCGGGCTCTCCTAATATAACTTCCAAATCTAAGGTTGCATGGGCAGATGTTTGCTTACCAAAACAGGAGGGGGGTTTGGGGATTTGTAGGCTAAAAGAAACCTCCAAGGTATTCATGCTAAAACTGATATGGAGACTACTTAGCAACTCAAACTCTCTATGGGTAGATTGGGTGAGAAGACACTTGCTCCGAGGTGCCTCCGTATGGGATATATCTGATAAAACAACAAGGGGTTCGTGGATGTGGACTAAAGTGCTGAAAATCAGGGAGCTATTCACATTTATAAAGCACGAAGTCGGAAATGGTAGGGATACATTTTTCTGGTCTGATAACTGGATTCAAGGGAGACCTTTGAGGGATACAGTGGGAGATCCGGAGGGGAGTTTTGCAGGCATTGGCCGAAATGCAAAAGTAGTTGATGTGGTAGATGGTAGTGGTAGCGACTGGAGAGTGCGGCGAGGTCGTGGACAAGCTCTCCGTCTACTTATGGAACATATCAGCACAGTCACGCCTCCGTCTCTGCATGCATGTCCGGTTCGCATTCTTTGGCATCAAGGACAAGGCAAATACGACAAGCAATTCCACTCCTCCCGAACTTGGGAACAGATTCGTGAGCCTCGACAACGGGTTATGTGGGCAAGCCTAGTATGGTTTTCTCAGGGAGTCCCGCGTCATGCTTTCATTACTTGGTTGGCTTGTTTAAATCGACTGTCAACAGGTGCTCGAACGGCAGCATGGGGTCAACCACAGTCATGCATCCTCTGTGGTGAACTCAAAGAAACCCGAGATCATTTGTTCTTTGCTTGTCCATACTCCTACACAGTCTGGACGACATTAGCTGCCAACATTGACATTAGCTGCCAACATTCTCGGTAATGGGATCACGCCGGACTGGGGGAGAACTCTTAACCGACTGCTACGTAACAAACTTTCAAAACTCGACGCCATGCTAGCTCGAATAGCTTTCCAAACAGAAGTATACTGGATATGGAGAGAACGTAATGGTTGTCTTCACAATGATCAAGCTCAATCCCCTTTCTGCTTGGTTAGACAAATAAATATATAAGGACGTTCCTCAACAGACTAAAGTCGCTTCAGATTCATGACAACTCCGAAGATGAAGCGATCGCCAGATGGAGTGAGAAAGCATCGCCACAGTAGATAATCATGCTCTGTTTTTACAACGTGTTCTCGTTTATGTACTTGCTACTCAAGGCTTCTTATGATCTCAAGTTAGGATCATGAGAGTGTGGCTTCTTTTTGTTGATAAATAAATTTAACATTTCAACAAAAAAAAAAAACAAAAAAAAACAAAAGGGAAACATTGAACCAAATACAAAATACACAAATATTAACATACAAACAAACACAAAATAACATTTGTTGTGGACATTATTACATAAATCCACATAGTTAACTCCTAGATAACAATTTACTCTATATTTGTAAATACTAAAAGATAATCAAAACTAAATCCACCACATCATCAAAAAAAGTAAATATTTGTAGGCATAGCCAGTATCCAATTTACCAACAACTGCTGTTTTCTTATTATTTAGCCCAAAATTTATCAACAAAAAAAAAAACATTACAAATATA
This sequence comes from Isatis tinctoria, assembly GCA_010577795.1. NCBI lineage: Eukaryota > Viridiplantae > Streptophyta > Magnoliopsida > Brassicales > Brassicaceae > Isatis > Isatis tinctoria. Next base: position 14,564,855 of record CM021250.1, on the reverse strand, counting down.
CAATAAATGAAATAGAAAAACAAACATTTCACAAATTTTGTAAGAACAAAAAAAAAAAGAATAATCAAAATAAAAACAATTAGCCCGCCCGAACCTCTTAGTATAACATAAAATAATATATAAAACCTTAAGAGTATTATGTTACATATCTATTAATATAAAAGTTAAAGCTATAATATTCTAAGGGTGTCCACATAGGATTGTAATTTTAAAATAACCAATAATATCATTCCACATCAACATTTAAATTGAAGAAATTTTATAAATTTTATAATTGTATTGTTAACAAAAAATTCATAATATAAGAAAATTATCAATAATTTTATATTAAACAAAAACTTAAATTAATATTAGATTAAGAAACCTTCTAATTTAAAATATAAGATAAGAAATTATAAATAAATTTTTATTGAAAAAATCAACTTATTATTATATTAGGAAACATTTTACTTTAAAATAATTATCTCATTTTTAAGTAAATCTATATAATCTACATGGTGACAAAAAAATTAGAATAAATTTATTTAAAAAGTACATATAAGAATATTAAAAACAAATAGAGAAGATAAGAAACATATCTACAAATTTCTATTAATAAAAAATTAACTTAATATTATATTAGTTTTTTCATAATTTAAGATAATTATCTCAATTATATAATTCACCATATATAACTTAGAAATAAGTATTCGACCAAAACAAATATATCAAATATAATGATACAAAAAAATTCTTTATAGGTTTATTTCTTAGTTAGATAATGATTTTAGTGAAATCATATACTAATAAGATTGAAATTATATACCTTTTAAACTTACTAATTTAGCCAATTAAATATTATACTAATAAATTTTCATTATATACCTTTAAAATTGTCTATATTAGCTTTTAAATAACCAACTAATATTCCAAATTATCATCTTAAGTTAATTGTATTTTAGTATATTTTGTTTTAGTTATTAGAAAACGTTTTCAAATCCTGAAAAACTGTTATAAAAATAAAAGATTATAAAAAATAAAAAAAAATCATTAACTGATATGGAATTGTAATTGTGAAAAGAAAATCTATATCTCAGATATATAAAGTTTTATACTTTTAGAGCTTTAATTGAATTTTTATTATAATGTAAATCTAAATATCATATATTTTAACATTTTAGTATTTGAATATAATGGATATGAGATTATGTTAAAAATATATACATTTTAATCGGTTTTATTATTATTTAATAAATTGTTATATAATAGATTATGCAGTATTATAATTATATGTGAAACTAATAAAAAAAAATTCACTTCACTTGCTTTTCACTTGATTTAGTTATCGTTTCTTTCATTTAATATTAGATTAAATGTAATAATTTAATTCGAAATATTTAGTTATTGTTTTTTATATCAATAATAATTTTCTATTTATTACAAAATAAAAAACATAACATATTGATAAAACAATATAACAAATTATAAGACAAGTATAATTGAGTAAGCTAATAATAGTTTTAACATTAGAACTATAGTCATTTAACCAAAAAAAAAGAACATATTAAGTTTATGATATATTGAAGAGATTTGATGAATTTAGAAAAATTAAAATAATAAGTGTTTCTTTAGAGATTCAGAGAAAAAAATATGATGTGATATAAAAAAATATTGGACCATGTTTTAAAGTGTTTGCGTTTAGTGTAATCGTTATATGATGTACTAATAATTATCATTAACTTCTTAAATTTAAAGTTTGTCGACATAGTTATTTCAGTTTCTTATTAAAAAAAATTGAGGCTGTAAAATTATTTAAACATTGAGAATTATATAGATTTTGATGTGAGTATAAAACTATATTTCTTTTCGTAGTATTTTTAACAAATATATAATTAAAAAGGATTCAAATGAGAAAATGATAGTATTTTTTAAATGGCAATTTTTATATATCTAAATAGATTTGAGAACTTTATATGTTTGACTCGAGTTTAATATCCAGTTATTTATAAGATATAATATATACGTTGAAAAAGTACTTATAGATAGAAGATATTGAATCATTCACACACAAAATATTGACGTTAAGTTATAATCCATTTTTTAAACCATAAAAAAATTTAAAAAATAGTTTTATGATGTAAAATTTATTATTAATAAATATAAAGTAGAATATTGTTAAATATACGAAAAACTATAAGTTGTTTATTAAAAATAATTCAAGTGACAAATATGTTAAATAACAAATTATGTAAATAGCTTATTCATTGATAATATATAAATTTAGTTTATATTATACTATTATGAATATAAAAATAATTTTCAACAAGTATTATTGATTTTGTATTTTTACGAAAAAATATTAAAAAGTTTAAGAAATCCTTACGGTAGCAACGAAAAACCTAGTTAATCAATAATAGTTGTTATGTTAGGTTCAGCGACAAGGGCATCTATTTGGTGCAAAAGCAAGGTCGGTCTCTCCTGAGCAACTGTGTTCAGTATACACTTCAGTTTCTCTGTTCCAAGCTTCTCCTCAAGCATTCTCCACAAATCTGGAATATGCTGCTCAAAAACAAATACATACCATAATAAGAAATCAAATTAATCAGATTATCTCTCAAATCTATTGTGGTGGACTTTATTTGGACAAGAAGAGACCAATACTTACCTTTGTCAGCCATAGCATGTAGACAGAAGCATGCAATGCTTGAGCTTGAAAATCTTCGAACTTGGTATCCGAAACGGTCACTGAAGATTCTAGAAGAAGGATCTCATTATCAATGAAGATGACAATTTCTTCATTCATGAAGATACTATGTCTGGTTTCCAATGAATGATTGCGGCCGAAATACATTATCCAATTAAGAGAGAGGAACCTCCGGTGAAGCCATAGTGCCTGCAAGAAAAAGTGCAACAACTAACGCCATCTCCATAGTACTGTGACAACAAAATGTTTACAAAAACTATCTTTGTTCTTCAAACCACTCCCACCAAGAAAACTTATCTACTTAGGTTGTAAAGTTTTTAAATATAGATCTTTATGATAGGGTGGTTGAACAACTGTAGATGATAAAGTTGATATTCAAAAGCTAAAAAACAAGTTGCCGAGTCAAGAGCATTGTAACTAACAGCTTTTACAACAATACAATAAAGATTTGGTGCTCATCTCTACGCTAATTGTTTTTCCGAAGACCACAACTGATCATACCTCTCGGCCCAAGTAACGTTCTACCAATTCTTTGTTCCAATCAAGCTCTTCCTGTCACATTATCGGAAAGACGATTTAAGAGCCATTCTCATTTTCAGCAGAAATGAAATATAAGATACGCCCAACAAAAGACTAGTAAGGAAGACAAAGCGTACCATCCAGATCTTATGTGCCTCAGCTTTACCATAAGCGTTACTTCCTTCCACATTATGTGGCTCCAAAACCCTCATCATCAGCCGCTGGAGATTAATGAAAAACGAAACTGGTTGTCAGCTGCATGAGAAACTTGACCAGATTGAATGGAGAATGTTAGTTGTGTACTTTAAGTTCGTGACCGCATTGTTACTACATTGATGTATACTCTAGCTAACATAATTTGCAGCAAGTTCGTGACCGCATTGTTACTACATTGATGTATACTCTAGCTTTACCACGGTTGCATCAATCAAAATTATGCGGCTCTTACTCTTCGATAATGGAAGCAAGAACTATCGGCTACATGCAGCCCAGCCCACCTTTTAGATTTGTTCAACTCTTGTATCACCTAAAACAAACATGAAATAATACATATCACGTAATCCGAATCACAGATTAGAGAAACGTATGGTGTATCTTAAACCATATGAAAACTTTTGGCAAGTTAAGATAACAAAAGTAGCCGATTTAATGAAATCAGAGAAAGATTAGAAATTTCAGGGAACCGGACCATACGAATGTTCAATAGTCAGATTAAAAGTTCAGACCATACGTTCTGGACATAAGAAGGAACTGTAGAGTTACTTATGATTTACCTGCTCGGTTGTCATGTAGGAAACCAACCAGCAACGGTGATACCATGCACGATAGTTCATCTTTGATCTCTGCAAAAGCCGTGTAATTGATTAGGATCTGGTTACTAAAAGGAACACAATAAAGTGCTTGTGTCATATTAGTAGAAACTGCGAAGAGAGATGGACTTTGAGGATCAACAGATTAACAACTTGGGGTGACTAACCATATATATTCAAAAGATGATAGCAAAAATTGTGAAGATTAGGAGAAACCAATGTATATTTCATGATGAACCTTCATAATATATAAATAAAATCTAGAATTGATCTAAACCTCGCCTATTGGTTCCACTAGCTCAGACTCTTTGGTGATAATCTCTTGTAGTGTGGAAAATCTCCGAGAAATCATCTTAATTATCCACCTTCTGTTACAATAAAAACCAAAATACTCTGAGCAACGCTGATTCTAATGGATAGTTTTCTTTTTCTTCACTAGTTGTGATGATAAAGGACGTGATTGAATAACAGAAAGAAAAGAAGAAGAGTAAGAGGAGTAATAAAAGACTGACCTATGGCTCCATGTTGGCTCACTCTTTGGACAATTCGAAAGAATGAGCCTAGAAAGATGAAGTTCTTCCGTGAATGCTTCCCAGGGTTGATTCTGTTTCGACAAGATCAACTTCCTACGGCCAAGATGAGGGTAAGATAAAGAAGCAAAACATTAGGAAACAAATCAAACTAACTTCATTTCTAAGTACCTGGCATTCCATGCAGTTCCAAAGTCTGAGCTTAACAGTAAAATAGCTTGGCTATGCTTCATGACTTTAATCTCAAGAGTAGAAAGGGAACAAGAGAACCCAGATGAGGAGGTGTTTTTGGTTGGGGACTCACCAGATACTTTTTCATGGCACTTGTACTCCTTAAGTGTAGCCAGAAAAGCATGCTTTGCAGCTTTACATAATTGAATAAGTATATCGGTTGATATTCCCAATTTATGATCTTGATTCCAGAAACTTGTTGAGGTTTCGTTTTGATACACACTGGAGGATCCTGCTTCTCTATCCAGCATTGTGAACTGTGATGGGTGAATAAACCCAACTTCATCACTTAATTCAGAGAGAAAAAGACAAAGTAAGAGGAAGCGTAATAGAAAGAGAGTGTCTAAGCTGAATCAGGAAACGCCTAGAAACTTGTAAATATATATGGATTGTCGTGTGAATGTAGTGAGAGTTGTATGAATCTAAAATCCCTAAACCCAATTGCCACTATGGTCAATACGAAATGAATAAAACGAACATTCTCTGATCATAAACTTGAACATCTACTACATAAGTTCTAACTGTTATAAAAAGCTGGAACATAGAAGGAAAAGCATATAAAAAGACTAAAGTGTAAGAGGAAGAAGCCAATTCAATCACCAGCATTGCTATGTCATAGGAAATCTATCAAAAAGAAAGAGAAGCGAAATAGGACAACACTTTATACACTCACATGAGAGGGTCAGATTCAAGAACATGCTCGAACTCATTCAACAAGTCGAAGCAATCTTCAGAACATGATCCTTGTCCCATTTTCCGTCCTTGGACCTTTTCAGAAACTCTAGAACTCCCCTGCTTGCACTTTCGATATCTGAAAAAGAAAATGCATTCTAACATTTCAAACAAATAACCATAATAACCCAAACGATATGGCTCGAGGTTATGATTATTGTGTGTTTGTACCTCTGCTCCTTGCCTTGCTCAAAGTCACCACACGCGTCACTGTATGAAAAAATGACCTTCAACACTCTCTGAAATGGCAGAGTAGAACTGGTTTTAATTCGCTTATTGTGGGCATGTAACACTGTAAATGACTCTAATTAACACAACATCGCAATAGGTATGACTAACAATACTTTATCCATTTTCAATCAGGCATCCTAAATCAAACGCATTATGATTCCCTAATCATAAAAAGGAAGAAAAGAAAATGCAGCTGCAGAGTAAAATCATGTCAGATCCTTTAACGAAATAGATCAGAGCTCATCTCAGATATGCATCAAAAAGACATATCGATTCTAAAATTCGGTCACAAACCCAATTCCCAATTAATTACGATTTCCATTTTCAAGACGCAAAGCCACACAATCGACGCTACTTTCAATCAATTCTCAGTTTAACTTAACTCAACCACCCAAAAAAGGAAGAATTTTTTAGAAAGTAAATAATGGAACCGAAGAAACCCAATAAGCAATCTTCAAATGTAAATCGAGGAAACCGAAGTCAAATCACAAAACATACCTTTAGTTGTTCTGAAATTCTCTCACTTTTCCTCGAAATCTCCCTCAATTTCACTTGCACTCTAGTTTCGAACAATCACCAGAGAAACAAATAAGAATCTGTGTAGAGAGAAAGAGAGGAGGAGAAGAGAAAATAGAGGCTCTGCGTTTACAGTGAGGAAGAAGAAGATGCGTTATTGTGGCTAGCGCTGCACGTTTGGTTTTCGGTTCGGTTCGGTTTTTTTTTTTGGTTTTCGGTTTTCTTGGTTATAGATATTTAGTAACCGTTCAGTTAATCATAAAATTAGGTTCGGTTTCGGTTCGGTTTTTTCGGATTTCGGTTTTTTCGGTTATAGAGATTTAGTAACCGTTCGGTTAATCATAAAATTCGGTTCGGTTTCGGTTCGGTTTCGGTTCGGTTATTTCGGTTTCGGTTTTGATTTTTCTTATATTTTTGGATAATTTGGATAAAAAACCGGATAACTTCGGATAATATCGGATAATTTGGATAATTTCGGATATTTTGGATAAAAACATTTGGATAATTTGGTTTTTTTACTAATATTTGATTAATTTTAATTATTTAGTTATTTTAAATATAAATATAAATAATATTTTTAAGTATATGGATCGTATTTCGGATATTCGGTTATCCGTTCGGTTATCCATTCGGTTTCGGTTCGGTTTTTCGGTTATAGAGATTTAGTAACCGTTCGGTTAATCATAAAATTCGGTTCGGTTTCGGTTATTTCGGTTCGGTTTCAGTTTGGTTTTCGGTTAAAATACCCAGGGCTATTTGTGGCCATCTCCTTTTTTTCTTTTTCTTTTTTTTCTATTTGTCGTTTAAAGTTTTTATATTGCTTCTTTAGTCCTTGGACTTTCTCTAGGCTTCTGTTTACATTTCTCATTTTTAAATATTATTTACAGCCATGTTGTTTATATCATAGCTATTCAAGATTATCTGAAAAGAAAGAAAGGTAGAAAGAAGAAGCATTGTTCGATTTCTTCGAGTTTCACTGTATGCTCACCTTTATGCTTATTTAAATACTGCTAACAGTTGTAAATATCATCAGCTTAGCTGAAGTAAAGAGGTGGGATACTTTGTTCGTGTCTGAAGAAGTTCTCTGGGTCAACCTTTGTTTTAATCTTCACTAATCTTTCGAAATTGTCTTTGAAGTACTTTGCTCCCCAGACTTGAGCTTGTGTGAAGCTTGTCTTTGAGTTGTTGTTGTTGTTGTTCTGTCCCAGGTCTAGATCTCTGTAGTTCACGTATGCTTGTCTTGGGTTGCTTGAGACATACGGCGTCATGAAACTGTACAGATCTCTGATCCATTTGATACGTTTGTCTGGTCTCTTCTCGTTGTCTGACCAGCTCCTGTAATATTGAATCATGAAGATGGTTCCTCTCCTGTGCGGAAACGGGATCTCAGACTCAGTGATTTTATCCATCATTCCACCGTAAGGAGTCCATAGTATTGCCGCTGCATCTTCTTCAAGTAACTAACTTCTTGATCATTCCTTTGAGCCCTGAAACTGGAATGGGTTCTTTAGCAAAATCCGATTTCCCTTTGAAGTAAACTTCTCCGAAAGGTGACTTCGCTTGAAGCAAAACCTCAGGAGGAGGAAGAGTGCTTGTCCGGAATCCAGAGTTGTAAACAATCGATTCGATCCAGCTCATTTCTACACAATCCCCCTGAGTTAGCCCTAGTTCTGGAAAATCCCTCAGCATTACTTCCATCAAGTTGCTTTTCTCGCCAAGAAACTGACCTATGTATGACATTGCCACAGTCTTATTTCCATTGCTTCCAGATATGGTGAAGAACACGCGTAAGAAGAGCTCTTCAACAAGCTTGTCCGCAACGTGTTGCCACTTTGAAACAATCTTGAATCCTGCGTCTTGTTGTAATGTTTTGGTGACGGTGAAGACGGTTACGTTCTTAGGAACAGGAACAAGCTTGATCTTCCATGATAGGATTATCCCGAAACTCCCTCCAGCGCCTCCTCTAATCGCCCAAAATAGATCCTCTCCCATCCCGGTTCTGTCGAGTAATTTGCCATTAGCATCAACGATCATTGCATCTAGAACATTATCTGCAGCAAGACCATACTTCCTCATCAAGGAACCATATCCACCGCCTGTTACATGCCCACCTACGCCTAAGCTCGGATATACACCTGCAGGACATCCATGAATCTTGCTCTTCTCTGCAATTCTATAGTCCACAAAACCAAAGATTCAATAGTCATATATTGCTTATTCATGTTGTGATTTCTGAAAAAAAATCATTAATCAGACATGGTATTTCTATTTAGAGAACAGTTTGAAAATACATCGTTCACCTTATGTTTAATTAAGTTTTTTGTATTTTTTTTATTAGAAACATTATATAATTTGTTAAAATTCAGATCTGAAATAAAAATATATTTCTTTTAAAAAAAATCCAAAATGAAATTGACTATCAAATAGCACCATATTTTAAAAAGTTCATTGAACGAATCACACAAGATTTTGATAATAGTTTTTAAATTAGGTAGTAAACCAAAAGCACAAGCTTTTTTTATCAAATTTTCAAATCAATCGACATCACTTAGTTTATTATAAATGTGATATTTGTATAGAAAAATGACATATGTGAAGTAAAACGCATGTATCGGTTTTCCAAAACAAAAGGAGACTTATATTACCTGTAGTAAAGTTCACCAATTGTAGCACCAGCTTGAACCCAAACACTATTGTCTTCGATGTCAACATTAATCCGTCTCAATTTCGACAAATCAATAATTATAAACAATGTTTCAATCTGTGAAACGTAAGAAACACCTTCGTAATCGTGACCGCCGCTTCTAACACGGAGATGAATTCGGAGTTTCTTGGAACAAATGACGGAAGCTTGGACGTGAGATTCGTGAACCGGTTTGAATATGAATCCCGGTTTGGGCGTTGACTTTGTCAAGTATCGTTGATTTTGAGCCGTCGATTTGAGGACTTCGTTGAAGATCGAGACGTTTCTTTCAGGAGTGAAGAACGTTTTGTCGAGAGGAAAATCGACGTTTGTGTTTTGGTGGAGACATTTAATGAAGTTATCTTGTATAGAGGTTGAAGAAATTGGTGTGATTTTGTAGAAAGAGAAACATAGAGCTAGGAACGAAATACGAAAACTTACAGGGAGTGGTTTTGAAATTCCCATCCCTGCAGTATATGAAAGAGAGAAGCTAAAGAAACAATTAAGCTTCAAGATGGAAATGGTCCAAATGGATGTCTATTGGTTTTCTTTTTGTCAATGATAAAATTTGTTCATATTTAACTTCGGCAAAATAAGATCCATACAACTTTAGTGATTATCTTTATATTTAAAGATGGCGTGGTCATGATTGTCAAAAGATTTACTAGTTGTTAGGTGTACATTATTTGATTTCTCAGCAAATGGCAGACATTTCTTTGTGACGTGACAGCCTCTTCTTTCTTTTGGGTCAGCCATATAAATTAAACTTAGGGAATCAAATTACAAAAACGTGTTTGGCTATAGAGTCAGCTGCTCTAGAGATAGATTTAAATGATTATATATTGAATTAGGATTTGTTGAGGTGAAACGAAGTACCACACATGCTTGACTTTATATTATCAGCTAGAACATTTTTTTAAATACAGAAGAACCATTGCTCGGATTTCTTCTAGTTTATAATGTTTATTGCATGTTCTTAAGCTAGAAGCAATATACCTTTATTTTGTATTTTACATAGTTGTAGTTACATCATTAGCTTAGCTTTGAACGGGCAGAGTTGGGATGCTCTGCTCGTGTCTGAAGACGTTATCTGGATCAACCTTTGATTTAATCCTCACCAATCTGTCGAAATTGCCTTTGAAGTACTTAGTTCCCCAGATTTGAGCTTTCTTGAAGTTAGATGTCGTGTCTTTCGTGTTCTGTCCCAGGTCTAGATCTCTGTAGTTCACATATGATTGTCTTGGGTTGCTTGAGACATACGGCGTCATGAAACTGTACAGATCTCTGATCCATTTGATACGTCTGTTTGGTCTCGTCTCGGTGTCTGCGTAATAAAGAATCTTGAAGATGGTACCGTTTCTATGAGGGAAAGGGATCTCAGATTCAGGGATTTTAGCCATCATTCCACCGTAAGGAGTCCAAGCAAGAAACGAACCAGGCTCTTCTTGAATCATTCTCTTGAAAATTCCTTTAAGCGCTAAAGCAGGGATAGGTTTCTTCACGATATCCGACTTTGATTTGAAGGAAGGATCTACGAAAGGTGATCTCACTTGAATCAAAGCCTCAATAGAAGTATTCCTCGGAAACTCACCATTGAAAAGAATGGATTCAATCCAGCTCATTTCCATACAATCCTTCTGAGTTAGCCCTAACTCCGGAAAATCCTTCTTCATGATCTCCACCAAAGTGCCTTTATCGCCAAGAAACTGACCTCTGTACGATGTTGCCACAGTCTTGTTTCCGCCGTTTCCACTGGCTCTGATTGTCACTCGTATGAAAAGCTCTTCAACAAGCTTGTAAGCAATTCGTTGCCACTTAGAAAGAGTTTTGAAGTCAGCGTCTTGTTCTAAAGTTTTGATAACGTTGAAGACAGTTAGGGTTTCAGGAACACGAACGAGCTTGAGCTTCCATGCTAGAATTATCCCAAAACTCCCTCCACCGCCTCCTCTAATCGCCCAAAACAAATCATCACCCATCGAGCTTCTGTTGAGTAATTTACCATTAGCATCAACGATCTTTACGTCTAGAACATTGTCAGCACCAAGACCATACTTCCTCATCAAGGCACCATATCCACCTCCTGTTATGTATCCACCTACGCCTACGGTGTTGCATAAACCCGCTGGGAACCCATGGATCTTGCTCTTCTCTGCAATTCTGCAGTTAAAACAAAAAAAAGTTAACCGAAATATTCTCTAGTGAAAATATTGTTTATTCTTGCTGCGTTTATATTATCTTTGGATACGTAAATCTCTAGTTTTCAATATTCTTGATATTTTAAAAACACTAGATAATTAACATGACACAAAAATACATTTTGGTTTATTATGTTCAATTATGTAAGAATTTGAATTCAGTGATCTTTGGCCAATGATCAGATAAAGTTTTGACCTATTAAAGACAGATAAATTGCATGGAGTGATGGAAACACATATATTGGTTTTTACCTGTAGTAAAGTTCACCAAGTGTAGCACCAGCTTGAACCCAAGCACTGTTGTCTTCAATATCAACATTGATCTGTCTCAATTTTGAAAAATCGAGCATAGCAAATGATGTTTCCATCTGTGAAACATAAGACACGCCTTCGAAATCGTGACCGCCGCTTCTGAAACGGAGATGAATACCGAGTGTCTTGGAACATATGATGGAAGCTTGGACGTGAGATTCGTGAATCGGTTTAAATATGAAACTTGGTTTAGGTATTGACTCGATCAAGAGCCGTTGATTTTGAGCCGTCGATTCAAGGACTTCGATGAAGATCGATTCGTTTTTTTCAGGAGTGAAGAACGTTTTCTCGAGTGGAAAATCAACATATGTGTTTCTATGGAGACATTTGATGAAATCATCTTGCAGGGAGTTTGAAGAAGTGGATGTTATTGTGTACAAAGAAAAATATAGGGATAAAAACGATATATAAGAAATCGCAGGAGTTGATTTTGAAACTCTCATCTCTGCAACCAAACGGATAATCTGCGAGGACAAGAAGATGGAAATGGATGTATATATGTTAAGATTTTATATTTTTCTGTTTTGTTTTGTCAATGAAGGAATGTATATGAAAGATTAAAGATTGTGTTCAAACAAAGATACATTATTTTAGTTGATTGTGTGATTATTTAAAGATTCGATGGTTATCTTAACATTGACTACGATTATTTTGTGTCATGATGTGACACAGTGACAGTCACATGTTAACGACGAGACAATTTGACTTTATTCCAGCTTGTGACCTTTTTTTTTGCTTGACTTAGCTTGTTAGCTTGCGTGGTAGACTTAGAAATCTAAGGTTTCTTTTTTAATGCCGGGTTTTAGGGGCAGCCAATGGACTTTCAACTTTTAAAATTATAAACTATTTTCAGTCATTTTTGTTAATATTTTCTTTAGTCTAATGACTCTAATGTTATAAATAGTGATATTTAAAATTCAATATCCTGAATTTAATCCATAAGTTTGCTATTTTCAGTCCTTATTTTTTTTTTCTAATTAGCTCCTGGTCTTTTGTAACTCACAACATACGCCTAATATCCCCTATATATTATTTGAGGATCCTTTTGAAAAGACTAAACTTTACTTCATGTGTTTATTACAAGAGTGTCATCCTTACTTATATTAATTAGATTTGATCACTTATATTAATTATCACTATTACATAATCAAAACTATGATATATCTCATAGACTCTAATTAAAATACATGTTATTTATTCATTCATAAATTATATAACTTTAATTATGTATTTGACCAATATAATCAATATATTAATATATATATCATGTTTATTAAATAACTTTTACTTGAAAAAAATATATTATATTTCAGTATAGTTATTCATTTTAACTTATATTTATGAATTACAATAATAATTATATCACTTCATAATAATTTATTTACATAATTTTATATTATATATCCCCTATATATTATTGAGGATCCTTTTTAAAAGACTAACATTTACTTCATGTGTTTATTACAAGAGTGCCATCCTTACTTATATTAATTACATATAATGCTATTATATGATTTGATCACTTATATTAATTATCACTATTACATAATCAAAACTATGATATATCTCATAGACTCTAATTAAAATACATGTTATTTATTCATTCATAAATATATAACTTTAATTATGTATTTGACCAATAATCAATATATTAATATATATTCATGTTTATTAAATAACTTTTACTTGAAAAAAATATATTATATTTCAGTATAGTTATTCGTTTTAACTTATATTTTTGAATTACAATAATAATTATATCACTTCACAATTATTTACATAATCTTATATTATATATATTTATAATTCTTTAATCTTTATTTATATAAAACTTATAAATACTTTTACTTTATTAATATTATATTATAATCTTATCATATAATAAAAAATTATATATTATTTTTCTTAAAGATTATAATATAATAAAAGTATATATTATTTTTCTTAAAAAGCAACTTACAAGCAATTTTAATATATAAATAAAAATCATTAATTTATATCAACTTACCATGATTATCAGATATATTTATTATAGTATATAACTACAAATATAATAAATTTCATTGTATTTAAACATAATTCAAATTTCCTAAAATAAATCAACATAAAATATTTGATTTGTATTGATACCAATCAGTAATAAAATTATGGTAATGAAAAATTATTCTGTTTCTAAACTTAATTAATAAATAGATTAAAATAAGTAACCACACCTTTAATTAAATAAACATATAGTAGTTGAATTTATGTCTATTCATATCAATTTAGAAATAAATTCAGATATAAATAATATGCCATAATTTTCTACTCGATCAATAATGATAGAAAGATAACTGAGTTTTTAGCAATGTTATCCTCTATATGATTTAATTGTTTTGCATTTATTAATATATAATTTTAAAAGATTTTGAAAATGTTGAAATCACATTATATATCTATATAAATGATTATAAAAGTATATTTAATTAATATTTATATAAACATTTTACTCCGCGCATGGCGCGGGTTACTACCTAGTATATATATAACCGGCCGCGTGCAAAAATTATCATTATAAACTTTGGACGTATAAGTCACATAACCAGCAATACATCGATTTTGGTCATGTTTTTACTTTTTACCATGTTTTTGACGTTTAAGATTTGACTAAGTATGTTTGACCATTCTCTTCTATACGATATTTTTCCTGCAAGATTACTTCAAGAATTCAATATGGTGAATTGGGGACACGGAGATGACAAACGAGTAGTTGAAAATGTGTATTATAAAATTAAATAACATACTTACGACTTCAAAAAAAAAGAAATTAATTATGTTTTTTTTTATATTGGAATATCTTTATGCCAACTAAAATATTATGTTTATTTTTTAGTTATTTATATTTTAGTTTATGGTAAAATTAAATTAAATAATTTAAATTTAAATTGTAAAATAATTTACATCAAAAATCATTAAAGGTATTTAAGTAATTTTCATTCCATAATTTTAGACATATAAAAAGATATTTAGTTTTTTATATTTATAATATTTGGGTAATATTATACCAAAATTTAATTTTGATTTTATAATCTAAAACAAATAATTTTATAAATTCGGTTAAAAATATATGTTGTACAATTGTGTGACAAAATTTGGTTCGGTTTAGTTAACGGTTTGGTTTGAGGAGAAACTTAATTAACAGAATGGTTTGGGTATAAGCTTTAGTTTGGCTTGTATCGGTTTTGAGTTGGTTGAGTTTGGTTGGTTGGTTCGGTCTGGTTTTCTTCCCCACACTAGTTTGAAGAAGTTTTCATGGTGATTGGTGAAATATGGTCACCACTATGGGCCAATTGGTCTCTTGTGTTGAATATGGACTTAACATTTACTCTTTCTATTTTGTCATTTTACTTTTTTCACACATATTAAAATTTATTAAAAATTATATCATCTCTCTTATAAATACATTAAAAGGGTGTTCTATCTATTTAATAAATTAATAGAGCAAGACTAAAAATAAATTCTTATTAATAAAATTGCATTCAAAACATAAAATTACACTTTTGTAAAACAAAAACAAAACTCTAAAATAACACTTTTCATGAAGCAAGGAGGGAGTATTTAATAAATCGGCCAAATAAGAAAATAACAAGAATGTGATTAGCCCGCCTTCAGGTGACCGGTCACCGGTTGCTCCGCCTAAATCGTATAAAAGGAGAGTACTGTTCATCATTAATGGCCATTTAAAAATGGGAGAATTTGCTAAAAGTCAAGATTTTCAACCTAAATTAGCAAAACAACAAAGAGAAAAAGTGTTTTGCGGAAACGGTATAAGGGTACCGAAATAAATGATGTGGTATGGTTTTTGTTTTTGCTTAACGAAGGTGTGCGCGTGGGGAAGAACATGAAGCCTAAATAATAAAGAGGCGAATAAATGCAGGTTTTAGAGAATTGAAGGCAAGGTGTAATTAATGACCATATGGAAACCAGAAAATATTACAAATGTGTGGACGTAGTTAGTGTCTCGTGTAATTACATAATATGCATGACGTAAGGTGATGGTTTGTGAAAAGATAATTGGTTATTGTTATGGTTGGAAGAATATTGAAGAATATATTAAAAAGCTTGAGCGGGAAAGCCAAATAGTAACACATCTAACAAATTAAGTAGTGATACACGAGTATATTTGCATCTTTATTTTTTTACTTTTCTGTTACTTTGCATTATTACTTATTTAATTTTCATGCTACGTGATTTCTTTTACTTGTAACAAGTTAATTAGTAAAGTACATATATTATTACATGATACAAAATGACATTGCATGTAATTAGATGTTTAATACATATATTATTGCATGTGGTATGTTACGTGGAGATGTAAAGTGCGGTATTAAATATTTACGTTAATATATTTTATTGCATGTAATTAGATGTTGAATGCATGTATTATTGCATGTTGTGTGCTACGTATATCTGTAGATCGTGACATGAACATTTACGTTGATATATTTATATTTGTACATTATCACATATGGAATATAGAATAGTTTCAAGTTTCCTAACAAGAGATACCCTCTAATACTCATATTTACCTGAAATCTAAAATAGGAGCATGCATCATCATCATATGAACATCCAAATATCATATAGCAAAAATATATAGAGATATACTTTGGGGTATACAAAAGTATTTTCTAATGTATAGAGATCTACTCAATTTCATGGATAGTTATGTATTATCAGATTAAACTCAGGTTATAATATATGTTAATATATATACATATAGTTTTTTAACACTCTATTATCATAAATTACAATGAAAATATATTGTATGACATATATATACAAATGAATACATATGTAGCGATATACAAAAATTACACATTAAAAATTATACGTGAGGTCCGAAACCGGATATGTGTGGAGGCATGGAGCGTAAAACACCATTTTAATGTCATATATGGATGGTTTAAGAAAGTATATCTATTAATTACAGTCTATTTTCGTAGATGAAGTGTCATTTTGGCTCATGAGTATTCAAATTCACTGAATCCTGAATTATGGGATTGATTTCTTTTATAACATGCAAATATACTCGTAGTTCACTAATAATTTGTTAGAAGTGCAAGAAAACACATAGTATAAAACATACTCATAGTGCACTAATTAATTTTTTAGATATGCAAGAAAAAACGTAGCATGTAGATAAATATACTCATTATCTCATTAACTAATTTGTTACACGTGTAAGAAATCACATAGCATGAAAATTAAATAAATAGTAGTCGGAAACAATAGGGTGTAAAAAATAAACATGCAGATATACACGTATTTCACTAATTAATTTATTAGATGAGTAAGAAAACATGTAGCATGAAAACCGTATACGAATCAACTTCATACCACAAATGTTCCGGCTGAGTTGCGGGAGCGAGTCGGCGAGTCATCCCACCGAGGAAATCCTTTTCATTGTCACTACCCACGCTTCCAAGTCGGTGGAGTCACCGGGAGAGCTGAAGTTAGCGTAGTTCTAGTTTCATGCTTTACCCTATTCTAAACATCAACAACAAGTAATTCAAGCACGTAATATTGACCCAAAAGTACGAGATTCTTAAGCTTTGTATTTCAGGAGGAAAAAAACAAAATGGATCAGATCTCGTAAAAAAATTGTGAATCAAAGAAAGCCCATAAGACAAATGAGACAGATGAAGAGGTACTTTAATGGAAAAGGACAAGAGAGAAAAAAATTTCCAGAAAAGCGGAAATGAGGAGAAAGCGTATGAAGTTCTTGAATGGGGTTTGGTGTTTAGGATTAGATGGAATGAGAGAGAATGATAATGGTGGCCATTTTCTATTAAGAAAAATCTCAATCTCTCAATCTGTATGTGTTCCATCGACAAAGAGAGAGATGGTAGTGTGTTGTATTAAATGAAAAGAAAGATAGAATGTTGAAGATTAGTTGTTTTACGTTCTTGCGTGTGAGGTTATTTTGGACCAAACCACTGGCAAAATATTATCATTGCCTGGGCCTGGGCCTGGAAACTATCTTGTTGTTTTACTAATTAGGTCTCAAATTATTGACTCTCACCCAATAATCTCTTTAAAAATTGTGAATTATATAGTTAACGAAATTATAGCCCGTACACGAATTAATACCATAATTATTATTGTCTTATGAGTTCGATCATTCAACGAACAGTCTTTCCTTTCTTTGACCGACATCTTTGATTGACCTCATTATACAACTCGACTCGATTAATGTTCTTCCATTAGTTGAATAACCCGGAATTCAAAGTCGACGACTATTTATATCAAAAACGACGACCCTAGACTAAAATTTAATCGAACTCCCACAACAACATCTTGTTCTTCATCTGCCACTCCGACGCCGTTTTCGGGGTGGTAATGGCGGATTAGGAGGATTCACGGTGACTTTAGAGCTTCAAAAAAAACCGATCAAATCCACAAAATTTTTAAGGTGGCGTTTCTATGGAAAGAAGAGAAACTAGTGGCTCTCATCTTGTCAGCACCGTATTGCAGGTATAACGACAAAGAAAAGACATGCTGATTTTTAACAACTTGAATTCAGAACGAGAACACGTCTTCAAATATATTATAAGGTTGATTGAGAAATTGAGTATTAAGAAGCAAGCCTTTATATCAGAGCTTGAACAATCTCTGAAATACTTAGACCACAAAAAAAAGAACAATATCTAAAATACAGATGAAGAACAATTTATCTGATCAAACGGGCAGAGTTAGGATGCTCTGCTCGTGTCTGAAGAAGTTCTCTGGATCAACCTTTGATTTGATCCTCACCAATCTGTTGAAATTGTCTTTGAAGTACTTTACTCCCCATACTTGAGCTTTTTTGAAGCTCTTCTTTGCGTTTTTCTTGTTCTTTCCCAGGTCAAGATCACGGTAGTTCACGTAGGCTTGTCGTGGATTGCTTGAGACATAAGGCATCATGTAACTGTACAGATCTCTGAGCCAGTTGATGTGCCTGCTCGGTCTCTTGTCGCTGTCTGGCCATGCCGTGACGTACTGAATCTTGAAGATGACTCCTTTTCTATGCGCAAATGGGATTTGTGATTCAGAGATTTTCGCCATCATTCCTCCGTAAGGGTTCCATATCATCATTGGATTATCTTCATTAAGCAACTTCTGAAACATCCCTTTAAACCCTGCTTCCAGAATCGGCTTCTTCACAAAGTCAGATTTGGCTTTGAAGTTATTCTTTGGGAAAGGATACTTCCCTTGAAGCAAAACGTCAGTAGGCGTTTGGCTAGGGAATCCAGAAATGTAAACAATGGACTCAATCCAGCTCATTTCAGCACAATCTTTTGTTGTTAGACCTAGCTCCGGAAAACTCTTGTCCATAACATTCATCAACATGCCTTTGTCGCCAAGAAACAGAGCATTGTACGACGTCAACGCAGTCTTGTTTCCATTGTTTCCAGCTACGTTGAAGATTACTCTGATGAATAGCTCTTCAACAAGCTTGTCCGCTGCAACAGCTTGCCACTTGGAAACAATCTTATTGCCGGCGTCTTGTTCTAACGTTTTGGTGATGGTAAAGACTGTCACAGTCTTAGGAACAGGAACAAGCTTCACCTTCCATGCTAGAATAATCCCAAAGCTCGCTCCACCGCCTCCTCTAATCGCCTAAAACATATCCTCACCCATTGAATTTCTGTCAAGTAAGTTACCATTGGCGTCAACGATCTTTGCGTCTAGAACATTGTCTGCACCAAGACCGTACTTCCTCATCATAGAGCCGTATGCACCGTAACCGCCTGTTATATGCCCACCTATGCCTAAGCTTGAACACAAACCCGCCGGAAAACCATGGACTCTTGATATGTTGGGATTTTTACCCTTTCTAACCCCTTTTATCTAATTGTTTTCTAGAGTTTTTGAGTGTGTATTAGGAGTTTTAGGAAGCTTTGGAGCTGAAATTGGAGTTTGGAGCATTTGGAACCTTTGGAACAGAAAAGAATCAAATTTGAAGAAAAGAAGTAAAATCTTATGAAGAATCACCAACTCCAATCGATGAGCACATGCTCGCAGATTTCGGCCACCAAGTGAGGACCTGCTCGCCGCGGAAGTAAACAAAAAAAGAAGGGTTTTTACCCTAATGATTGCCGCCGACTTTTTAGAAGCCCAGCCTCCTTCCAGCCGCCTATCTCCTCTAATATAAATACTCTCATTAGTTTTAGGTTTTATTATATTATCTTTACCTTTCATCTACCTTTAGCTTTGGAATTATTTTGTAAGGGAGAAGATCTCAAGCTACATTTGGAGAAGATTTCTGAACCCTAGTACTCCTTATTTTAATATCGATTTCATGTTTTCTTCTATATCATCTGTTTTATTTCTTTCATCTTTGATTATGTCTGAGTAGATTTATTAGTTAGGTTAGGTTTTCAAAGGAATTCATGAGCTAGGGTTGAACACAAATAGGTTATCAAAATCGGTGGTCTTCATCTAGGGAGTTCGTATTGCTTGAATCGATTTGGCCAATCTGTTCATGATCTTAGGTTATTCTAGACAGCGAGAGTTGCTAGGTTGCTAGAAGAGATCTAGATGAGCAATTTATTCATTACCTGCGAGAGTAGATGTATTGGAGAATTGTGAACAAATCAAACTTGATCATTATGCTTATCTGCGATCTGATACCAACGAGAGTTAGGATTTTTAGGTTGATAGATAAAGTTTTAGTACCACGAGAGTGGATTAATATTATCCTTGTGTTTTGAGTTCTAGACTTGTTCTTAATAAAAGCCTGAATAGTTGTTTGACCTTGCTCTGAATTTCCCGCGAATTGCCTTGACCTAACGCTTGCTTTAATATTGTTAGAACCGATTTATTTACATATCTTGCTAGTCACGATTTCAACAAACCAATCATTGTTCTCTTAGCTCTTGATTTGGCTTATTAATCCATAGTGTGAACTGGTCTTCGTGGGATCGACCCCTAAGTACTACTTGATTTGCTGTGCACTTGCAGTAGGAAATAGGGTTTAAAACTCGTACATCAAGTTTTTGGCGCCGTGCCGGGGACCAAAATTATCACCTTTGGTTTACGGCTAATTCATTAGACTAAGAATTTTTCTGATCTCGTTTTCTTTTCTCTGCGTTTGCGTTTCAGGTGCATGTCCACGAGGAACACAAGGAGCAAAAACAACGAGGACCTTATTAACTTGACAAACGCCGAGTTAGCAAGGAGAGAGCGAGAAAACAGAAGACGCAACACACCCGTTCAAGGAGCAGAAACATCTGACACCGCCAACTCAGAGATGGGCGAACAAACAGACATCGCAGCTCAGCTGCAACATCTTCAGACAGCCATGGAACAACTTCGCTTGCAACAAGAGTGACAGCTCGTTCAACAACCAGCGTTTGGGGACAAAGATGCAGCGCATGCTTACTATCAGGATCGCTCCGCTATTGTCACCCCAACCATTCAGAGGCAAGACTATGAGATCAAGCCTCAGATGATTGCACTCGTGAAGCAGCATCTCTTCCATGGTTTTCCTGCCGAAATTCCGATGGATCACATCGAGAACTTCGAGGAAATTTGTAGCACAACCGGCTCTAATGGTGTGACTCCAGATTTCCTGAAGTGCAAGCTTTTTCCATTCTCTCTTGCGGGAAAAGCTTCACGGTGGTTGAAGTCTCTACCACCAGGCTCTCTAGCGACATGGGCAGATGCAAGATCGGCCTTCTTGGACAAGTTTTACACGAAGTCAAAGACCGCAGCCTTAAGGAGCAAGATATCCACGTTTGAGCAGCTTCCCGGAGAGACCTTTAATGAAGCGTGGGAACGCTTTAAGGAGTACAAGCGTGAGTGCCCTCACCATGGTTTCAGCGATGAGCAGCTGCTCGGTACTTTCTATGATGGAGTAGAATGGGACTACAGAAACGCCCTCAATGCCGCCAGCAATGGAGATTTCTACACCAAATCAAAAGAAGGAGCTCTGGAACTGATCGAGAACCTCGCAGCAAGCTCCAGCAACAAGTCTCCGGAGTATGACAGAAAAAAGGTCAATAGCGTGGAGTCAAAGAAGATAGATGAGCTCACAGCCAAGGTTAACCTACTGCTTAAGGGAAACCAAAAGTCGGTCCACTTCGTAGATGAGCATGGAGAAGAGCCCATCGCCCAGGTTTTTGGAGAGGAAACAAGTGATGATCAGTTGGAGGTCAACTACGTGAGTGGACAAAGTTTTGGGCAAAACCATGGCTTCAACAACCAAGGTTTCAACACTCCCCGAATTTGTCCTACAGAAGCAACAATGTGGAAACCCTCAGGATCAAGTCTACCCTAAGCAAGGAACTCAACCTCAGACGGGATTTCAGAGAGGCTACTCCAACAACTACCAGAGCCAGAACCGGCCATTCATCCCTAACCAGAACGATTTCAAGGAGGAAATCAACCTAGGCAGCATACAACAATCCGCAACCCCAGTTTCAGAACCCACAGCCTCAGCAATTTCAGAATCTGCGGCCTCCTTCTCCAGCATCCGGATCTCAAGATGAGCTGAAAAACATGATGCAACAACTCCTAGCCGGACAACAGAAAGCCGCAGCTGAGATTAATGCTAAGGTTGACACCATGTACGTGGATCTCAATGGGAAGTACGAAGCTGTGTGGACGCATATGAAGCAACTGGATGTTCAGATGCTCAGACTGCAGAATCCATAAAAAGGACACCAGGAACTCTGCCTGGAAAAGTTGAGGCGCCTAGGAAGGAGTTTGTCAACGCCATTGAGCTGAGAAGCGGAAAGACACTCCAGGATAGATCACCTCACGATCGGACAAAGGCAAAGTAGGAGAAGCCAACTACGAGCACCTGCTCGGATCGGGTCAAGGCACCTACGAAACCGGTGAAACAAGTAAACCACTCGACGCAAGTTGAATCAACACCTTCACCATTCGACATTTTAGAGGATGATTCAACTGAGCACCCTGGCGGCTCAACCGAGCACGTGCTCGGTCAGACCACACTACTTACCTCTAAAACCGCGGCGATTCCAGAAAGGGTGTACAAGCCTAAGGTTCCTTACCCTGTGCCACCCAAGAAGTCCTCGCAAGGACTTGGAAGATGCTAAGTGTAGAGATGCTTAAGGATCTCACTGTCAAGCTACCTCTCTGATGCAGTTCAGATGATACCGGCTCTCAAACGGTACATGAAGACTCTTGTCTCTCGAAAAATCGTGGAGGAAGAGAAGGTGATGACGGTTTCAAAGGAGTGCAGCGCCGTTCTTCAGAACAAAGTCGTCAAGAAGAGAGGCGATCCTGGGCGATTTGTTTTATCAGTCACGATGGCCCATGATTTCTCATGCTCTCTATGCGATCTTGGTTCCAGCGTGAATCTCATGCCTTACTCGGTTGCCGAGCGTTTGGGATTCACCAAGTTCAAACCCACGCGCATCTCCTTGGTTTTTGCTGATAGATCAACCAAGCTTCCTAAAGGAGTTCTGGAGGATATATACGTACGGATAGGAGACACACTGATTCCGGCCGATTTTGTAGTTCTGGAACTTGACGAGGAGCCGAAGGATCCTCTGATTTTAGGACGTCCCTTCCTATGCACAGCTGGTGCGATTATAGACGTCCAGAATGGAGTTATCGATCTCCAGCTGGGAGACATGGTTATGACGTTTGAGATGGATAAGCTACTGAAGAAACCCATGCTGGACGGCCAGACCTTTGTTGTGGAAGGAGTAGACGACGTCTACGAGGAGGCAGCTGAAGAGATTCTCTGCCCGGATCCTCTCGAAACCGCCCTCACCTTGGCTGAAAGGGTACACGGTTTCATGAATGAAGAAGCTGACAGCCATGCCAAGATGCTAGACTCAAGCCGCAGAATGGAACAGATGGTGGCCTACATGAGTCTTGACGATGAAGAGAAACCGTTAGCAACCGCTGGAGCACCTGCGCAGATTCCGCGAGCACCTGCTCCACCTCTCGATCCGATCGACAGCCCCTGGAGCGAGTTAAAAGCTCCTAAATTGGAACTTAAAACTCTTCCAGCTGGGCTCAGGTACGCATTTCTGGGAACAAACTCTACCTATCCTGTGATTATAAATGCCGACCTAAACAATGTAGAAGTAGCCTTACTCTTATGTGAACTTAGGAAGTATAGAAAGGCTATAGGCTACTCACTTGCTGACATCCCTGGTATTTCACCTGATCTTTGCATGCATAGATACATCTAGAAGATGAATCGATGAGTTCTATAGAACATCAGAGGAGGTTAAACCGAATCTAAAAGATGTTGTAAGAAGGAGATAATGAAATTCTAGAAGCAGGGGTAATTTATGCCATATCTGATAGTACTTGGGTTAGTCCTATTCATGTAGTCCTAAGAAGGGGGAATCACTGTCATTAAAAACGATAGAGATGAGCTGATACCAACTAGGACTGTAACCGGACATCGGATGTGCATAGACTACCGTAAGCTGAATGCCGCAACTCGCAAAGACCAATTTCCTCTCCCTTTTATTGATCAGATGCTTGAAAGACTTGCTAACCATCCCTACTACTGTTTTTTAGATGGTTACTCAGGTTTCTTTCAGATACTCATTCACCCAGACGATCAAGAGAAGACGACGTTTACATGTCCCTACGGCACATTCGCTTACCGGCGCATGCCGTTTGGTTTGTGTAACGCCCCAGCTACCTTCCAACGATGCATGATGTCCATCTTCACGGACCTGATTGAAGACATCATGGAAGTTTTCATGGACGATTTCTCGGTATACGGGAACTCTTTCTATCTGTTGTCTAACCTATGCAGGGTACTCAAACGATGCGAGGAGAAACATCTGGTTCTTAATTGGGAGAAGTGCCACTTTATGGTCAGGAATGGGAATGTGCTCGGACATCGGATTTTAGAGGATGGGATCGAAGTAGATAAGGCCAAGATCGAAGTCATGATGAACTTGCAACCGCCAACATCAGTTAAAGGGATCCGCAGTTTCCTCGGTCATGCCGGTTTCTACAGACGCTTCATCAAAGATTTCTCAAAAATCGCCAGGCCTCTTACACGCCTACTCTGCAAGGAAGTGAAGTTTGAATTCGATGATGCATGCCTCGAAGCCTTCCATACGATCAAGGGAGCTCTCATCAGCGCACCCATTGTGCAACCACCAGACTGGAGCCTTCCTTTTGAGGTGATGACTGACGCTAGTGATTACGCTGTTGGAGCAGTCCTCGGACAGAGGAAAGACAAGAAGCTTCACGTTATCTACTATGCTAGCCGCACCTTAGATGACGCACAATGCAAGTACGCCACAACCGAGAAGGAGCTTCTAGCGGTTGTCTTTGCTTTTGAGAAGTTCCGATCCTATCTTGTTGGATCTAAGGTCATCGTGCACACTGATCACGCGGCTCTCAAGTATTTACTGACCAAGAAGGATGCAAAGCCGCGTCTGCTCAGATGGATTCTTCTCCTATAGGAATTCGATCTCGAAATCAAGGACAAGAAGGGGATAGACAATGGAGCTGCCGACCATTTGTCTAGGATGAGGATTGATGTAGAAACGCCTCTTGATGACAGTCTCCCGGAGGAACAGATTTATTCCATCGGCGTTTTCCATATCAAGGAAGCACATGCTCCCACCCAGCGAGCACCTGCTCAAAGAGAACTCTGCGCACAGGCTACACACACCGAGCGCTCTTCTACACCTTGGTTTGCAGAGATAGCCAACTACCTAGCTGCTGATCAAGAACCGCGAAACTTCGCAGGGTACAGGAGGAAGAAATTCCTCAAGGACATCCGCCACTACTTCTGGGATGAGCCTTACCTGTACAAGCACTGTCCAGATGGAGTTTTCCGAATATGCGTGACTGAAGAAGAGATTCCGGACATATTATTTCACTGCCATGGTTCTTCGTACGCAGGTCATTTCGCCACTTTCAAGATGGTCTCCAAGGCGCTACAAGCAGGATACTGGTGGCCGACTATGTTCAGGGACGCACAGAGATTTGTCTCACGGTGCGATTCATGCCAGCGACAGGGGAACATTAGTAGGCGCAATGAGATGCCACAGAACTTCATTCTCGAGGTTGAGTATTCGATGTCTGGGGAATCGACTTTATGGGCCCGTTTCCTCCTCTTTTGGGAACGAGTACATACTCGTCGCGGTGGACTATGTGTCCAAATGGGTGAGGCTATTGCAAGCCCCACACTAACGACGCACAGGTCGTGATTAAGATGTTCAAATCTATCATCTTCCCCAGGTTTGGAGTTCCGCGAGTGGTCATCAGCGATGGAGGCTCTCACTTCATCAACAAGATCTTCGTGTCACTTCTGCGCAAGAACGGTGTTAAGCACAAAGTCGCCACTCCCTATCATCCGCAAACGAGTGGGCAGGTCGAGGTTTCCAATCGTGAAATCAAGAGCATCCTGCAGAAAACCGTGAGCACGACTCGTAAGGATTGGGCCTCTAAGTTGGACGATGCTTTATGGGCATACCGGACGGCTTACAAAATGCCATTAGGAACCACGCCCTTCAACCTTGTCTATGGAAAAGCTTGCCATCTTCCCGTTGAACTGGAATTCAAAGCCGCCTGGGCAATCAAGTTTCTTAACTATGACATTAAGCCGGCTTCAGAGAGACGAATGATGCAGCTGCATGAGCTTCAGGAGATTAGGCATCTCGCCTATGAGAGCTCCAAAATATACAAGGAGCGGACTAAGGCATATCACGACAAGCGCATCCTGGCTCGCAACTTTGCCCCAAACGATCAAGTCCTGCTCTTCAATTCTCGGTTGAAGTTATTTCCTGGGAAGCTGCGCTCAAGGTGGTCTGGACCGTTCACCATTAAGGAAGTCCGGCCGTATGGAGCAGTTGTTCTGATAAACAACAAAGGGGAAGAGTTCGTGGTTAATGGGCAGTGATTGAAGCCCTATCTTGCCGACGCAAAACTCGAGGAAGGGGAAGATTTTCCCCTGACCGAACCTCCACCAGCCTGATCAGCTCACCAAGTCAAGCTAACGACTTAAACCAAGCGCTGAGTGGGAGGCAACCCACTAGTAAGTGTAATTATTCTCTTTTTCTTTTTCCTTTTGCTATTAATTTTTGGTTTTGTTTTTCTTTGTTTCAGATAAAAAAAATAAATAAATAAATAAATAAATTGGAAAATCGGCGATCCGATACGAGCATCTGCTCGATCTGAGGAGACTTCCGAGCACCTGCTCGTTCCAGTGGCTGTTGCCACCATTCTGCAGCTGCTGCGACGAGCCCCTCCGAGCGACACCCAAGACGCCGTAGACGCACTGGCAGAGCTAGGAGCGAGAGCCCAGAGGACCCACCTGTCGATTGACGACCCGTACCCATCTCTATCTCTTTGTCTTTTCCGTTTTCCTCTATGCTTTCTTTGTTTTCTTTGTTTTCTTTTGCTTGCTCCTCTAGTTTATTTTCACACCGGGACGGTGTGAAGTAAGTCTGGGGGAGGTTATTATCGAGTCTGCACTTTGTTTCTTGTTATTTTCTTTATTTTGAGTCAGTTTGTTATAAGGGTCAAATCACAACTTGTGAAGATTATGACCAAAATCTATGATGAGTTTTAACCATTTGTGAGTATGACCTGTTTTTTCTAATGAACATTGCTGCAGAATTTAGAGTACAGAGACAAGCCGACGCCTTCTCACATTCGGATCCTCCCTCAGGCCAGAAAACTTCAATCCCTTTAAGGTTTATCGGATAGGCTTTAGACTCTATTTTATATAGACATAATCTGGACTTTAATTCTTCTTGTTATTGGCACTAGGATTAGAAAACGTGTTACATAATTATTCAGGACTTCTTATCCCTTTTGCCACTCTTGCTGATCCTGAATAGCTAGCTTTTAGTTAGTACCTCACCCTCACCCTAACCATCTTTCTATACCACATGCACTTGTATTTTTATTTCACATCTATGCAGATATGTGCAAAAAGGTCGGGGAGAAAAGGACTGACGCAGCTTCTGATTCACTCTCGCTGAAGAAGATGTCAGGAGAAAGCTAGAAAAGTTCACGAGCACATGCTCGCTATACTCGCTGATTTAGAGCACCTGCTCAGCGATGTCCAGGAAAGAAACAAGTCTAAACAACCTGCTGGGATATGGAGACGAAAAAGGATCATTTTAGCCAAAGGACACATGCACAAGTAAAGCCCCCTATCCATAAGGTAACTCTTTCAAAAAAAAAAAAAAAAAAAAAAAAAAAAAAAATAAAAGAGAAAAACCGAGCTAGTAGCTCAAGGATATGGGGTGGCGAGTTAGTAACTCAAAATGTGTGTCCCGAAGCATGAGTAAATCGCAAGAAAGCAAGGAAAGGAAAAGAGGAATGAAGATAAAATCGATTTAAGGAGGAGAGTGAATTAGAGGTTGTGGACATCAATGAGTCCATTCTCCCTTGCCATTTTGTGTGATATCCTGCACTCTCTTGAAACAAGGTAACCCTAAACACGCTTAAGCTCCACCACCAATTATAAGCCTGATTTTTACCGAGCCTCGTTTTACTTAGCTAGTGTCTTTAGCAAGAAGCACACGCCACCTCTAATTGAATGTAGAGAGTCTATTGTCTTGAACTTAGATTTTTCTGGGATTTTAAGCCATATGGTTTGAGGTTGGTGAACTTTGTTGTTGAGGTTTTCGGTAAGGCAATGTATCTCTTGTTCTAAGGTATGTGGTCTGATGAAATTGGTTTACTCTTGGTTTCTGAGATTTTGTGAGTCTCCACCGATTTCTCTAAGTCTTGATTTTAGTTTTGTTTGAGGACAAACAAAGATCTAAGTCTGGGGGAATTGATATGTTGGGATTTTTACCCTTTCTAACCCTTTTATCTAATTGTTTTCTAGAGTTTTTGAGTGTGTATTAGGAGTTTTAGGTAGCTTTGGAGCTGAAATTGGAGTTTGGAGCATTTGGAACCTTTGGAACAGAAAAGAATCAAATTTGAAGAAAAGAAGTAAAATCTTATGAAGAATCACCAACTCCAATCGATGAGCACATGCTCGCAGATTTCGGCCACCAAGTGAGCACCTGCTCGCCGCGGAAGTAAACAAAAAAAGAAGGGTTTTTACCCTAATGATTGCCGCCGACTTTTTAGAAGCCCAGCCTCCTTCCAGCCGCCTATCTCCTCTAATATAAATACTCTCATTAGTTTTAGGTTTTATTATCTTATCTTTTACCTTTTCATCTACCTTTAGCTTTTGGAATTATTTTGTAAGGGAGAAGATCTCAAGCTACAATTTGGAGAAGATTTCTGAACCCTAGTACTCCTTATTTTTAATATCGATTTCATGTTTTCTTCTATATCATCTGTTTTATTTCTTTCATCTTTGATTATGTTTGAGTAGATTTATTAGTTAGGTTAAGGTTTTCAAAGGAATTCATGAGCTAGGGTTGAACACAAATAGGTTATCAAAATCGGTGGTCTTCATCTAGGGAGTTCGTATTGCTTGAATCGATTTGGCCAATCTGTTCATGATCTTAGGTTATTCTAGACAGCGAGAGTTGCTAGGTTGCTAGAAGAGATCTAGATGAGCAATTTATTCATTACCTGCGAGAGTAGATGTATTGGAGAATTGTGAACAAATCAAACTTGATCATTAATGCTTATCTGCGATTCTGATACCAACGAGAGTTAGGATTTTTAGGTTGATAGATAAAGTTATTAGTACCACGAGAGTGGATTAATATTATCCTTGTGTTTTGAGTTCTAGACTTGTTCTTAATAAAAGCCTGAATAGTTGTTTGACCTTGCTCTGAATTTCCCGCGAATTGCCTTGACCTAACACTTGCTTTAATATTGTTAGAACCGATTTATTTACATATCTTGCTAGTCACGATTTCAACAAACCAATCATTGTATCTCTTAGCTCTTGATTTTGGCTTATTAATCCATAGTGTGAACTTGGTCTTCGTGGGATCGACCCCTAAGTACTACTCTGATTTGCTGTGCACTTGCAGTAGGAAATAGGGTTTAAAACTCGTACATCAACTCTGCTCTTCTCTGCAATCCTACAGGTAACATAACAGTTTCTTGATCAAATACACAATATCAAAAGATTCAGCTTTTGAAAGATTCTTCTACTCTTTGTTTCCTTTATCTTATACGGTATAAGTTATACCTGTAATAAAGTTCACCAACTGTGGCACCAGCTTGAACCCAAGCACTGTAGTCTGTAATGTTAACGCTGATCTGTCTCAGATTTGACAGATCCATCAATATAAACGGTTGTTCGATCTCTGAGACATAAGACAGACCCTCGTAGTCGTGACCGCCGCTTCTGACACGGAGATGAATACCGAGTTTCTTGGAACATATGATGGAAGCTTGGACGTGAGACTCGTCAACCGGGTTGAATATGAATCTCGGTTTAGGCTTTGATTTTTTCAAGAACCGGAGATTCTGAGCCGTAGATTCAAGAACTTCGTTAAACATAAGAGACATTTTTCGCAGGGGCAAAGAAAGTTTGCTCGAGTGGGAATTCGACATTTGTGTTTCTGTGGAGACAATTGATGAAGTCATCTTGTACAGAGGTTGAAGAAGTTGGCGCTATGGTGTAGAATGAAAAAAATAGGGCTAAAAAAGATATGTAAGAAATTATAGAGAGAATAGGGTTTGAAAGTCCCATCTCTGCAGCCATTAAGAATATGCAAGACAGTATTAGGATGTGTATTGGTGTATATAAGTATATTGGTTTTTCTTTTTGTCAACCAAATATATCTGTACGAGTATCTGATAAAACAAGATCCATTAATAAGGTGATGGCAGTAGCAACGTGCTTAAAGAATGGTGTGATTATTATACGATTAGGCAGTTATATATTCACAATTATTTTATCTCATTATGTGACAGGCTGATAACCATTTTTTATCGACCTCACAACCAATTTTCACATGTCTTGAAAACGTTGACTCGTTGATTTTGTTTTAGGTGTGTGGTAATATTTTTTTTTGAAATTTTAGATACACGCCTTATAGTTAACCAAATAGTTAATTAATATTTCTACTTAATTATTTCTACACAGAGATGGTCGAGGTTCTATTCATAAAAATGCATTTTCTTATAAATTAGTGAAGGCAAATTTATAAAAAAGTTCCAGCATGATGCAAGTAAAGCTCTTGAACATGATATGATGCACGTAAATTCTAACTATTATAGAATGTGGTAGAACAGAGTGTAATGCAGGTAAATTCCATATATTATAAATTAAGTTTAGTAGTAATGTATAATTATCCTTTGAAAATTTGTGCTTGTAACTGTTATATTACCTGTTTATTCGCCCAGGTCTGCCCAGAGCAATTGGAGCTAAAACAATTTTCTTTTTTTTTTTTTTTTTTTTACTTTTTTAAGGTCTGTAATCATAAGACAGTAGATTAAGATTTAGAACGAGAATGTAAACACGCCTTAGACTACGATGGTAGCGTACTAATAAAATCCTCCACGCTAGTTCTTCGAGTTTATGCTTACAACTTATTTGATTGATACAAATACAATTGTCCTTATCATGAGCTTAGCTTCAAACGGGCAGAGTTGGGATGCTCTGTTCATGTCTGAAGAAGTTATCTGGATCAGCCTTTGATTTAATCCTTACCAATCTATTAAAATTGTCTTTGAAGTACTTTGCTCCCCAGACTTGAGCTTGTTTGAAGCTTTTCTTTGCGTTTTTCTTGTTCTTCCCCAGGTCAAGATCACGGTAGTTCACGTAGGCTTGTCGTGGATTACTTGAGACATAAGGCATCATGTAACTGTACATATCTCTGATCCAGTTGATGTGCCTGCTCGGTCTCTTGTCGCTGTTTGGCCAAACCGTTATGTACTGAATCTTGAAGATAACTCCTTTCCTATGCGGAAATGGGATTTGGGACTCAGGGATTTTAGCCATCATTCCTCCGTAAGGGTTCCATATCATTGCCGGCGCGTCATCTTCGAGCAACTTCTTGAACATCCCTATCAGTCCGGATTCGGGAATTGGAGTCTTCACGAAATCCGATTTGGCTTTGAGGTTGAGTTTTGTAAAAGGCGACTTCCCTTGGAGCAAAACGTTAGTAGGAGTGCCGCTCGGGAATCCAGAAATGTACACAATGGATTCGATCCAGCTCATTTCGACACAATCGTTCAATGTTAGCCCTAGCTCCGGGAAACCTCTCTTCATAACCTTCATCAACGTGCCTTTGTCGCCAAGAAACAGAGCATTGTACGACGTCGTGACAGTCTTATTGCCACCGTTCCCAGCAACGTTGAAGATCACTCTGATGAATAACTCTTCAACAAGCTTGTCAGCGACCACTTGCCACTTAGAAATAATCTTATTGCCGGCGTCTTGTTGTAACGTTTTGGTGGTGGTGAATACGGTGACAGTCTCAGGAACAGGAACGAGCTTCACCTTCCATGCTAAAATTATCCCAAAACTCGCTCCACCGGCTCCTCTAATCGCCCAAAACATATCCTCACCCATTGCGTCTCTGTAAAGTAATCTACCATTGGCATCAACGATCATTGCGTCTAACACATTATCTCCACCAAGACCGTACTTCCTCATCATAGAGCCGTATGCACCGCCTGTTATGTGCCCACCTATGCCTAAGCTCGAGCACAAACCCGCCGGAAACCCATGGACTCTGCTCTTCTCTGCAATCCTACAGGTAACAGAACAGTTTCTTGATCAAATATACAGTCAAAAGATTAAATTTTTGTGTTACTCTTTGTTATGTACCTATAGTAAAGTTCCCCAACTGTAGCACCAGCTTGAGCCCAAGCACTGTTGTCTTCAATACTAACGTTGATCTGTCTCAGCTTTGATAGATCCATCAATATAAACGGTTTTTCGATCTCTGAGACATAAGACAGACCCTCGTAATCGTGACCGCCGCTTCTGAAACGAAGATGAATTTCGAGTTTCTTGGAACAGATGACGGAAGCTTGGACGTGAGACTCGTGGAGGGGTTTGAATATGAATTCCGGTTTAGGCATGGATTTACTCAAGAACCGAAGATTCTGGGCCGTCGATTCAAGGACTTCGTTGAACGTGGATATGTTTTTCACAGGAAAAAAGAACGTTTCTTCGAGTGGGAAAGAAACATTTGTGTTTCCGTGGAGACAGGTGATGAATTGATCTTGCAGTGAAGCTGAAGAACTTGGTGTTACAGGGCTGAATGAAAAATATAGGGGCAAAATGAGAAGAAATGAAAATACAGGGAATGGTTTTGAAATTCCCATTTTCCCGTCAAGAAGTCTCCTTCTGTTCTTCTGCTGTACTGCTTCCTTTGATCCCAACCACCTCCGCAAGTCTGCAGAGTTCAGTGTGTTAATTAAAAAAAAAAAAATCAAAAATCCAAACTTTTATTCATTCTCTATATCAAAGTTTCCGCACAATAATTCTTATCTATGAAGATTATCACCCAAAGAGCTAATTAACATTCAACATAATTCATAATCTCTTACTGCTATGGTAAAGGGTGTATAGCATTATGATGATACCAATCACAAAACGATAAGAACCAGTGGTACCAAAAAGGGAATATTCCCAATATATTTGTGCATATACGACTATGTTTAACACTTCCTCAAAAACAAAAACAAAATTCGTTATCGCTCCACTTTTATTCTCGTACTACTAAGAAACTCTTACCA
This sequence comes from Isatis tinctoria, assembly GCA_010577795.1. NCBI lineage: Eukaryota > Viridiplantae > Streptophyta > Magnoliopsida > Brassicales > Brassicaceae > Isatis > Isatis tinctoria. Next base: position 14,531,805 of record CM021250.1, on the reverse strand, counting down.
TTTTATATCACCAACTAGATCCAATTGAACCATGCCGGAAAAAAAATCATTATGATACGTTAAATTCAATGATACTAGAAAAACTCAAAGAGACAAAACAAAGTGACTTACATAGTGGTGCAATGTTTCACGGTGGAGATGAGACTGACGAGCAATTTGAAGTATTTGGATCAATAATTTTGTAAATATATAGAGAAAGACTGAACAAGTCGCTGATATTTTTAGGTCAAGGACGACGAGGGAGACAATTCAACTTTTCTACAAAATCATTGGAGTGTCACAGCCATTTCTTTTTTTTGTTTCATGTGCCAGCAACGTTTCGACGACTGTTTGACTTTAACTGCACGTTATGTTTTTGATTCCTTTTGTTTTTTTCCTTTTTGATTCAATTGTTTAGAAAATGAAGACAAGAAATACAATTTGCTTTTGAGCTGTGGTTGGTCGAAATTCCATATACCGACGACGACGAGGTCTAGTTTTGTTTGAGTTGGGCTAGATCGAGATTTTTCAATGAGATGTAGAAAAATTTAGGTTCTTTAATTGGTCCATAAATAATCAAAATCCGTCGGTTCATACCAACCAAGTTCGTCAATTTGTGGTTTTGTCGACTTTTGTTTGTGACCTAGGTCTGGGCATTCGGGTTTTCAGATCAAGTTCAGATCTGTTCTATTTTGGTTGGGTTTTTCGGCTAGAAAAGTTTAGAATCTATCGGGTATTGTAGAATTTCAGTTCGGTTTCGAGTCGGTTCTTTTCGAATTCAGATCGGTTTGGATATAAAAATTTAGAACACTCAAAGCAAAGAATTATGAAGAAAAAAAGAAAATGTTTAGTTTTGTTAGTGTGTTTTGGTTTTGGATCTCGAATACCCAATCGGTTTTCGGGGTCGAGTCGGATTCGGTTTGGTTTTATTCGGATTCGGGTCTTTTGAGTAAAGGAGTTTAAGACCCGTACAAATATTTTATCGATTCCGGATTCGATTCGGTTCCTCATTTTTTTTGTCGGTTTCGGTTCAACTTTTCGAATCCGGGTATTTTACCCAGGACTATGCAGGCCTTATTGCACGTTAAGTTTTGTTTCTTTGCAATTCAAATTATTTTTGTTCTTGTGTGAGTTTTATAGGATTCAATTACTGTATTCTCAAAATGAACGAAAGAAACATGCATGAATTTCTTAGGTCATTGCCAACGGGAAGTTCTAATGACATATTTATGGATTCTAGACCCCAAAAAGTTAACGAAAAAGAATTAAAACCATCAGAACCCGTTTTTACGCTAGAAGTTTTAGAACTCATTAGAACCCTTACGTGCCTAAATCATATTGGTCAAATATTTGAAGCAAAAAAACAATAAAATTATTTTTCCTCTCTTTCTCTCTCATTTCGGGGATCTGCAAATTTGTTCCTTGGTAACTCTTCTTTTATCTCACGCAATCCCAAGACATGGCTTGTCTGGATGGGAATGAAAATTCCCTCTATCTTTTCTTCTTTTCTTTTTGGACTGAGATCTTGTCTTTAGCTTCTATGATGTTTCAATTAGAATGACTCAGTTTTGGATTACTGTTGCGTTTTCTTATCTCCGTTTCTGAAGGCAATGGTTTATAAATTCCCAATTTAAAGTCTGGTTTTAACTGAAATGCTTTACAACTTGGTGTGAATGTCTGGAAACTTTTGTTTTTTTGATGATTAGAATCTGTGATTGCAATGATGTTCTGTGCTGTTGCAAGTTGAGAACTTTTGATCTGTGTAGATTGTGCTTGTTCCTTGATTATGGTATTTTGCATATTGATGGTAAAGAAATGGAAATTTTGCTCTCTTTGATTCAATTTCTAGAATGGTTTTTGTTTACTGCGCAATTTATAATGCACTACAAAAGACGCGGTCGTTAACGTCACTTATAGAATGGTTAACGTCGGTTATTCAATGACGTTAATTTACGTCGGTTTTTAAACCGACTTCTTCGGGTCCGATGCTAATATTATTAACTTCGGTCATTTAACCGACGTTACCAAACGTCATATATTTACGTTGGTGATATGCTCAAATTTACCCTAGAGCTACTCTCTCAAATTAAGAGATCAATTGTAGTACTTAGGGATCAAATTCCACAGAGACTAAGATTCGCACAATATATTATAGTATTCGAATTAAGCTAAACGAGAATGATTGTAAATTAAAAACAACAAGACAATTAAATTCGGTTTTAAGATCATATGGAAAAAGCGTCAGGCTCAGGGTATTCTCAGGAAATCAGGAATGCAAGCTAATCAGTCAATCAGGATTCTGCTATGTTCTAGAACTCGAAACACAATATTCAAATCAATCAACTCTCGTTGCAGAGATTTCTATGTCTAGATCCTAGAATTCCAAATCTCTTTGCAAATTCAAAGGCTCAGACATGCATTAAATTCAAGTTCGATATGTTCACAAAATCCCTAAACCAAATCTCTTTGCGAATAGTTATTTTGCTCATCTAAGGTTCTTTCTAGCTAATTAACCAACTTTCGTTGCGAGAATCAACCTATGATCAATAATCTAACTCGTCAGTTCAGATCAAGCATTAATCACAACCTAGATGAAGAACTAGTGTTCCAAAATCCTTAACTAACAAATCAACTTAGCAATCCATGAAATCCCTAATGAGAAACCCTAAACCTAACTAGCAAACTACTCAGACATGGAGATTGAAACAATAAACATGTTTGAATAAGATTGCATAAAAGAAATAAGAATAGAGATTAAAGGAGTTCTGAATCTTCTCTGAAGGAGTCTGAATTCTTCTCTCCAAAACTCTAGCTTAGAATAATAGAATAAAGATTGGTCTAAACAATGACCTTAAAAACCCATAAAAATAGTCTAAAAATATGGAAAACACGTTTGGTACTTAATTGTAAATATTAGGAGCTTCAGAGATCTGTTTGCAACTCTGCAAAGCTTGGAAAACTCGTATTGAAATTGCCGTCAGGAATTGGTGTCGACCGACACCATGGATGGTGTCGATCGACACCATCTCTAAAATTTGCCTCCGAGTTGAAATCTTCAGCACAGCTTCCTAATTAACTCTAGAATGATCCATAGTCTCCAAATAAGCTCCAAACATACCTAAACCTGCAAATGACTCTAAAAGACTCCAAAAACACTAAAAAGACTCTATATATACAACTTATATCATGGCTAGAAACACTAAAAACCATGATATATCAACTCCCCCAGACTTAGCTTTTGCTTGCCCTCAAGCAAAACAGAAGACTAGACCTGTGAAAGAGGTTTGAAAACATAGGAACTCACTTATCCTTTAGAAATACTTAATTAACCAACACCAGAGTAAAGCCATGTCAAACAGTACCAACTTAAGTTATAACCTCTAGTAATTTTCCGCAGACTTACTAACCTTCCAGATTCCAAACCACAACCCATAAGAGTAATCTAAAATCCCCATTGCTGACCTTATTAAGTTTTAAGTGCAGTCTCATCGAGGGAATATCGATCTAAGGACACATGGACTCTTACTTACCCAAGTACTGATTTATTGAACAGTCTACTTCTAGTTTCCTTTCTCCCTCTTTTCTCGCTTCCAATCAGTCGATTTTTCCCTACTAGAGTATCATTTTATTTTTTTTATTGACTAATTGTTCTCTTTCTTTCTCTTTTTCTTTTCTGGAAGTATCGAATGATTCAACTTCTCAAATTAAATCTTTTCAAAGCTATGACTCTTTTTCATTCTTTTTTTTTAGAGACAATGAAGGGAAGAGAGAAGAAAACCATAATCACAGACTAATCCTATCAGACATAAGAAAGGAATCCGATTCAAAGTATACCAAGCCCCAAGATGAGAAAAATTAAGTTCATTATATCTAGGCCAGCTCTGGACCATCTAAATACTCAAACAATATGGGGATATTGGTAGATCAATTTACCTTTGGAATTTTCTTTAGGTAGAATATGCTGTCAACGGCTGTAAGAATAGTCACTAAAGTGGTAGCTAAAACAGTTTGTTCCATGAAAAGCTCATAGTTCCCAACTAAATTTTGACTCAATAAAATAATTTTTGACACAACTTGACTCTAAAACAAAACAAAGCAAAATAAATTAGTATTTTCCTCCCCCAGACTTAAGTAACATTGTCCACAGTGTTAGCAAGTCATAGGATTGAAAAGAAACCAAAGTAAAAGCAAATGAACAAGAAAATTTGAAAATATGTACCTGCTCGAGTGGTGTCAGTCGATACTAGTGGTGGGTGTCGATAGACACCATTTTTTTTTTTTTTTTTTTTCTATCACAAGAAAAACAAAACTAAAAATTAGCAAAAAAACAAACGAAATTCAAAGAAAATACTACCTAAAAGTAGGTTGCCTCCCACTAAGCGCTTATTTTCAGTCATTAGCTTGACTATGTTGGAGTTTAGGCATCTGGTGAATCAGAGAGTGGCAGTGAATGCCTTTGGAAAGAACATCTCAGCATCCAAGGTGGTGTATAAGCAGTAGGTTCATGAGATCGACCAAGGAAGTGAGGAACAACAGTAGGGTGGGACTTTTGTGTGGGTGGTGCACTTCTTTTTCCTGCAAAATTATCAAAAGAAATACCAAGCTCTCTACGAGAATCTATAAGTGTGAAAGAGATGGAAGTGTATGATTGATGATATCAGGTGGTTTAGAATTAGGAACATGAAGTGCATACCTTTGCTTTCTCCTAGGTGTCTGGAGTGTGAGATGTGGAGTTTTCTGTTTAGCAACAGTTGATGGACTTGCAGCACTAGAAACCTCATGAAAACTGTGTTCTTTTGTTGTTTCTGGGTTGGTTTGTGGAGGGTGTCGACCGACACCAAAAGTGGTGTCGACCGACACCATACCTGAAGCTCGGATTTCCGCAATTTTTCTGTAATTTAGCTCTGCAATCCTTGTTTCCATCACAAAAATATCATCCTCCATCAAATTATCTTTCACGGGATCCTTATCTTCGAGCCTAGTCATGAATAGATGATCTCCACTCCAATCCTCAAACCCAGCAGTTTTCTTAGAAATCTCAACACATTCCTTTCGAACAACCAGCTTGTTCACTTGCTCAGTAACCTCCAGCTCCTTGACATACCCAGCAGTAATGTCATCTGGCTCCTCATCCATGGCAACCTCTACAGAAAAGGTTTGACCATCAATGGTAGGTTTTCTCCTCAACTTCTCCATGTCAAAGTTCATGACCTTATCTCCCAAATCAAGCTCTATCTGCCCTTCTCTGACATCAATAATAGCACCTGCTGTAGCTAAGAATGATCTTCCCAGAAGAAGAGGATCCTGAGGTTCTTCACCATATTCCAAAACCACAAAGTCTATGGGGATAGTGCATCCTGCAATCTGAAGTGGAACATACTCTAAAACACCTTCTGGAATCCTCTTGGAACGATCAGCAAGGACAAGATGAATCCTTGTAGGCTTGAAGTCAGCCAACCCAAGTCTCACAGCAACAGAATATGGCATTAGGTTAATGCTTGAGCCAATGTCACAGAGAGAGTGTGGAAATCTTCCTGTTGAGATAGTGCAGTCGAGCACAAAACTCCCAAGGTCAGGTAACTTCTTTGGAATCCTACTCTGAATCATAGCACTGACCTGTTCAGACACTCTCACCTTCCTCTCTTTCCTTGATACTGTCTTTTGCAAGAGGATTGCACTAATGTCCTTTGTGAGCAACGCTGCTTCCTCAGGACTTATACCATTCACAACCATACTCTTAACATACCTCTTAATTGGAGATGAAAGCTTGACTGCATCAACCAATGGTATCTCAATCAGCACATTGTCCATTATTGCCCTGCATCTGGCCTCTTCCACCTCTTGTTTAGACAGTTTCGGTTTCGGGTAAGGTATCTTAGGTTTGTAGACCCTCTCTTCAATGGGTGATGGGGTTTTGGGATGATCAGCACGCTCTTCTGACGGCAATTGGAAAATACAGGTCTGATGTCGATCGACACCCCCATATGGTGTCGATCGACACTCAAAACTTGTGTCGACTGCGATCGACAAAGGTCCGTCATGACTCGAAAAAGCACGATTTTTCACTGGTGTCGACCGACACCCCTCAATAGTGTCGACCGATACCACTTTGGTGTCGATCGAGTCGGTCGACAAACGTTCATCGGGAGTCGAAATTTCGAGATTTTTGGTTGGTGTCGATCGACACCCCCATCTGGTGTCGATTGACACCAAGTCTGTGGCTCCAAAATCTGCATCAAACTCTGCAGTACCCACAAATTTTTCTTCTTCTCTCACCATGATGGCATTGACATGATGTCTTGGGTTTGAATCAGTCTTTCCAGGAAGAAATCCTTCTTGCCTTTTTATGGAATCAGCAGTTTGAGCAACCTGAATATCCAACTTCTTGACATGGGTGCTTAAAGCTTCAAATTTCCCATTCAGGTCTGTGTACATGGAATCCAACTTTCCATTGAAGTCAACTGCCAACTTTGTCTGACCAGCAAGAATCTGCTCCAACATGCTCTCCATCCTGCTCTCTGAAGTTGGTAGAGGAACTGGTTGGTAGGAAGAAGAGCCATAATTCCTTGTGAAGTTGCTGTTCTGAAAAGGTCTCTGGTAAGTAGAACCATAACCCTGTTGATTCTCAAATCTATGTCCCTGAAACCCAGCTCCATTGATGAAATTTACATCATTTTCCTCTGATTCAAAGGTTTCAACTTCTGCAGCAAACTGAACTTGCTTCTTACCCACAAGAAGACTGTGGACAGAATCTAATTTGGCTTTCACCTCAGCAATCTGACCTTCATTTATGTTTCCAGCTGCTTTCTTCCTCTCAAAATCTGCATTCTTGGTACTATTGCTGGACACCAAGTTCTCAATAAGCTTCTTGGCTTCTGCTGGACTCCTAGTGTTGAAGTTTCCTTCACTTGCAGCATCCAAAGCCATCTGATACCTCCAGTCAATTCCTCTGAAATAGATGCCCAACAGCTGAACATCACTAAATCCATGATGGGGACAGTCTCTCTGATATGATCTGAACCTCAACCAAGCAGCCTTAAAAGCTTCAATAGTTCCTTGAGAAAATGTAGAGATCTTTGTTCTCAGCTCTTCAGACCTTGCATCATCAAAGAAGTTGTTGAGGAAGGCATTCTTGGTATCAAACCAAGTGGTTAGAGAACCTGGACTCTCATTCTTGTGCCAATAAGCTGCATCCCCAGCAAGAGAATATGGGAAGAGCTTGCACAACAGATAATCCTCTGAGACTCCATAAGGCTTGATGCTTGTCACCAAGTCTTCAAACTTCTCAATATGGTCCATGGGGTGCTCATGAGGAAGACCATGGAAAGGGTGCTGACCTACAAGAGTGAAATATACTGGCTTCAGCTCAAAGTCGTTCCTTTGGAAAGGAGGAGGATGAATCGCAGACCTGTTCTCATAGAATAGATCAGGCCTGTTAAAATCAACAAGAGTCCTCCCTCTAGCAGCGTTCGCATCATCTTGTACAATGATTTCTTGGATGACATTTTCCTGGTCATCAATCTGGTTGCCGTTCTCATTGTAGGCTTGACCATGTTGGTCTCGTAAGACTCCAGTAGCATCAGGTCGAATGATAACTCTCCGATTCATTGCTACTGATCTCTTTGCCTTAAGGTTCGTTCGTTCCAACTCTAACAACTCCTGATTCGTAAGATTCAAAAGCTGAGCCCTTTTGTTGCTTCGGGTATTGCGAGAATGCATACACCTGAAGCACTAGAAAAGAGATAGAACAGATGTAAGTAAACAAGAAATAAAATGTTTAGACTAAATTTTATTCCTAATCTAATGGCGAATTCAATGAGTCCCCGGCAACGACGCCAAAAATTTGATATGCTCAAATTTACCCTAGAGCTACTCTCTCAAATTAAGAGATCAATTGTAGTACTTAGGGATCGAATTCCACAGAGACTCAAGATTCGCACAATATATTATAGTATTCGAATTAAGCTAAACGAGAATGATTGTAAATTAAAAACAACAAGGCAATTAAATTTGGTTTTAAGATCAGATGGGAAAAGCGTCAGGCTCAGGGTATTCTCAGGAAATCAGGAATGCAAGCTAATCAGTCAATCAGGATTCTGCTATGTTCTAGAACTCGAAACACAATATTCAAATCAATCAACTCTCGTTGCAGAGATTTCTATGTCTAGATCCTAGAATTCCAAATCTCTTTGCAAATTCAAAGGCTCAGACATGCATTAAATTCAAGTTCGATATGTTCACAAAATCCCTAAACCAAATCTCTTTGCGAATAGTTATTTTGCTCATCTAAGGTTCTTTCTAGCTAATTAACCAACTTTCGTTGCGAGAATCAACCTATGATCAATAATCTAACTCGTCAGTTCAGATCAAGCATTAATCACAACCTAGATGAAGAACTAGTGTTCCAAAATCCTTAACTAACAAATCAACTTAGCAATCCATGAAATCCCTAATGAGAAACCCTAAACCTAACTAGCAAACTACTCAGACATGGAGATTGAAACAATAAACATGTTTGAATAAGATTGCATAAAAGAAATAAGAATAGAGATTAAAGGAGTTCTGAATTTTCTCTGAAGGAGTCTGAATTCTTCTCTCCAAAACTCTAGCTTAGAATAATAGAATAAAGATTGGTCTAAACAATGACCTTAAAAACCCATAAAAATAGTCTAAAAATATGGAAAACACGTTTGACACTTAATTGTAAATATTAGGAGCTTCAGAGATCTGTTTGCAACTCTGCAAAGCTTGGAAAACTCGTATTGAAATTGCCGTCAGGAATTGGTGTCGGGTGGTGTCGATCGACACCATCTCTAAAATTTGCCTCCGAGTTGAAATCTTCAGCACAGCTTCCTAATTAACTCTAGAATGATCCATAGTCTCCAAATAAGTTCCAAACATACCTAAACCTGCAAATGACTTTAAAAGACTCCAAAAACACTAAAAAGACTCTATATATACAACTTATATCATGGCTAAAAACACTAAAAACCATGATATAGCAGTTGGTTGTTAGCGTCACTCATTAAACCGACATAACAAAACCTGTTTATATGTTTTGGTAATTGATACAAATCTAATACTTATAAAACAGAAGTAAGTCTCATGTTCCTTTGCTCGACACGTGTCCCTTCCATATTTATTTTCAATTTTTGGTTTAAAATTTAATTAAAAAATTGAAACTTTACTTAAAAAAAACTGATCTCTTTTTGGAAAAAAAAAAAACCACGCTTACCTCCACGATCTTCACAACCTCGAAAAACCACCTCCCTCTCTCCCTTCAAATCCGAAACAGATCATTCATACCTACCTCTTTCTCTCCCTGATATTTCTTCCACGCTGGTTTCATTCTCATGAAATTCTGAGAATTATCACCAAACTTCTCCGCTTAGATTCTCTCTGCCAAAAAGAAAAAAAAAAATCAAAATCGGCGAAGAAAGCATAGATTCTGTATATTCGCAAAATCTCCGCTTAGATTCTCTCTTCCATCTCTTCTTCTCCTGGAAAGTCCTCTCTCTCTCTCTCTTTGTCTCTGTTATTTCAAAATATCTCTCAATTCATCTGCTTCTACACTCTCATGGCAGATTTGTTCATGTTTTGGTATTTTAAATTTCTGATTTGCTACATCAGAATAACCCAATTTTCTTTTTTTATACTTCTCAAAAATTGTTTTGCATTTTTTACTTTTTCGAGATGCAAATTTTTTTGTTTTGAATTGTTTTTTGGGTTGTTTAATTTACCGATGCAGATTCTGTATATTCTTTGTGGAGTAAAAGCAAGACAATCAGTATGATATCTGTGGAGCACGCAGTGATGAGAAAGTATTGAATTGCCATTTTAACATCCCTGCCGTCAAGGTGAGTTGCGTTTGCTGATTTTAAATATATTTTTTTTTGCAAAGAGCAAATGCTAATTTTTGTTTGTACAGTAATAAATGATGTGTTTGGTTTATTAATGCGAATTTACTGTTCAAGAGGTTGTGACTATCCGATGCTTTCGGAGCAGGGATGTACGAATTTTGCAAGGATGTGAAGTTCGGTAGCTCGAATAGCAAGGCTTTAGATTTTATTGGAGCTGGTGCAAAGAACTTTAAAGGTAGGCTTTTATTGTGTGAGCTTGCGTTTGTTTTCCTCATCTTATCTTGAAAATAACTTTGATGCTCTCTTCTGTATATCAGAGTGGTTTGCTTTTATCGCAAAAAGCTGGTGTGAATCTGCCAGGATCACCGTATGGGATCACGTTCTCTCCGTTACCACCAGCTTCTTCTGGGATGAAGCCTATGAATGTGTCTACTTATTCATGTAGTGATGACACTCTGGGATGTTCTTGTGGTGATTGTCCTTCTGCATCTGCTTGCTCCAGTACAGCAGCACCTCCTACTCAGAAAAGACGTTCTTGCTCAATCAAGATTGGATCACTTGAGGTGAATATGGATATTGGGTTTTTTTTTAACTAATGCTTATGATAACAATGGTCTTGCTTAACATTTCCCCTGCTTGATTTTAATCGTTCAGGCCAAATGTGTTGATTTCGTGCTAGCCATTTTATATATTGTCTTGGTCTCACTGTTTCTTGGAGGCGGTTTGCTTCACCGAGTAAAGGGTAAGAAAAAGAGCTCACCATCGTCAGAAGCTAGAGGAGAACGAAATTCTGTTAGCCTGCAATAACCAGACACTATACATGCGCAGGTACTTTGTCTTTACTCTTTGCAGCACTATAACATTTGAAGTTTTGAGTTGCTCATTGCTTTAGTTGTGTTCTTTCAGATGCTACAAAAGAACACGAAATTATCTTCCAGGAGATAATATTTGTCGTGTTTAGAGCCAGAGGAAGAAGCTGTGGAGTAAGTGGAGATATTACGGTGAATAATATTTAACATAAAAATTCTCCGCTAGAATTATGGCCCCACTGATATGCAGGGGCACATTTTCTTCCTCTGCCTCTAAGTAATACATGTGGGAAAACATATCTGTTCAAGATTGCCATTGAAAGTTCCAACTTCCAACATTGTCTTCCATAGTGATACTTACAAAGTAACACAATTAGTTACTCAAAGTGACATCGTCAAAGAATTTTCTGAGACAACTCCTTCATCGGTACTTTTAAAAGGTTTCTTTTTAAAAATTCACAACTTTGTCATCTAACTCTTTTTTCTTTGCTACAATTCTTACTCATTTTTTTTGAGAGCTCAGATTTTGAACCTATCAATAAAGGAATTGTCTTTATGCAGAATATTTAATAATGCGTTTGCTCATTTTTGTTGTTCTTCACACACCCTGCGATTTTGTTTGAAACTGCATCTTTTTTCAATTTCTCATCCATCTTTAACTCTGTTTTTGAACTAAAAACAGAGTACAATTTGTTTTATAGTTTTTTCCTTTTTTAAAATGCTGTACCTTCTTCCACACACCTAAAGCGAGAAGTAATGAGACTTATATAATATTACATTATGTAATAGACAGTCTATTTAAAGATCCAATTCACAAGAGAAATTAGATAAAGAGAATGAGTGAAAGGAGACTCTCAGGCCAAAAATTATAATTTGCTAATTAAATCGTGAATAAGTTTGCATTGCAATACTTATCTTTCGTCCGTAAATTTTGTAAGCACATTTGAATTTTAAGCGATATTATTTTATAATTTCACACTTCAGGAAATATAACGCAACTATTTTATAATTTCACATTATATTATTCATTTTACAATTTAATATAATGTTGTTTTATCTTATATACATATACTTTAGCTACATATACTTTAACCCCGTGCCTTGCACGGGTATCATCCTAGTACAAATACAAACCAGAAATATACAAATAAAAACTGGAAATATTATTCATTTGAAATTCACATATGTTTTTAACATTGCTAATTCAAATTGGATGAGCTTTTAACAAATACAACAAATACTCTGTTTTAAACAATAAAGATATAATGGTGACCAAAAAAAACATAAAGATATAACAAGCTAAACCAATATTCTCTGTCAAAGAAATAAAAGAATGTCACAAAGGTATAAGAACTCCTTCATCTCCAAAGATGAACTCCACAATCTCTATTGTCTGTACTCCATTCCTGAAAAGTTCAGGAAGACGAATGAAAAGTGTAGTTAGTATATTACCAATGCTCAAGAGGCAAGCTATATAATATGAAAAAGCTGTAAAACTAGAGGCAAGCCAAACACGTTCACATACAAATCAGACCTAACCAAAACACAACACATTCACATGTTTAAGCCAAACATATAATGATAATTTGAAAATAACTCAAAAATCACAGAACCAAACTTAATTACCCTGAAGAAAATCAGCCGTAAGGATTCCAAGATCACAAAAGTAAATGTTCAAGTTAGCTTCGGTAAGAGAAGAGACATCCACTAATCTACATGGTAATCGAGAGTGTCTCAATCTCAAACAATGGACATGCGGTTCCACAATCTCTGTTGGCCTGAGGAACCAATCGTTTGACGCGTTGTTACATCTTGAGCAGAGTTGGCTTGAAAAGGGAAACGAATTTGAAAGAATTAACCAAGAGAATCAAGAGCTTAAGGTGCAGGAAGCTTCAGCAGCAAAGAAGATAGAGGAGTTGTCAAAGATGAAAGAGAGTCTACATGAGAAAGAAACCGAGTTGCAGGCTGTAATTAATGATAATGTTGAGCTGAAGGCCAGAGATCACTAGAACTGATCCTTCTCACTACCGACCGGGAGAACAAAAGGTACAAGAAAGTCCAATGGAAGCCATTGATAAACATTTGAAAAATGACACATCGATCCATTGGTCAGCTCACAAAGATGAAGGGGTAAGAAAAGGAGACAAAGAAGAATCCATAGAAGGGGGATTCAAGACGTGGGAAGGCTACCATATAGAAAAGAGAGAAGCTTCTTCAGAGAGAGAGTCAGATCACGACTTTGCTGAAACCAAGATCTAATTAATTGAAATTTATGCTTAACAACAAAAGGCAAGCCATGTTGTTGAAGCTTAAAAAGACACATACACATGAGAAGAAACAAACTAAGACATCTCAAAGATGGTGTAGAATAACACATAGAAATGTGTCTTCTAAAGAACACATAATCACAAAAAAAAACAATAAGCATTTGCATTCACAAAACCAAATTCACATCAAAGCATTCTCATTCACAAAACCACATTTTCATTCACATCAAAGCATTCTCATTCACAAAACCACATTTTCATTCACATCAAAGCATTCTCATTCACAAAACCACATTCACATCAAAGCATTCTCATTCAAAAAACCACATTCGCATTCACATCAAAGCATTCTCATTCAGAAAACCACATTCACATTAAAGAATTCCCATTCACAACAAAGCATTCTTATTTTCCGATTCACAAAACCATATTCTCATTCACATTCCCATTTATTCTCATTCAAAGGGAAACACACCTTGTATAGATTCGTAGAAGAAGATCCTAAGCAGCTTCCTCCTCCACGAGTTACAACTTCGATGTTAACAAATTTAAGCTATTAGAATCAGTAAATAGAGCTTAATCAAACATGTTTCACTCAAAGCAAAGGCAGTGAAATCAAAACTTCCATTAACGTTTCGCTTAAAGCTAAGGCTGTGAAATCGAAATCTACATTAGTGAAATAAGTGGCACTTTAGCCAAATTTTTACAGATTCAAGCTCCATTGAAAAAGAATTTAACTAAACTTGTACAGATTCAAGCTCTGATTGAAGAAGAATTTAACTAAACTTGTACAGATTCAAGCTATTCTAAACTCGTACAGATTCAAGCAATTGAAGAAAAAGAAGAAGAAGATGAAGAAGAAGAGATCACAAACCTTTCTGAAAGCAATCGATTTCCGGAAAAATCGATTTCGAAAATCAATCGATTCCGTTAATGGAGTTTTGATCGGTAATTTTATAATTATTTCTTTTGGTGATCGGTAAACAATAGACTACTCTTGAGTTAGACAATATAGAAAGTTGGAAAAGCCCAAGTCGATAATCAGTTTTGATCAGAGATGGGCTGCATTTTGTCCGCTCATTAAGTTATTGCTTCAAAGTTTATGAAGCTTCCGTGTGACTTATATGTTATCTCTCAAATGCAGGCTTGAAAGCTGCGGAAGCTCCAAAGAAGATAAGTGGAGTTCATAGGACTATTTATTAAAGAAGTGTTTTTATAATTATTCTTATATTTTATAAAATAAATAATAATATTCTTAAATAACATAAAGATATTTGGTAAGTTTGAAGTTAAAATGTCATCACGATTATTGTTAACTAGTTATATGGATATCTTATAAACACATATGTTTCAAACTACTATATCAATCTTATAAATGTTTAGTAACATTTAAAATCGTCCGTTTCCGCCAATTTATCTACCTTGCATGTGCTGCATTTAAACAAGCCAAGTTATATAGTGTTGATCAGTTCTCCTACATATAACTATCTAACTGTACTTGTTGACGGTTAATAACAATCTCGTAAAATAATTTACGCTGCTTTATACAGCTTTTTGTCGACAGAAATTATCCTAAATCTGAAGTTTGTTTCATTAATATTTGTGGAGTCGGACAGTTGCAAATAACTAAACTAATTATATATTATTTGAGAAGTATATTTATATAAATGCTTGAAAAAATATATTTTTGTGATTCATATTACTAAATAATAAATCAAAAGTGTTAGACAACAAATATATTATTAGATAAACTTGACAAAAAATGATCAGTTTAACTAGCATCTGAATCATTCGGTTATAGGCTTGACAAAATTCAATTAGATTTTTTTACTTTGTATCATTATTTAAAATTCAAAAAAAAATATAAGAATTTTTTTCAAAACAAGAAAAAAATGAAAACCAAATTATATATATTAAAATTCTTATGTAGAAAAGCTATAAAAAATCACTCCGCACAAATGTGTGTTAAATCCTAGTCTATTTTAGAAGGGGGTACTGGATATATTATTTGATATTAATAAATTTTATCTAAATATATTAAAAATATAAATTAAAATACTTTTTATCCTTTTATTAAAATAAATTCGGATATATACATGTATATTTAGTAAATACACTCATTTTGAACAGTTATATTAGTTATATAAATTGTTTAATAATTTTGAAAACATAATAATCTATTTCTTCAAATTCTTGTACTACATTCATAATTGCGACACTTAAATTAGTCAAAATCAATATAAATTTGTATTTTAAAATAAATATAAACATATAAATAAAAGTAATTAAACATAAACCAATAGTTTCCTTTTCAATTCGTCCATATTTTTTTCTTCTTTTGAAAGTCTTATTTATAGGTGGATCATCTTATAGTCTCACCCATGAGATAGGTTTTCTCTTCTAATTTGTCCTATCATTCATCATTATTTTGAGCTGAATTGAGTATGGTGAATTCTTTCTATGCCAGTATGGCAGTATCCGTGGCGTTCTTATAGTGATCTTGTATTGTAGTGGATACGCCGTGTCAATCCTTACGTGTGTTTTTCCCTATACCAATTCAGTGAAATTTACGAATGTTGTATACTGCATTACCATAGGATAACTCTTCAGCGGATAATTCTTGATGTTACAAGATTAACAATCTTACGAATGTTGTAATTTACCTACATCACATTCTGTTTTATAAAATTCCACAATTTTGGAATCTTTTGAAATCGCATTTAATAGTTTTGTTAATCAGTTTGATTCGGTATATATTAGTGGCATTTTTTTTTGTCAACATATTACTGGCATTTACTGAGTAAATTTGATTGTTATTAATCAAAGCAATTAATTATTCTTTCTAAATAATTCTTAAGCATGCTGCAAAATTGATTTTTAATTTTACTGTGTATTGGTTTGATTGTATGATTCATTTAAAGTGAATCCAGATTCATTGTTTGCCTTTGATCTGTGTTTCCTAAGTTGGTCATATTCTTTACTTTTTTCTAATTTCATATATTTTTCACAAATTGGTCAAAATTTATATGTTAATATTAGTTATTTGTTCATTAAAAAAATAAAGAGCAATTCTTAAAAATAGCACACTTTGAGTTTTTTGTCACAAAATTAGCACACAAAGGTGAAAATGACGAAGAAAAAGACTATTATATCTTTACTTTTCATTGTTTTATTCTCAATTCCATAACCCTAAACTTTAAAACCCAAAATCTAAACCATAAGTACTGACTTATGAACCCAAATACATTAATTTAATTGTCTTTAAACCATTTAATGAATGTTATTTTTGTCATATTCACTCTGGTGTGCTATTTATGTGACAAAAATATCAAAATTGTGCTATTTGAGGGTATTCCTAAAAAATTACTAACTAAACGGATTTCAATAAAAAATCAAAAGTATATAATTTATATGAATAAGAAATGATAAAGAATATCGAGAAATACCCTCAAATAGCACACTTTGATATTTTTGTAAGAAAAAATAGCACACCAAAAAATGACAATAATAATACATTTTAATCATTTTTAAATGTATTTTTTTGTGAATCATTTTTAAATGTATCACACTAATGAGCTTGAGCTCACAAATCATTTATTAGGGTTTAGATTTTCGGATTTAAGGTTTAGAGTTACATAATTGAGAAAAAAACGAATGTAAAACAAATGTATACATTATTTTTCCTCTACAATGAATGCTATTTTGATCATTTTTATTTAGTTGTGCTATTTTTTTGACAAAAACATAAAAGTGTGCTATTTTGAAAATTGTCCAAAAATATCGATATAATTAACATAACTTTTAATATACGTGTATGTTTATTTTGAAATATTATGTTTTACTTTTTATTGAATATTTGATTAACTATATATTTGTTTTAAAATGTATTATCAGGCTATCAGCAATGGCGTGTTCCGAGAAATATTAGGGTAAGTCTGCAAAATTTAAAACTTAAAAGAGAAAAGAGTAAAAAAACATCCACTATTATCCTTAAAAGAAATAAAGTCACGTGTCACCGGCTGTCTTATAAAGAATAAAGTGAAATCACCACCGTGCAAAAACCTTGCGGTGCTTTATAAAAGCGCAACGTGAATCACCGCACCGGGAACAAAGTGAATCACCGCACCGGGCACAACGTGAATCACCGCACAGGGGACAACGTGAATCTCGTAGTCCACTGTTTAGAAATTTTTGTCGTTAGGTCCGTGGATTCGAAGTTACAATGTTACTATCTCGGAGATAGCATCTCCGAAAATAATATCTGAATCTCTCATGATATACACACCAAAAATGGATCAGAAATTTGCTGGGAGGGTCTGTTTTAAGTTTCTAATCAGCAAATAAAACCACCGTCAGTTTAAATCGGTAGAATGGATAAATCTGTTTGTAAGCCTTTTTTATCCTCACATAATATTTTATACTCAGAAAAGGGGGAAAACCAACTTCAACTTTTTCCTACGGGGATTTTCATATCCAAACTTTCATAATTATATTTTCCTATCCGAACTCTTTTTAAATAAAAAATTCATAACTGAACTGAACTACAATAATTTGGTGAAGTCTAACATTGACTCGGATGATATTTAGTCAAACGTCAAATTTTGATTAATATAGAGTAGATTAGCACGAGTTATGGAGTACGATGTAATTTTAATAGAATAAAACTAAAAAGTGGAATAATATAAAGTTTTGAACCGGCTATATTAAAGTGAAATAGCTAAAAATTGTTATTTAGCTCTGATATTACGGGTTCGAAATCTGGTATTTTATGATTTCTTTTAGCTTTATTCAATTAAAATTACATCATACCCCTTAACTCGTGCTATATCGATTCTATATTAATCAAAATTTGACGTTTAGCTAAATATTATCCGAGTCAATGATGGAATTCACCAAATTCTTTTATTTCAGTTATGAATTTTTAATTTAAAAAGAGTTCGAGTAAGAAAATACCTATTGTGAAAGTTCGGGTATGAAAATCCCTATAGAAAAAAGTTTAGGTTGGTTTTCCCCTTTTTTACGGTGATTAAGTATTCGGTTTGCATGTTGACCAGATTCAAATCGATTCCTCAATTTTGTCGGGTTTAAACATCAACTTCAACTGTCCAACAAAATAATAATTGGGGAGTTCGAATCAAAAGAGAAATTATTAGGAGCCGCTTTTTACGGTTTGTAATTACTTTCTTCACCAAAATCGAGCAAGAACAAAAAAAATTAAAACCCCAGACCTTCTTTTTTTTGCTTGCTTAAGCTCTCTTTTCCGGCGAAGAAGTTGTCCATTCTCCGCGGAGAATCCTATCTTGCACGCCGCTCTGTAACGAAGTTGCCGCACCCGTTTAGGCCCCCCCTCCCCCTCTTTTCCCATAATATAGGTGAGCGCCGTCATTTTCCGACATTTCCCGGCGTATACGCTTGCGTCCCCCACCAGAAAACCCTTGCAATGGTTAAAGGGCAAGTCGATCGCCATCCCCTTAAAATAACGACAGGCACATCAGATCTTGCTACTGGGATGGTCCATCTATTTCCCAGTGAGGGATCGGATTGAGTGACGAGCCTCTCGCCGGCAGACTCAGGTTCGCTTTCATCTATGATACATTTTTAAATTACCTAATTTACAGCGATAAACCAGTTAGGTTGTTCTTTTACTCCCCTTGGGTGGAAAATTTCGGTCATTTGTAACTTCCAAATTCTAACGGGATATATCGGTTCGTCGACCATTGTATAGTTAACTGTCTCACTCTAATTAGGTATGTGCAAAATAAGTTAAATTGATCTCATGTTTGTGACCACTAATAACTCTTTCGTCTTTCGTTTGTAAATTCTGATTTTATGGAGCCAAGCCCACGATTCGTTCCCGGATCCCCTACAAGTATTCCGCCTCGGCTTTTTGCCGTAGATTGTTACCCAACATTGGGCCGGCGGTTGAATATCCACTCAAAGGCGTATGTAATTGGTTCGGTAGCAGCCGCCCTTGCCGGCACGGACGACATGGAAACGCTTGTCGCCTCCTAATTCAGTCTTCTGTTCAGGTTGCCCGTCGCGCGGTGTTCAAACTCTGCAAAACTAATCCATGCTCTTCTCGCCCGCTAGCTCGTAGGTTTTTGGATATTGGTTTTTGATTTTTAGATTTTTTTTTTAATTTTTGGTTTTTGATTTTGCTGTAGATTTTAGATGAATAGTGATTTATTTAGTTTTTGGCTTTTGACTATATTTGAAATATTTTTTTTGTTTACACAATTTAAAATGATAAAATAAAAATTTGCTAAAACAAACAGATTATTTCTTATAAAAATAACAAAAATAAAAAAAAATTATTATTAAAAGCCACATATATTTATTTTATAAAACTATTAAAAAGGAAAACAGTAGAAAAAGTATTTAACTTTTTAACAGAGGAAGTAATTAATTCTTTAACTAATAAACATAGTCAACCAAAGATAATAGTTATTGCTTTTATTGTCTTAAAAAAATTGAAAAGTCAATATACTGAAAAAATAAAAGTCAGATCTCGTAACACAACTGAAAAACCCACAAAAGTTGGTTTTTGGATTTTGTTTGTAAATGATGAAAACAAACAAAAACTAGTTTCCCTATAATTTAGGGAATCATTTTTCTGAAAAACTTGAATGGCTAGAAAATCACTTTTTGAAAACAAAAAGCATGTGCACAAAAAAAAACTACAAACATTCAAGCTCTATATCTCTTACCTTTGAAGTGCGATCGTGTCCAATGTTCAAGGGGTATTTTTTTCCATGTAATTCTAACACAGTATATTAGTTTCGTTAAGATGGTCTTATATTCTCTTAAATTGAGAAACCTCAAAGCTTCTCCTGCTTTACTCACCATTTCGTTATGACATTTCTTTTTGAAATTCGATTCAACATTCCTCTTCAGGTGTTCAAGACATGCCCCATGTTGTGCAAGTGGATACAATGCTTATTTCGCCGTATAGATTGAACTACATCTATCTGAAATTGTTGTTACGTCAGAACTGTCTACATTGATGGATAATAGTTTCTCGAAAACCATTCCACGACTCCTCATTTTCACTGTTTATGATACCAAATGCAATAGGGAAAACATGAAAATCTGCATCTTATCCACTAGTTGTTAGAAGACAGCCTTTGTACTTCCCAGACAGGTGTGTACGATCAATAACAACGACCTTAAATAATTTTTTCCATCCGTCAATGCAAGATTTCAGTGCCATGAAAGCGAACTTAAACCTTGTGCTACTTTTTTCATCCACTTCGGTTTCGATTTGTAAGAACTCTCCTCTGTTCCTTAAAACAATTTTAAAACTTTTCTTGCTCTTGAATACTCTCTCCAAGTATATCTCACCATCTTCATTACTCAGATCAATGTCAGTTATATTATATATACTCCCAACAACATCGTTGAACATAGGTTCCACATCCTCGTACCCATAAACTTCGTTGAACTTTACACATTTCATCAACTTTCCACCCCCGTTTTCACGCCTAAATACTTCACCAGGGAGAGTATCAACGAAATCATCATCGTCACATAATCTTTTATGCTTGTTTTCTTTCGCCTTTGGAGGAGTTGCGAATACTATTTTATCTGATGTCGCCTCGAAACCACGTACACTTGTGTTAGAAGCCTGTTCACCTTCACCATCCCCCGAAGCACCATTACCTACATTACCGTTTCCGCCCATGAAGCTTTGCCTTGAACCTTCTGCTCTACCACTTATTAAAGATTCTCCAAACCATCCTCCACCACCTTCACCCGAATTTCCTACTCCATCGGAATTACCACCCTTATCATTTTCGTCCTCATCTCCATTATCCCACCCGTGCGATAAAACATATTCATGCCAATAGTCACAATCGTAATTCTCCTGATCTCCTTCCTCCTCATCTCCTTCTTCATCAGCATCAGACTTCTGAAATTTTCCCTTACCAGCATCAAAACAGCTACCCTTCGCCATGTTCTTGAAGGAATTTGAACAGGTTTTAATCATATTAAAACAGTCCTAACAACAAATCCTAAGCCACGGATCATGTGTCAATTGAATCTATATCATATCTCGAGTATAACTAGAGATTAAGCAGCGGAAGTTGTCAGATATTCGAGATCTATAGCGCCACACGTGCTGCGCCTCTACAGAAGTCCACACGCACACAAACTGGACGACATGGATGTTAGTGCCTTCGCGAACGATTCGCCTTAGGGTTCTCTCTGCGTTTCTGCGGCGGCCAGGAACTTCTGATATATTTCAAGTCGTGCCCTATATCATATATATAGGTGACTTGACAAAACCTAGTTGACCGATGAACCAAACCGACTTGATTTCAATTAAATCAAAAACCGGTTCTCGATCCCGAGTGGTGTCGATCGACACCCTCACAGAAACTTGATATCGACGTATATCTTATATGCATTGATCATGATCATTACTCTAATGATCAAACCCGATTTATATTATCCAGTTTGCTTAGGTGTGTGACCCTATAGGATCATATGATAATGGTAATGAGTTCATAACTCATAAGTTATAAGCGACTTCTAGCAAAACATTATAACCGTCCAATATCATATGATTGTCTTATCTCGACATCACGACTCTACTAGAGTAAATACAAGTATGATTTCAGGACATTCCCTTCAGTCTCCCACTTGTACTGGAATCAACTATTCCCATAATCCCTTTGTCTCTATATCTCGATCGGGCATAAGATAAGAACTCATGTCATCCTTAATCAACCAAACCATGTTTATGGAACTCCAATTTATACTGATAAAAGACAAACGATTGACATTCAATCCGTTTGAGCGCGACCACGCATTTCCAGTATCAAATCTTCGATAGGCCCTGAGATATCTATCTCCCATTATATGGGAGGGACAAATTCCATCTTGTTCCATCCCTGTTCCCTACACACTTCATGATATGCCCAATCAATGCCTTTATAGCCACCAGTTACGGCTAGCGTTTGACAAAGTCAAAGCATACCAATTCATATGTAAGAAAACATGATGAACTCAGGTCTAAGGACTATACTCTATAGTCGTAATGAGAAACTCTTATGATACTCATATAACAATCTTGTAGAGTTCTCATTGGCGGATCATGTCCGATCATGTGTTCTCTAACACATATCTATGTGATTGACTTTAATACTCCTATTAATGACTCCATGAAACTTAGTCATCAGTCACCTCACATACTAGTCTCACGCGGTCATTAATGTCCAACTTTAATAACCTCGACTATGGACACAAATAATTTATGTCATCTATCGCTTATAGAGTTTCATGATCAAATCACTTATTTGATGATTTATAAGAATACCATAAATTACTTTTGGACTATTATTTAATAACACCATTAAATAATTCTGAAACAATTTCATTAAATAAAACATAACCAAATGTATGTTTACATGAACATCAAAACATAAATGTGATAACTCCCACTAAAAACAAGATTACTGCTTAAGAAATCTAATGCCTATAGCAGCTGCATGACTCTCATGCTTCGGTCGTGGGAGTGGCTTGGTCAAAGGGTCAGCGACGTTCTCGTCTGTCGGAACTCTGCTGATCTTGACGTCACCTCTCTCAATGATATCACAAATCAGATGATATCTCTTCTCAATGTGTTTGGATTTCTGGTGTGACCTGGGCTCCATTGTTGTCACAAAACAATGCCACAGGCTCAGAAATGCTAGGAATCACACCGAGCTCAATAATGAACTTCCTAATCCAAACAGCCTCCTTTGCCGCTTCCGAAGCAGCGATGTATTCAGCCTCGGTCATTGAATCCGCCACGGTGCTCTGCTTGGAACTCTTCCAAATAACTGCACCTCCATTTAGACAGAAGACGTAACCAGACTGAGATCGGAAATCGTCTTTATCTGTCTGAAAACGGGCGTCCGTATAACCGCTCACTACAAGCTCATCACTTCCTCCGTACACTAAGAACTTATCCTTAGTATTTCTCAAATACTTCAGGATTGTCTTGACGGCAGTCCAGTGACTCTCACCGGGATCCGACTGGTATCGACTCGTCATGCTTAACGCACAAGCAACATCCGGACGAGTACAAAGCATGGCATACATAATAGATCCTATCGCAGAAGCAAAAGGAATCATACTCATGCGCTCTCGCTCAGCAGGTGTCGTAGGACACTGCTTCTTGCTCAGAGTAATGCCATGGGACATCGGAAGCAAGCCCTTCTTGGAATCATGCATGTTGAACCTGTGTAGAACATTATCGATATAAGTGTCCTGGCATAGTCCAATCAGCCTCTTTGATCTATCTCTATAGATCCTTATTCCAAGAATATAGGCGGCTTCGCCCATGTCTTTCATCGAGAAACAACTTCCTAGCCAGTCCTTTACTGACTGAAGTAGGAATATCATCTCCAATGAGAAGTATGTCGTCTACATACAGTACGAGAAATGCAACTGCGCTCCCACTAGTCTTCTTGTAAACGCAAGGTTCCTCTTCGTTTCTGATGAAGTTAAACTTTTTAACTGCTTCATCAAAACGAAGGTTCCAACTCCGAGATGCTTGCTTCAATCCATAGATGGATTTATGAAGCTTGCATACCTTCCCAGCAGAATTAGGATCAATGAAACGTGGAGGTTGTGTCATGTACACATCCTGTTCCAGAATCCCGTTAAGGAAAGCTGTTTTCACATCCATTTGCTAAATCTCATAATCATGATGAGCGGCTGTTGCTAGGAGAATCTGAATAGATTTAAGCATACCGACTGGGGAATAGGTTTCATCATAGTCAACACCTTGAACTTGTTTGAAACCTTTTGCCACCAACCTAGCTTTGTAAATCTGAACGTTTCCATCCACATCGATCTTCTTCTTGAAGACCCATTTACACTCAATGGCTTTTACACCATCAGGTAAATCACCCAAAGTCCATACTTGGTTTTGTGACATGGAACCCATTTCGGATTCAGCGGCCTTAAGCCACTTTTCGGAGTCAGGGCCCATCATAGCTTCTTCGAAAGTCGCAGGTTCGTCACTGTCAATGATCAAGAGATCATGACAATTAGTCACAAGAAATCCATATCTCTCGGGCTCGTGACGAATCCTTTCGGATCTGCGAACTTCAGGCATCACTGGCTCGGACTCTACAACTCTTTGTAGATCCAGCCGCTGCTCTTCCTCGACAGGTTGAGCAGGCTCCTGTGATTCTCGAATTTCTTCGAGTTATACTTTACTCCCACTGTTATTCTTGGAAAGAAATTCTCTCTCAAGAAAAACACAGTTCTTAGCAACAAATACTTTGTTCTCGGAACGGTTATAAAAGTAGTAAGCCTTGGTTTCCTTAGGATAACCAATGAAGTAGCACTTATCAGATTTGGGTGCAAGCTTATCAGATATCAACCGCTTGACATAAGCTTCACAACCCCAAATTTTAAGAAAAGACAAACTTGGAACTTTTCCAGTCCACATCTCATATGGCGTCTTTTCAACTGACTTTGATGGAACTCTGTTCAGCGTAAACGCAGACGTTTCTAGAGCGTATCCCCAGAAGGATAATGGAAGATCTACTTGACTCATCATCGATCGGACCATATTTAATAAAGTCCGATTCCTCCTCCCAGACACACCGTTCCGCTGAGGTGTTCCAGGAGGAGTAAGTTGTGAAACAATTCCACAATTACTCAGATGATCACTGAACTCTTGGCTTAAGTACTCACCTCCACGATCTGATCGAAGAGCCTTGATACTTTTACCAAGTTGGTTCTATACTTCATTCTGGAACTCCTTGAACTTTTCAAAGGATTCCGATTTATGTCTCATTAAATAGACATAACCAAATCTACTGAAGTCATCAGTAAACGTGATGAAGTACTGAAAGTTTCCTCTAGCACTAACACTCATTGTACCACATACATCGGTATGTATAAGGCCCAATAGGTCACCGGCCCTTTCATTGAATTTGTTGAAAGGGGCCTTTGTCATTTTGCCCAATAAGCAGGATTCACACTTCTCAAATGATTCAAAATCAAATGAGTCTAAAATCCCATCATTATGAAGCTTCTGAATCCTTTTCTCATTAATGTGGCTCAAACGACAATGCCAGAAAAAAGTGGGGTTCGAGTCATTGGTTCTTAACCATTTTGTACTTATGTTATAGACACGCATTGATTGGTTAAGAATATAAAGCCCATTCTTTAATGGAGCGCTACCATAAAATATTTCATTACGATCAAAAGAACAACACTTGTTTTTAATCGAAAAATGAAAATCTTCTAAATCCAAAACAGAAATAGAGATGATGTTTCTGCTTATAGCAGGTACATAGTAGCAATTATTCAATTCTAAAACCAAGCCTGACGGCAGAGACAAATGATAAGTTCCTATGGCTAATGCAGCAATTCTTGCTCCATTCCCAACGCGCAGGTCCACTTGTCCCTTTTCCAGCGTTCTACTGTTGCTTAGACCATGCATATTCGTACAAATATGAGCACCACAACCGGTATCCAATACCCAAAAATTAGAACCTGAAGTAGCAACATTTACTTCTATAACATAGATACCTGGAGAAGTCGTCTCAAACGTCTTCTTTGAGTTCTTTAGATCTCCCAGATACTCTTTGCAATTTATCTTCCAATGCCCAAACTTATTGCAGTAATGGCATTTGTCAGCATCATTAGGGCCGCGTTTGGGCTTGGAAGAGGCCTCAGGCTTGTCCTGATTCTCAATCTGGACTGCCTTGGCTTTTCCCTTGCCTTTAGCAGGTTTCTTAAACCTTTTACCTCCTTGTACCAAAAGTACATTAGGGGTGCCCTTCTTGATGTTTGGCTTAGCTGTCTTGAGCATGCCATGCAGTTCAGTCAAAGTCTTTGTCATGCTGTTCATGTTATATTTCTTGATAAACTGATCAAAGCTTGACGGCAACGACTGCAGAATGATGTCCGTAGCCAACTCTTGGCTAGGGGGACAATCCAGTTTCGCCAGGTTATCAATATAACCCATCATCTTGATGACATGTGGGCTAACTGGACCATCATTTGGTAGCTTGCACTCAATGAGAGATTTAACCGTTTGGTATCTCTTAGTTTGTGCTTGCTCCTGAAACATACCTTTTAGGCTAGTGATCATCTCAATTGGCGACGCCACGTTCTCGTATTGCTTCTGCAAGTCCGAGTTCATGGTAGCCAGCATGAGACAACTCACATCGACCACATCATTAGAATGCTTCTCCCAAGCATTCTTCTCAGCGTGTGCGGCATTGGGTTTTGGTTTCTCAAGGAGAGCCTTCTCAAGGACATATTCCTTTTTCTCCTGCTTGAGAACAATTCTCAAGTTCGATACCATTCAAGGAATTTTGATCCATTAAGCTTGTCCTTCTCAAGGACGGATCGAAGCGAGAATGTGTTGGAGTGAGTGGAGGTAGACATAGCTGAAAATACACAAAAACGAGAGTTATAGTTTCGATATTCAAGAAATGAGAAATCTTAATAATTAAGAAACTCACATTATATTCAAAACAATTTTCCTCAATTGAATATAATGATCCAAGATCCATATTTCACAAAAATTTGAGTGAGCTTTGTCCCATCGCCCAAACTTTAGCTATTTAGATAAGCAACCATTTGCTAATTATATCATATATAATTCTTGGTCTTGGATTGATATCTTATATCGAATCCAATCCTATATCTCTGAGCCCAAAACTATTTTGATAGCCCAGTTAAGCAAACCAATCTTTTAAGTCACGCAGTAACGATTACAACCTGCCTCACTCGTGTAATTACGGACACCCTGCTTTGGCAGACCCATCACACAATGAAGCGAGCCTTGACAGTTGACAAGATTGGGAAGATATCAAATGCTTAATATTAGGTTTGAGGAACGGAACCTTAAATCTAGTTTTATATCAATTATATATCCTAGATTTTTCAACTTGTTTTATACTTATAAATTTTCTTAAGTTAAACAAGCTAGGAACGCGGATTCTGAACTAGTGTCGATCGACACCAGCTCAGTGTCGATCGACATAACTGGTTTGTGTTGACCGACAGATTCCGATCCTGTTCAATTGCGATAAACAATTTAACCAATTAAACCGATCGAATCAATCGCAAATAACCAACCGGTGTCGATCGACACTACATTAGTGTCGGTCGACACCAACCGTACCGGGTCAAAAACGATAACCGATTTATCGCTTGAACCGATCGCGATAACCCGGTCCAATCCAATTGAACCGATCGCTATAAACCAAGCGGTGTCGATCGACACTACATTAGTGTCGGTCGACACCAGTGGTTTAAGGAAAACACAATCGAAGATCGTGACCTAAACATTCACGCGAAAACCCGATTGGTGTCGTTCGACACTCACTTGGTGTCGATCGACACCCGTTTCGCATGAACCCTAGAACGAACGATTTCAAGAGCAAAAACGATTTTAAACTCTAACATGCAATCCTATATATCATATATATCGATTTGAATTCAACTAATTCATTAACATGCTCCAGATTCAATAAAAACACTAGGCTATGATACCACTGTAGGAATTTGAACAGGTTTTAATCATTTAAAACAGCCCCAACAAAAAATCCTAAGCCACAAATCATGTGTCAATTGAATCTATATCAGATCTCGAGTATACCTGGAGATTAAGCAGCGGAAGGTTGTCAGATATTCGAGATCTATAGCGCCTCACGTGCTGCACCTCTACAGAAGTCCACACGCACACAAACTGGACGACAGGGATGCTAGTGCCTTCGCGAACGATTAGCCTTAGGGTTCTCTCTGTGTTTCTGCGACGGCCAGGAACTTCTGATATATTTCAAGTCGTGCCCTATATCATATATATAGGTGACTTGACAAAACCTAGTTGACCGATGGACCAAACCGACTTTATTTCAATTAAATCAAAAACCGTTTCTCGATCCCGAGTGGTGTCGATCGACACTCACCTTTGGTGTCGATCGACACCCTCACAGAAACTTGATATCGACGTATATCTTATATACATTGATCATGATCATTACTCTATTGATCAAACCCAATTTATATTATCCAGTTTTCTTAGGTGTGTGACCCTATAGGATCATATGATAATGGTAATGAGTTCATAACTCATAAGTTATAAGCGGCTTCTAGCAAAACATTATAACCGTCCAATATCATATGATTGTCTTATCTCGACATCACGACTCTACTAGAGTAAATACAAGTATGATTTCAGGACATTTCCTTCAGTTCTCCTCTGTTTCCCCCTCATTTTCCTGATTCCATGCGGCCTCTACCGCCTCTATGTGACTCAGTAAAAGCTCATCATCAATATCATCGTTCGGTGGAGAATTTCAATGACTGTCAAACGACTCAAAAACATTGACTGAGACAAGACAACCACTCAATCTTTCCCTATCAATTGCACAAACTACATCCTCCCTCGGTCATACTATATACATTTCACCTCCAACTATCTCTTTAATGTCACGAAAATGTTCATCGACTTGCCAGCTTTTTGAAGCGACTTGAACATCTTAAATTCTATTGTGTTTACTATCTCCACTGGCGCACTTCCGTTTCCATTCAACTCAACAAATCTGTGTTAACCACTGTCGCATCAATTCCATATTCATGCGCAATTTGAAACCTCATCTCAGCTGCCAATGTAACATTGCTATAATTAAACACATTTCCCAACCGAGATTTGTCTCCCTTAAAGTCTCAAACCCTATTTGTGTACACTATCTACCGCCCTACCATCACTACAGTCCAACCTTCACCACCATCCATTACACGTCTTGCACACCCAACAAATATAACTATAACTTTTTTCCCCTACTTATATCGAGATAATGGTGTACTCACCTCCTGTACAGACCCAAACAGGAAATTACCTTTTTCTGTTCTTCGACTTATTGCAATTTATCTTTACCTTTCTCCATTGCTCACACGAGAAAACCAGAAACTAGTGTTTTCAGCTTCTTTATGTGTTACTTGTACTTGCAACTCTATTTTACACGGTCCTAATTATCTCTTTATGGTCTTTAAACTCGACCACCAATAATCGAGGTTCTCTCACCCTACTTTTTCGCCAAAAATCAGTCATATTCTACTATAAAACTGGACCTTACCGCTTTCCAAACTTTAGGCCCAAATAACCGACCAAAACTACCAAAAACAAATCGACCAACTTAAACCACCAAAACCAGCAACAGGGGTGCCTCGCACGTAAGTCGAGACTGAAATTGTCTCCCTGTTTCTCTCTCGCAAAGCTCAATCTGTTTATGTCTCTCTCTAAGGAACATGGGAAAAATAGTCAGGAAATATTCGTACACCTTGTCAGTGCACCATTTCAGAAATTAGAACTTCACCTTGTCCTTTCTCCAAATTAAAACTTAGAAGTGTCCCATTTTGCCAATAAAACCCTTGGTTTAAGGTTTGTAACATGGGATTTGTTGGGCTAGAGAGGATAGAAGCACTTAAAAGGGTATTGGCCGAGAACTAATAAACTGGATGGCGCAGGATTAGGGTTTTGGAGTTGTGTGGCTGCTCACAGGGGTTTTGCGGTGGTGACGGCACATGCAAAACCAGAATCCAGCATTCTGAAACGTCCACCGAAGTTGCGGTTCGAAGGCAGCGCCGCAAGGACTGGTGACGGAAGGCGAAGTCTTGAAATTCGGCAACAGAGAGTATGCTGTGGTGAGTTGTTGCCGACACATTCATTGTCGTTTTTTCTTCAAAATTGACACATGTTTTTAGACTTGTTGGCGTTTTGCATTTAAGGGTATGATTGACAATTTGACATAGCTGATAGTAAAGCAGTAGCATTAAGCAGCATAAGCAGTATGCTGCTGAAGCTGTATGCTCTGATCAATATATGTTTTTTTAAATGATTGGTAGAGCTGTGAGCAATTATATATAAAATTCGAAAAATATATTTAAGATATTTATTTATATGTATTATATATTTCTTTCAAAAATATATGTATTATATATATTTATACTTACAATATAATTACCATAACAATTTGTTTTTTAAAAATTATTTATTAATTTTATTTTTATAATTATAAATATAATAAAAATTATTTATTGATAAATATTAGTTTTAGAAGTATAAAATTTACAATAGAATATAAAGATAATTTTTTGAATTATTTAACATAATATATTAATTATATATAATTATTTTAGAATTTTTAGATATTTAAATGATAAATACTCTACAAAAGGCTCTATATGAGAGCATTGAGGAAATGAGCATTTGGAGATCATTAACAGCCTCTAAATGATTCCCTAAATGCTTTATGTACAAAAGTTGATTGGTTGATGGAAAACATAATGTTCCAAAAAATGTTCTTCCAATCAAGCCCATAGTGAAAGGTTATATAGCAGATTGAATAAGACTTTATTACATTGATTTGCATTTTCACCAAATCAAGAGTAAAACTGTTCGCTCAAAAAAAGAGAGTAAAACTGTAAAAAAAACTAAGTAAATGTTTTTTTTAAAAAAAATCTCTCTCTATATATATATATATATAACCATTTACATCAATATTTAAGAAAACTGTATTTTCATTCATTTCACCTTTATGAAAAAAATACTTTGACAATTATATTGAAGAAAACTGTCTATATATGTTATCAATTGTTTTGGTTATGTTTTTCTGATTTAGATGAATTTACTATCCAATCCTCAACAATAGTTATCAATTGATAATTAAGCAAGTCTTGCTTTTAAGATGAAGCATATATCCGATCTTCCACAATAGTTGTCAATTCAGTTTTCAAATAAATTTAATTCATATGATTTCTCTTAAACAATAATCTGCATTTCCTGCCAGATTCATGATGATTTAAAGTTTAAAAATTGTGTTTTTGCGTAGAGATTTCCACGGTTCAAGCCTGGATCCATGGTTCACAAGTTAATATGTGATTATATATATAAAAAAAAAAGCATTAGTGTGATTTCCTAGCTAATTTCCATATCAAACGACCTTAAACAAATTCAACGTTTTCACTTTTCAAGACACTTTTCAAAAAATATGAGCGAGCACTTGTGGTCAAGTGGTAAGGAGCTCGGGCCCGGGATGCACCCATCTTGAGTTCGATCCATTTGCTATGCGAAAGTACGTCACATTTGTTTGTTCACCTAATGCGGGCACTGGGTCTTGGCTCAGGGAAAACCCTCCCAGGTGAAGCTGGCCTGCGGCCTGACTGGGCCCAGGGATTAGTTTAGACTACGGTCTGGGATCCCCTGGATTACAAAAAAAAAAGACACGTGAAAATATATGTCACGTCATTAAGATATAGATGCCATGCATATTACGATCTGTATTCATTTATATAAACACAATTGCTTCATCGACAATCTTACTATATATACATATATCCATTTCCATCTTCTCCTTACCACATATCCTACAGAGATGGGAAATTCAAAAGCACTCACTGCAATTTCGCTTTTAGTTATATATTTTTCTTTCTACACAATAACACCAATATCTTCAACCTCTCTACCAGATGACTTCATCAAATGTCTCATAGACAACTCAGTTGTCGGAATTTTAATCGACGAAACGTTCTTCACACCTGAAAGCACGAAGTTCAACGAAGTCCTTGCATCAAGAGCTTATAATACACGGTACTTGACAAAGTCAACGCCTAAACCGGAATTCATATTCAAACCGGTTCTCGAGTCTCACGTCCAAGCTTCCGTCATATGTTCCAAGAAACTCGGAATTCATCACATTGTTAGAAGCGGCGGTCACGACTTCGAAGGTTTGTCTTTTGCTTCGCTGCTGGAGACACCGTTTATATTGATAGATCTGGCGAATCTGAGTCAGGTTGAGGTTGATATTGAAGACAATAGTGCTTGGGCTCAAGCTGGTGCTACAGTTGGTGAAGTCTACTACAGGTAATATTGGTTGCGTTACGTTTGTTAACAAACAATGTTTTTCATAGAAATATTCACACTTCTGATACATTTAACATCTTTTATTATTAATTTTTTTTTAAATATACCCGCCAAATGTAAACACAAAATTCTGAGCACAAACGTACTTTTAGTATAAAACGGTTGAGTATTTATTAGTCTTTTCTTTTATGTTATTAATAATATATGATTAATTACATATTTAAATGTTAACGAAAGTTTTGTTACTGAAAAAAGAATCAAAGTTATAAAACTTTTTTGACCAAAAAAAAGTTATAAAACTTTAATCAATTTTGAACATCAGTTTAGTAATCGTCTTCTAAGTATTTTTTTTAGTAATTTTCTAAATTTCCAGAATTATTTGAATATTTCTTTCTATAATTTATTAGAATTATTTATGAAATCACGCATATATATGTGTATGAAAATACCATAAAATAGGATAAAATTAACCTAACACAAAAAAACTAAAATTAGCAAAAAAATTTATAATGTGAGAAATATATGTTTACTCCTAAGAAAAGACAAATAAAATGGAAACCATATATTGGTTCCTCTCTTTCTATTTAGATTTTTAAATTTCTAAAGTTGAAAGAAGTTCTTAATAATTTTCATACTACATTTATACTATCAGTATAATATTTTCAAATAGTTGTTAGTTTTGGGATGCTATTTTTAAGAATTGCTCTGTATGTTATATATAACTTTCTTTTTAATAGATAAGTATTGTATTCAAGCTTAAGGTTCAACCATTTGAACCGCTTTAACTTGGACCGAGAATGTTGTTGGCGTCCATGTAGGCGCCTAAAAATTTGGCTATTTGGTTGGTTCAGTTCTGTTCGTTCGAATTGCAAATAGTTCTGATAGATATGTTTGGGATCAAGACCTAACCTGAGGTCGTATGAGGATATTAGACTATCTCTCGACCACGAGACCAAATTGACTGGCTTAGTTTTGGATCATTTCGAAAACATCAATACTACTAAAACAGAAACATTCTTATCTTTCAATACTGCCTCTACATGTGATTGACAAGATATGCCATCATTGTTTAAAGAAATAATTATCATTTCATTAAGTAAAATTTATTCAATATAGACTTTTTTAAAAGAGCATGATAGATTAGATACATCTAATCGCATATGATCATCAGAATTTTAGTCACCAAAATTATTTTCAACTTACATATCATTAGTTATTTTTCATTATTATATTTTTCGTCTTATTTTTGTATAAAATTAAGTAATCATATCATTCATATAAAACTTAAATATTTATATCATGTATCTGTTATAATTTGATTTTTTTAAAATGATAATATAAATGATAAAAATATCACAAGACCATAAAATACGATTTTGGTGCCTAAAAATGATAAATATTACTACTGTTCAACCATGAATCGTATTAGAATTGATATTTCATGATTGTGATAATCATAATAGACAGATTTTTCGATCAAATTCTATAATTTTTAATGGTTTAGTCAAATTTCATTGTTGAATCTCATAATATATCAATACAATTAAAACATTTACTTTCAGTTATATAACAGATGGATTGGGATTGATTTTTTTACAAATGATGTTTATTAAAATGGGGGTTGTTTCATCAAACATAAAAATATGTTTATCTTTATGAAACGGGTAAAAATGATAAATTAACATATTTTAATTTTTAAAACATTAAAAACGGGCTTCCACTACTGCCAAGTAGGTTAAAATATGAATTAACCCATTTTTGTTATCAAAACTTTAAAAATAAACTTAAATTAACGCAAAATTGATTAAATAGCTGAATTATCTTATTTAACATATATAAATTTATATTCATGTTATAATTAATAAAAATTATTTTTTACGAAATATTCAAAATAAATACTTTAGATTAATGCAAAACGGATTAAACTTACATTATATAATGGTTACGATGACTATTTATGAAAATAAAATATCATAAATAATTTTTAAAACCGTGATCCTACAGTATAGTGAGGAAGTATAGTGAGGGTTAGAGTCATAACCAGACTTAAATAAGTTTCGAGTAAAATCAACTCATTATATATTTTACTGTCGGGTAAATTCACTATTAAATTTTGTGCTAACTATTTTCACTTTTTTTCTTTCGTAGAATTGCCGAGAAGAGCAAAATCCATGGATTTCCTACAGGTATGTGCTCGACCGTAGGCGTAGGTGGGCATATCACAACCGGTGGGGACGGTTCCATGATGAGGAAATATGGTCTTGCTGCTGATAATGTTCTAGACGCAAAGATCGTCGATGCAAATGGTCAAATACTCGACCGTGCTTTGATGGGAGAGGATTTGTTTTGGGCGATTAAAGCAGGTGGTGGAGGGAGTTTTGGCATAATTCTAGCATGGAAGCTCAAGCTTGTTCCTGTTCCTGAGACCGTCACAGTCTTTACCGTTATCAGACCAATAGAACAAGACGCTGGATACAAGACTCTTTCCAAGTTTCAACAAATTACGAAGACGATGGCTGAAGAGCTCTATATGCTATTGGTATTCTCAGTTGCAGAGAGCAAGACTGTGACAGTAAAATACAGAGGTCATTTTCTTGGCGAGAAGGGCACCTTGATGGAGATTATGCAGAAGGATTTACCAGAATTAGGGTTAACTCAGGAGGATTGTTTCGAAATGAGCTGGATAGAGGCCCAGGTTTACAATGCCGCATTTCCAAAAGATAGTCCTATTGAAGTTTTGCTCGATCACAAGTTGAAAGGAAAAGGCAACTTCAAAACAAAGTCAGATTACGCTGAAGAACCTATTCCTGAATTAGGGCTCAGAGGAATGTTCGAAAAATTGATCGAAGAAAAATCGGGATTAATAAATTGGATGCCTTATGGTGGCATGATGGCGAGAATCCCTGAATCTGAGATCCCATTTCCGCATAGAGACGAAGTCATCTTCAAGATTGAGTATGTCACGATCGGTGACGAAGAAAGTTCAAGCCAGCGGATAAAATGGCTCAGAGAGCTGTACAAGTACATGACACCATATGTTTCAAGCAATCCAAGACGGAGTTATGTGGGCTATCGTGATCTTGACTTGGGAAAGAACACGAAGAACGCAATCGTTAACTTCATAAAAGCTCAAAAATGGGGAGCCCAGTACTTCAACAAGGACAATTTCAACAGATTGGTGGAAATTAAAACAGAGGTTGATCCTGAGAACTTCTTCAGGCACGAGCAGAGTATCCCGCCGCTACCGTTCTGGAAGAAGCTAAGTTCATGGTAATGATATCAATCGTAAAAATAATAATAAATGTTCTTTTTGCAACTAGCATAAAAACATATAAGAAATAAAAAATGGTTCTTTTCTATTTCTCTATTTCAGACAATGTTCAATATGGTTTGTTTGTGTTTTATAATAAAAAAATAAATAAAAAATTACTGGAGATAATGGTGTATTGTAGTCAAGTAGATTGATGGAGGTATATATATATGGATGATTACAAAATCTCACATAAATTTTCATTACGTAGATTATGGACTCTAGTTCTAGATCAACTTTTCCGATTTTGTTGTCAAAATGCAGGCTCGTGTTTTAGCTATTTATTAAGAAAAAATATAATAATTATAAGTGATAAATATTTGAAATATAAATATTTTCTAATATATATAAGGATTTTACTATAGATAACACAAATAAATTGATTTTTAATATATATATATATATAAACTTATATACTAAAATATAACTAATAAATTAACAAGATGTTTTAAAAGCACATAAATATATAACATACAAATTATTAATCAGTAGCATTAATAATCAATTTAGTTTTTAATTATATATATATGTATATATATAAAATTTTAAATACTATATTTTAGCAATGACTGTTTCATTAATAGTATGTAAATTTCAGAGAATAAACACACTATAATATATATGCATAAACTATTATTATTATAAATATAGTTCTTGTAGTTTTTTTATTTGTTAAAGTAATTTGTGTAGATTTGAATACATTATTCTAGTTTATGGTGTCACAACATAACATCATTTAGTACATAGATGTCGCTATGTTAACCATATAGTTCGTTCATTTTGATTTCATTAATATTCTCTGCATGTATACATTTAATTTATTTCATGTAGGTGGTAATCATTTTTCCTTTCCAAAATAAAAAATAATCCAAAAACATCTCCGTATTTGGGGTCTCTTCTTGTTCCCTTCCTACCTTTGAGAGCAAAGTCAGGAAACATAGGCAATCTATTTTGTTGTTAACGTCAGACTTTGGAACTGCATGGCTTATTTTGTTTCTTAATCTTTTGCTTCTTCCAATTTTCCAAAGAGTGAGCCAACATAGAAGGATATTGTACGATATCTTCTGTTACTAGCTCCTCATTTATTATATTAAGAAAATGTCATCATAACTAGTGAAGAAAAAGAAACCTATCAATGTTGCTCATAATATCAGTGTTATCATAACTTATAAAAAGTTTTCCTATGATTCGCATTACGTTAGATATGTTATTTCGATCATGTTTGTTTTAGGTGATACAAGAGTTGAACAAATCTAAAAAGTGGGCAGGGGTGCATGTAGCCGATAGTTTAATTGATGCAACCGTCCTAAAGCTAGAGCATATATTCATGTAGTAACAATGCCGTCACGAACTTGTTGCAAATTATGTTAGGTTGGAAATGTAGAGGACACAAGTAACATTCTCAATTTAATCTGGTCCAGTTTTTCATGCAGCTGACAACCAGAGTTTCAAAATGCTTAAAGTCACAAGTGTCTCAATACTGCTTGTCCCACTAAACCTTTAATAAATAGAATTCGAAGATTAAAATTTAGATTAACTATTATCTGCTTTAAAAATATCAAAAGGAGAGTTTAAACCCTATAAGAATATCAAAAGAAGAGTTTGAACCCTTTAATAATATCAAAAGAAGAGTTTAAAAACGAGTTAATTTGCCATTTTAAACCCAGACTTAGGCAACTACTAGTAACAGATCCGCGGTAGCACGAGACAAATTTCTTTTTATATAGTTTTATTTCGAAAATTTCATTTTGGTTAAATGTTTCATAGTAGTCGAAAGTTATATTTAATAAGATTAATTTATTTTGCTTGGATGATTAATATATTAACAGAACTGGTTTGTTGTATGAGTGGAACCGAACCCGAACAGAATTCATAAAATACCCGAGCGGATCCTAAATTTCTATATCCGAAAACCTGAAACCGAATCCGAACCCACCCAAACCGAGAACCGAACAGATACGCGAAATAACAGAAATACAATTATATACCTAAAATAATAATTATATTTAGACTTGATATAACTTATTTATATTAAGTTATAATTATAAATCCAAATATATGAATTAATTTTAGACTAAAATAATTAAAATATAACAAATAAATAGATAATATGAAATTTTTAGCTATATTTGTCAAATTTAATTTTAATTAAATTTAATTTTATTTTATAAATTTTGGGTACTCGAACCGAACCCGAACCAAAATTCTGAAAGAGTCCTAGATCTTCAAACCCGAAAACCCGGAACCGAACCGAATCTGAACCGGAACGGTACCGAAAAATTATTACGCAGATATCATAAGATATTATATTTTTTGGAATGGATATAAGATACTATGCAGATATTATTAATCAATATAAGATATTAAACAGATTTTGTTAACTATTTAATTCAAACAAACTATCTTATCTAAAACTAAACATGTTGCCAAATAGAGGCAATGGCAAAAAATGTAATTAAGGGGTCGACTGGTTTAAATGAAGCGGTTGCGCCTGCGGTTGTGAGAGTTTGGGGATGCAGATTGTTGCGGTTAATAGTTTTTTTAGCAATTTATACGACTGATATAGCGGTTAAAAATTGTTGCATTTGCAGATATTTTTTACTGGTTTACCAACGAGTGTAAAAGCAAATTATCAAAAAAATATTATAATAATCAAATTTTATAATTATTAACAACATAAAAAAATTATATTATTATAACAAAATATAAAAATAACTCAATCAAAATAAAAATGATAAGTAAAAAAAAATAAATTTATGATATATTAATATATATATATTAATGTGATATAGTTGGTAAATATATATATGAATATATTAATATAGAGTTTTTTTAACATCAATTTTTTTAAATATTTTAATTTAGAGTTTAATGATAATTTTCTTTTTAATTTTTTTTTTCCAACCGCTACCGTCCGCAACCGCAAACGCTGGCTGAAAGGAGCTTCTCAGAGCTTTTGATTTTTAGTGTTATAAATGGTTTAAACTGTTTAATGCGTTTTATATGATTGATATCAACCGCTATGAACCGCTACTAACCACAAACGCTGCGTTTGCGGCTCATAGCGGAGAAACCAGTCAAGCTCTAAGAGCAACTTTTAAAAAGGTTGACTTCCCAATTAATAGTAGTAAGATATACTCACCCCTAAATACAAACTTCCATCCTCAAACGAAGCTCATCGCGTAAACCACAAAGACTTTTTTAGTATATTTATTCGCCATCAAACGAATCTAGTTTAGATATCAAAAAGTTTTTGGAAGAATAACTTGATATTTTTTTCTTGAAGATTTTAAGTGTTTCTCTTCCGCACACAGGAAACGAAGAAACAGTTTCCAATTGGATTAGAACGTCGTCTTACGATGCGAGTGAGAGAATATTTCAGTTTCCTGAAAAATGAACACTTAACGATATATTTTTGAGGAATTTACATTCTGTGTGACTTTCCTAAATTTTTCTTACAAAAGAAGGACTTTGCACATGTTAGTGATTTTACATGTGTGCATTGTCTGTTTTAACATTCTTTTTGTTTTACCATATTTTCCATTTTTCATTTTTTTATAATTTGTATTTCAATATTTTCCATTTTCTTTTACTTTTTCTTGCCTCTTCTCTCGCAGTAGTAACCCACGGCTCTCCACTTTCTCTCTCTTCGACGATTCTTATTACCATCTTCCTCTCAAAGTTTTTTCAGATTTGCAGTTTAATGTCCGATTTACTTTCACATATTTGTAGCCGAAGTCCTAGATGCGTGGAAAGTGATGCACTTGTTCAAGAGATATTTGATGAGGAGACTGATGGTGGCATTAAGGATGCCACTGTGGAGAGCATATGTGTGCAGTTTGAAACCAAACCCAATCGTAAAAACTCTGTCTGTGTACATTAACCTGTTTGAACCAAACCCCCCTCCAACATGGACACCACAAACGTGGCCATCAAATTCGTGGAGACGAAAGGTGGCCATGAAAGACGTGGAGACAGAAGGTGGAAGATGTGGAGACAGAAGGCATGGATACCAAAGACGCTGAAAGGGAAGGTAAAGAAACTGAAGCATTTGTGGATAACGTTGGTGTGGACAGTATACAGAACACAGCCTCCAGAAATTTTCTTCCTAACAATAACCTGCATGTGGACAGTGAAACTGTTGAGAAGGGGATTAACAATGCCACACCGGATAACTGTAGTGTGGACAGTGAACAAATCTGATCTTCCGAGATCGTGCCTTCAAGAGTAGCGAAGTTGTGAACGCTCTCCATTTGGACTATAAAAACGTGGACAGTGAATCTGTTTTATAAGTAATTAAGAATGGTAATCCGAAGACTGACCGTAAGGATGCCAGTCTGGACAACCTATTGAAAGACATCAACTTTATGGATACCGACGGCGTGGACAGTGGAGGAAAGGAAGACGAAACTGTCCCAAGTGAAGATGGTGCTCTTATGAAGGCCAGGGAGGATAAGGTTAGTAGCTTTAGGCAGTGACACAACGATCGAGCATAATTCAGAACAGTGCGTAACTGGAGTCAACAAAAAAGAATCTGAGCCGATCTTAATCGTCGAAAATGAGAGAGTATGCGAGAATAAAATGTAACACGAGAGAGAGAGTGGAGAATAAATTGAAATCGGTGCCAGATCTGATGCAAGTGAACGAGAGAGGTGATGGAATAAGAAAGGGAGTGGTGGTAACCGACAAAGAGAGATCGGGGGAGTAAACCACCTCTGCATTCCTCCCTCATAAATCATGTCGCCCAGTTTTCTGATGGAGGTAAGACGGTTACGTACGTTTTTGTCAATAGAATTGGCCATCTCTGTGATATTGGTTGGTTGTTTCCCGTGTCTTCGGTTATTTCTCTCTCGCCATATGTGGTACAGAGTTGTTTGAAATACATACCTTAGGAGAAAACTGGTGATTCTGTCAAAGGATTCAGATTGGAGAAGGTGAGTTAAGATGGTCCAGTCGCAAGAATAGTCTCGCCCCATAAGCTTTCCCACCATCTTATACCACACTTGAGCCGAGAAAGGACATTGAAAGAACATGTGGTTCCTTGTTTCCACAGCCTCATCACAGAAAAAACAGTGGACCTGTTGACCCTCTTTCCAACTCTGCTTTCTATCGCCGGTTGACAGTCTGTTATGCATTGCGAGCCATGTTTGGAACTGGTATTTGGGGGTAGCATGGGTAAACCTAACTCCCTTGTACCATTCCACATCATCGCTATGATTTCGCAGCAAATTCCTTGTTGTTTTTGATCGGAAGTGTTTAATGAAACGATTTTCAGAACTTTTCCACAAATGAAGATCCTCCTCTTCGCTGTTCACCTCTCGTATGTTCCACAATTCTGTCTCAATTGTGTTCAGAGTGTCCACTCTATGCTGACGAGGTCGACGAGATCGCAATGCTGAAGCAACTATTGCATTGAAAGAGATGCCCAGATCAATTGGTCCTCGTGTACCTGTTATATCCCATAAGCGACCAAGAGATGACCAATGATCAAACCAGAACGATGTGCATTCTCCATTTTTTACTTGAACCCGATGGAAGTCTTTTGCAACTGCTCTGTATTTTAACAGCTTTCTCCACATCCATCTTCCCATATTTTCGGTTGCTTTTACATACCAGAATGAGTATTTCTTAAGGTAGGATTGCTGAATCCATGTCACCCAAAGTGACTTTGCTGACAGAATCCGCCATATAAATTTCAGGTAACAGGTGACATTGGCCTCTTTTATTGATTTGAATCCAAGTCCACCTTCTTTTTTTTTGTTTTACAAACCTCTGACCATGCAAGTTTTGCCTTCTTTGGATTCAGCTCCGGTCCTGACCATAAGAAAGCAGCGCATAGTTTTTAAATCTTCTGAATACAGCCATTAGGGAGTCTAAAAGCTGCAGTCCAAAAGTTTACAACACTTGCAATCACCGACTGAAGCAGTTGGAGACGTCCTGCATAAGAGAGGAATAGAGTAGTCCATGAGCACATTTGGTTCCTCAACCTTTCAATCAATGACATATAATCTGCTGTTGTCATTCGTTTAGTCATCAAGGGTAACCGTAAGTATCTAACAGGAAGTTGTCCAATCCCAAAGGGGAAGTTGGAGATAATGGTTGCTTTTTCCCTATCTGTTAACCCCGCTAGATATAATGTGGACTTTTCGATACTGACCTTTAGTCATGATTTTGTTGCAAAATCATCAAAAATGCGTATGATTCCATCGATTGAGCTTCGCCTTCCATCTATAAACACCATTAGATCATCCGTGAAGCATAGGTGTGTCAGCTGTAGCTGCTTACACTTAGGGTGATATCCAATTTTCCTGTCTTTTGCTGCTTTGTCTATCATTTTTCGATAGAACATTCATGCAAATCACAAATAGATACAGAGATAATGTACAACCTTGTCTAAGGCCTCTTTCGCTTTTAAAAAAACCCGCCAATTCTCCATTAACCTGAACAGAGAAGGAAGCTGTTGTGACATACAATCTAATCCAGTGAATAAATTGATCCGGAAAGCCTTGAGCAGCTAGCGTGTTGAGTAGAAAGCTCCACTGAACAGAGTCGAATGCCTTTGAAATATCGATCTTCATGGTGCATCATGAGGAAAGGTTGTCCTTGTGATAGTCCTTAACCAACTCTGAAGCAAGTAGAACATTCTCCATTAGAAGCCTTTCTTTTACAAAGGCCGATTGATTCTGAGAGATCATCGATGGCAATATGAGTTTGAGTCTGTTTGCCAGAATTTTCGAGATGACTTTGTAAAAAACATTGCAGAGGGATATTGGACGGTAATCTTTCATCTCTAACGCTGTTTCTTTCTTTGGAATTAGAGCCA
Source organism: Isatis tinctoria (assembly GCA_010577795.1). Classification (NCBI taxonomy): domain Eukaryota; kingdom Viridiplantae; phylum Streptophyta; class Magnoliopsida; order Brassicales; family Brassicaceae; genus Isatis; species Isatis tinctoria. The sequence continues at coordinate 14,489,871 of CM021250.1, read as the reverse complement.
GGATTATAGTGTTTAAACCTTTCAGAAGAAACCCCTTTGTGAAGAACGATTTGATAGCCGCTGTAAAATCTGTGCTGATGATAGGCCAAGCTGATTTAAAAAATTCACTTGTGTATCCATCAGGTCCTGGAGACTTGTCATTTGGCATTGCAAAAAGTGTTTTTTGTATTTCCTCCCCTGTGATTTCTCAGCAGAGAATAGCACAGTCTCCTTCAGAACAGCGAAAGTCCATAAGCCTCTGTATCTCCTCAATCTGCATACCTTGAAAATCATCAGGAACCGTTGTTAAAAAGCTTCTGAAGAATCGTTCTGCTTCCTCTTTGATTTCCTCGGGACTCGTGACAATATCTCTGTTGCCGTTTCTAATTTCTCGAATAAGATTTCTTGACTTTCGAGCTTGAATAGAATGGTGAAAGTACTTGTTGTTTCTGTCACTGACTCCCAGCCAGTAGCCCATATCAAGGAGCGAGCAGTGTTGCACTACTGCCTGAAATTTTCGCATACTAGCTACTCCGGTTGGGGCATTTAAAATTCCTGAATGCTCTTCACAGTCTAGCACTTCATTAAAATCACCCCCTAACATCCATGGCTTACCCTGGAAAAGAGGAGCATTATGATGACAACAAATATCTTTTCAAAACTCTTTCCAATTCTCAGCCTCATTGAAAGCGTAAATAAAACTGCAGAAGAATTCCTCTGTACGTCCTTCCATTCTCACAGAACATGTTACCATCTGACTACTTTTAAAAATAGGTGTAAGACAAGCTGATTCCCGCCAAAGCACCCAAATCCGGCCTCGCCCATTATGCTCATAATTTGAGATAACCGACCAGCCCTGAAACACCTCTGAAATAATGTTTTCCGCTTTATTTTCCTTAACTCGAGTCTCCAAAAGACACCCGAAATCAAACTTGCTTTCTCTTATCCAGTTTCGAATAATGGAATGTTTTGAAGGTTTGTTGAAGCCGCGGACATTCCAAAAGAAACTCGACATGTTAATTTCTTTTTGTGATTTTTTTACTCCCTCCTCCAACAGTCTTTGGTTTGGATTGAGTATCAGGACAAAAATTATTCGATGTTTTTGAGGCACGTGGCAAAGAACGTCGGATTCCAGTGTCCTCTTGCCCCATGACCTTTTCAGATTTCGCATTTGTTACAAGTTCTCCGTCCTCTGCACTTTCCTCTATGTCATCAGAACCTGAGTTGCCAGCTTTCTCCTGTTCATCATCCAGATCAAGTACAGAAAAATGCGAAGGATATATCTCCACGTTGGGATTACCTCCACCAGAGTCCACATGCCTGCCTCTCTTTGTCGGAGAAACACTACTCTAACCTGTTTCATTCCCCTGCATCCCTTGGTCCTTCTCCACAGAATTCGGCTCAATCTGATCAACTAGCTGAGTTTGTGCCTGCTCTTTTTCCCCCTCTTGGACGTGCTGTTGTGATATCTCTTGCGTATCTGACCCAGGGAGTTGACCCTCCTTTGCCTGTCTTGATAATAGAGTGACATTTGCAGACTTCTCAACACACTTAGCTGCAAGATGACCCCATTTCTGGCACAATATGCATCTGAGTGGTAACCATGGGTAAGAGAGCTCTACTTCTATATCCTTCCCTCTGAGTTTAATTGTGGCTTCTTAGTAATTCCTGAGTTAAATCAACCTCAACAAAAACCATTGCCACCTCAAGATTCTTACATAATTCTGTATCTGGTTGTAGACGCTTCGGTGATCCTGCTTTACTTGCGATGAAGCTCAAACCCTTCCATGAATACATATTGTGTGGTACCTTCTTCATGATCACCCACATGGGCATAAACTTCAATTCAGGTTGTGTATCTTCCACAATAGGAGACCACTTTGACACCATCATAGGGATGTCAGCAATATTCCACATTCCCCGCCTCAGTACGCGAGCTTTCGTTACCGGATCTTTGATACGGAAATGCACTGATTTGTCATCGACAACAAACACATCAATTCGGATTGATTTATCACCTAGGGGCCATATCTTGTTCACGATCATATGGATTTTTGCTATATGAGGCGCCGTAGATAGAAACCTACCGATTAGGAAGTCCTCCCACAGAGGCACATCATTTATCACATCCTCTGGCACAACTGCAAAGCCCTGCTCTTCCGATTTTTGTAGATCGTATTTCGAAAGTGTTTGCTTGTTTTGGACAGCCTTCACCCATGAAGTTTTCTTCGATTCCTGAGCATCCGACGGATCCTTAGGCTCCTGAGTAACCGCATCAATCGTTTTTTGTGGCTTCGAAACTGAGACTCCGGCGGCGGAGCCACCAGAATCCATTGCGGAATTTGCGGTGGGCGATTCTTTTCTCTCTCCCTTTCTCTCTCTTACTTTTTCTCTCTCCTTCCAATGCACATAATTCGAGATCTTGTCATTAGCTTCCATGATGTTTCAAATAGAATGACTCAGTTTTGGATTATTGTTGCGTTTTCTTATCTCCGTTTATGAACGCAATGGTTTATCAATTCGCAATTTAATTAATGTCTGGTTTTAGCTGAAATGCTTTACAATTTGGCGTGAATGTCTCGAAACTTTTTTCTTTTGTTTGATGATCAGAATCTGTGATGGCAATGATGTTCTGTGCTGTTGCAAGTTGGGAACTTTTGATCCGTGTAGATTGTGCTTGTTCCTTGATTATGGTATTTTGCTTATTGATGGTAAAGAAATGGAAATTTTGCTCTCTTTTATTCAATTTCTAGAATGGTTTTTGTTTACTGCGCAATTTATAAAGATAATTGAGTTTTGTTCACAAAGATAATGGATATATTATTTGATATTAATAAAAGTTTATCTAGACAATTAATTTCTAGAATGGCTTTTGTAAAGCGTGGGGAATTGTTCACAAAGATAATTGAGTTTTGTTCTATACGCATCACTTGCTTAACTCTTCAATCTCATTGTTTGCTCAAAATCTTTTGGGGTTCTTTTTTTAGTAATGTTAAATTATTCCACTCTGTTATAACGTTATCTGGAAACTCGATGATCTTCTTCTTAATTGCATTGGTGTGAGATGGGCTGCATTTTGTCCGCTCATTAAGTTATTGCTTCAAAGTTTATGCAGCTTCCGTGTGACTAATGTTACATACGTATCTCTCAAATACAGGCTTGAAAGCTGCGGAAGCTCCAAAGAAGATAAGTGGAGTTCATAGGACTATTCATTGAATAATTGTTTTTATACTTATTCTTATATTTTATAAAATGAATAATATTATTCTTAAATAACAAAAAGATATTTGGTAAGTTTGAAGTTAAAATGTCATCACGATTATTGTTAACTAGTTATGGATATCTTATAAACACATATGTTTCAAACTACTATGTCAATCTTATAAATGTTGAGTAACATTTAAAATCGTCCGTTTCCGCCAGTTTAGCTACCTTGCATGTGCTGCATTTAAATAAGCCAAGTTATAAAGTGTTGATCAGTTCTCCTACATATAATTAACTATATAACTGTACTTGTTGACGGTTAATAACAATCTCGTGAAAGAATTTACACTGCTTTATACAGCTTTTTGTCGACAGAAATTATCCTAAATCTGAAGTTTGTTTCATTAATATTTCTGGTGTACAGTTGCAAATAACTAAACTAATCTTCTATATATTATTTGAGAAGTATATTTATATAAATGCTTGAAAAATCTATTATTTGTGATTCATATTATTCAATTAATAAATCAAAAGTGTTAGACAACAAATATATTATTAGATAAACTTGACAAAAAATGATCAATTTAACTAGCATCTGAATCATTCGGGTATAGGCTTGACAAAATTCAATTAGATTTTTTTACTTTGTCTCATGATTTAAAATTCAAAAACATTATTAGAAATCTTTTTCAAAACAACAAAAAAAGAAAACCCTAGTCTATTTTTCAATATTATATATATTAAAATTCTTATATAGGAAGTTATAAAAAAATACTCCGCACAAATGCGTGTTAAATCCTAGTCTATTTAAAAGGGGGTACTGGATATATTATTTGATATTAATAGAAGTTTATCTAGATATAGTAAAAATGTAAATTAAAATACTTTTATCCTTTTATTAAATTAAATTCGGATATATACATGTATATTTAGTAAATACACTCATTTTGAACTGTTATATTAGTTATATAAATTGTTTAGTAATTTTTAAAACATAATAATCTACTTCTTCAAATTATTGTACTACATTCATAATTACAACATTTAAATCAGTCAAAATCAATATAAAATTTTATTTTAAAATAAATATAAACTTATAAATAAAAGTAATTAAACATAAACCAATAGTTTCCTTTTCAATTCGTCCATATTTTCTTATTCTTTTGAAAGTCTTATTTATAGGTGGATCATCTTATAGTCTCACCCATAAGATAGGTTTTCTCTTCTAATTTGCCCTATCATTCATCATTATTTTGAGCTGAATTGAGTATGGTGAATTCTTTCTATGCTAGTATGGCAGTATACGCCGGAAGTTCGGCGCGTGAAGCCTACGCGTGTCACGCCCCGTCCACTGCAGCCGCGTGTGACTTTCACGCGCCGTCGTCGTCGCCCGTGAACATTCCGGTGAGTTCCACTTCGGTTTGTTCCGGCCCGATTGGTTTAATTCAATTTGATTTCGGTTTGATTCAATTTCTGGTTTAAATCAATTGAATCCGGTTTAGTCTGGTTTGATCCGGTTTAATCCAGTTTAGTCACGGTTTGATTTTGACTGGTCAGACCGTTGACTTTGACCAAGTTGACCGTTGACTTTTGACCATTAACCATTGACTTTGACCGGTTTGACCCGTTAATCATTTTTCACCGTCCGAAAGCCATTCTCATTCGAAAATTTGTCCTGATTTCAGATTCGGCGTCCGTTTTAGCACCTAGAGTGGAGAGGAAGCAGTTATAATCCATTTTTGCTAAGGTGAGGGCTTTCCGTAGAATATCATACTTTTCATCAAAAAGCGCAGTAGATAGGATTTAGTATTAAATGTTCCATTTGCTAGAGTCTTTTTAGGATTGTATGTAAATCGGACTTAGGAATAATAGATGATTCAACCCATTGATTGTGCATTAAATTGTTAATTGATTCTCTTATTCATGCTAGAGCTAGGATTAGTCGACTATGTGGATCATTAGGGATTGCGGGGGTACATAGACGTGACTTCTGTACTTGCGTTACGTGTTTTTTGAGGCAGGGTACTGACAGCTTAGTCGACCGGTTGTCAGTATCTCAGGCAGATCGATCAATCGTCTACGGGCGGTGTGGTTGGGCACTATCCCTAAGACTGGCCACGGGCTCTGACCATAGGACATTTGTGGTTCTTTGCGTACTTTAGGCGTGATTGTGCATGTTTAGTCTATTTCCTATGTATGGCGTGCTATGGTCAAACTTGCGATTTCTGAGTTTAGCACCCCATACCTCACTGAGTGACTCCCCTGTTACTCACCCCTATTTCTTCCCTTTTCAGCTTTTCAGGTGAGAAGGATAAATATTTTTTCTCTTTGACGATACGATACTTCTTTGGGATTTTTATGTTTTCCTCGTATTTTATCATATTCATATAGCATTTGAGGTAGTTGAGTTATGAGACATTGTAGATTGGAGTATTGACTTACGAGATGTGGTTAGTGGCACGCCATTCTCGAGTGTCGATGAAACGGGTGTTACAATTTTCTTCTTCTTTTGAAAGTCTTATATATAGGTGAATCATCTTATAGTCTCACCCATGAGATAGGTTTTCTCTTCTAATTTGTCTTATCATTCATCATTATTTTGAGCTGAATTGAAAGTCTTATTTATAGGTGAATTCTTTCTATGTCAGTATGGCAATATCCGTGGCGTTCTTAGTGATTTTATATTGTAGTGGATACGTCTGTGTCAATCCTTACGTGTGTTTTTCCCTATACCAATTCAGTGAAATTTACGAATGTTGTATACTGCATTACCATAGGATAACTCTTCAGCGGATAATTCTTGATGTTACAAGATTAACAATCTTACGAATGTTGTAATTTACCTACATCACATTCTGTTTTATAAAATTCCACAATTTTGGAATCTTTTGAAATCGCATCTAATAGTTTTGTTAATCAGTTTGATTCGGTATATATTAGTGGCATTTACTGAGTAAATTTGATTGTTATTAATCAAAGCAATTAATTATTCTTTCTAAATAATTCTTAGGCATGCTGCAAAATTGATTTTTAATTTGACTGTGGATTGGTTTGATTGTATGATTCATTTAAAGTGAATCCAGATTCATTGTTTGCCTTTGATCTGTGTTTCCTACGTTGGTCATATTCTTTACTTTTTTATAATTTCATATATTTTTCACAAATTTTTGATCAAAATTTATATGTTAATATTAGTTATTTTGATCATTAAAAAAATAAAGAGCAATTCTCAAAATAGCACACTGTGAAGTTTTTGTCACAAAATTAGCACACAAGGGTTAAATTGACGAATAAAAAGACTATTACACCCTTACTTTTCATTGTTTTATTCTCAAT